>SCLH01000061.1:45399-91083 GCA_004367855.1 Oikopleura vanhoeffeni | reverse complement strand
CCAATTGGTCTCGGGTGTCGAAATAAATATTGCCAAAAGTTTCCTCTAGCAAAGTCACCCCGATAGCTGGTTACAAAATGTTCTGTGACAAAATACAACGGGATTTCAGGAGAGGGAGGCGTGCCCTATACAAGTAGGTCGTTTTTTTTTGCGGTAGGCCCACATAAGCCGGTATCTGTTCTGAGAGACGTAGACTAGTAGCGCACGAACGTTTTTTTGCATCTGAAATTTAACCGTTTGTAGGGTAGAAATTTTTCTTTTTTTCCGGTTTACCGGTAATTCGCAAAAAATCGGTTTTTAGGTCATTTGACAATTTCAATGACTGATTTCCGGTCACGTGATCAACCTAGGAAGCCAAAAATTTTCAACCGCATATTTTTTACAAGTTTGACATGCAGAAACCATTTGTCGCTATCTTGTCTAGTTCTCCAAGTCGAAATCACAATGGCCACACAATATCCTACGGCAATTTCCCTCCACCGTACGTACGAAGGGAAAGTTTTACTAATTTAGGCCGATTTACTATTAGGCAGTATTTTACTAGTTTTACCGTCTCATGTTTTATTTAAAAATTCAAGGTTAAAACAAGCTAGTTTTGATATTTTCATCATTATCGAGAATGAAAAATACGCTTTAATTACTGATCACAGTTTCAAAACATAAGAAGAAAAATAATTGATATCTTTTCTGTATTTCATTTGATTGAAAACTCCAGAGTTATATTATTGAGGATTTATTTACAGATAACTGTATATCATAATATTAGTACAGTCCATCGCCCTAACTTGAACACGCATAAATTTGACGTGCGCCCCAATCTGGAACCCTTTCTGCAGAATTTGGCGCTAGAAAGGGTGTAAAATGATTCTACAGTTCTGACCAGCTCAAAAAAAGCCTTCGAAGTTTCAGATTGGGCCAAATTAATTTGTGTTTGTTCTCCAGTTTTAGTGCTGCATCCGATACTAGTATTTGATGTAGGTAATTTCTTTATCATAAATACAACTTTATTTTTAAATCATATGTCAGCTAAAATTTTTTTCTAAACTAGAATATATAAAATTTTTCAAAGTGCACTGAAAATAAGTCAATCAGAAGTAAAAGCTGTCAATATCCAATTACTGTCACAAAGTATACTAATAGCATATTTGCTTCTGATATAAACTTTTGAAAAAATTGTTAACAAAAAAAGTGGTCTTCACTTGAAATGCTCCGACTCTCTCACTTAAAAGCCCTAAATCCCCTATTGTTCCCTGGTGAAGGTAAATCAACAGAGAATAAAACACCAATAAAATTTATACTTTTTTTCATCAAAAAAATCTTTTCATATTTTGCCCAAGCCATCTTCATTCCTAGGAATTTATATATATTTTTTTCGATGACATTTCAACAACTTTAATCAAAGAATAATTTAAGTACCCCTTAATGTGTTACAACATCACACAATGCGAATGAACATTGCAAGTATATAAAGTTATGTAATTGAACTCAGTAAACAGTACCGACCCTTATGATCAACTTTTTGAACCAAATATTTCATATATTAAATTTTAAATATGATTCAGCCCTTGTTTACCATTTGCATGGGATAAAACCCCCACACGTATTGTCACAGAAATTATCGGTAATTAGTGGTTTGGAGTGGCGTGTTATGTTTTATAGTGTTCTTTAAAAAAATCTACTCATCATTTTATCCATAAGAATAATTAGAAAATAAAAGAAGAGTGCATAATTTAAAGTACCAAAGCATGGCATGTTTAAGTTTTAAGCGGAATCTTGGGACAATATTGGACTTATAAGTACCACTATATAACTTTTAATAATAATTTTTGTTATAAGATAAAAGCTTATAAAGTCATTTTTTAGAGTGCTGCAAAAAATATGTGAGAGGAAAAACTGAAAAATACTACAAAAACTTTAGAGTATTAATATCAGATTTTTCTTCCTCTGGTTTGACTCTCCTACCTTCTCACGACCCTTCAAACGACAATTAAAAACTCAATGCGCCAAGAGGAATCTAGGACTCTATTAAAATAGTGCTAATTGACTTTAACGTTCTTCAGTTTGATGTATACTTTGTGCCATTAGCTTAAAAGTTCAACAAACACCTTTATCAGCGACACCACCCTTAATTATACTTATAAAGCATACTCACCCTGAATCGACTAAAATATTGAGTAGCAACACATGTTTCTTAATAATTGTGTTTAATTATAGAACTCAGCTTCTCCAAAAACATTGATTTTTTCAGAAACTATTTGGTCCAATTGGAGAAATGACCAATTTTGAGGAAATTTTGTGAGTACATGAAGTACCTATTTATATGTCTGTTAATTACTGTGGTCAGACTTAAAGCCAGACTAACATCATTGCCAATTATGATCCATTCCAAAAAGGTTTGCAATTTACTGTTTCCTTTATTGAAAACATATTTTTCTTGTTGAAATAGTTCTCAAAAACACAATGATTTTCAACTTTAAATAAACTTTTCTATGTTAAAATTTGCCCTAGAAAATAAAACGGAAACCCTGTCCACTTTAAAGGCGCATGAATCATAATTAAACTACATTCGTACTGATTTTTACCCTCTTGACTATTCAAAGCACAGTATGTTCCAAAATTCGTTTTAATTTTTCCAGCGCTAACTTGTAAAATACATTATAACAGCCCTTTGAGCTACATTTCGTGTTATCGTGTAAACAAATGACTTCTATCAACCACTACGATCTGAAACTGTCACAATAACACATAATAATTCGAAAATAGACGAATTAGGGTATTTTGTAACTTTATAATTTTGGAAGACTTATTACCTACTGTGCAAAAAACGTTGATGATTTATCTGTCAAAGCTTGAGCTCTTTGTTTCTGAACATACGCATATAAAAGCGTATTAACGTTTTGGAATTATTTCTTTATGATTTCAGATTATGTGGTAAAATAAAAACGTTGGATTTATAAAAAATAGTATACTTTATAAAAAATTAAAACAAATTCTTAAATCTAGGGACCATTTTTGAGGGGAGAGACATGAACTTTCAAGAGAATGCATTATTGACCTGATTCGTCACGCCGAAACCGTCGCAGGTTATGTCCCACATAACTATATGCTCCCAAATTCATTAGGATACAAGGAGGACCGATCATGCCAGCAAATTTTTTCTGTTTAAAAAAAATTCGGGTGGCGATTATATGGCCTTCCAGCACTTATCCACTTTCGATATGGGAACAAAATAAATTGTTTTCGTTCAAAAACATGAAAAAAACGATTGAATTCAACAAACTTCTTTGATATCGCCTCTTTTTTTTCTACATTACAATGATAAAAAGTTTTTCAACCGAGGCTTCGTGTTGACTTCTATATCTTTAAAATTTCATCTTATTCTCTATAAGTTATAGAAGTATGGTTCAACTTTCTGTATCCAAATTAAACTTCACCAAATCCTCCAATTCAATTCAATTATTCTCTTGCAAATCCTTTACGCTTCTCTGTAGGCTTTGCTATTTGAATTACAAAACCCGCCAAAATCTTCGCATGTTGTATTTAGTGCTCTCTTCACATCTTGCACCATAGGCAATTAGGCATAACATTTTTCTGTCTATTACTATGATCCCGTGACTATCGGTGCCAACCTCTGTATCTTGTACCACTGTACCTTATCACAAGGCCAGCCTTCTATAATATGAATATATCTGATATATATCCAATTAAAAAGTAAAAATACTCTATATTTATTACTACAGTATATCAGTTTATATATATCTGGAGTGTTATATTACTTCAAGGATAAAATTGGAAAACTTGAAGCTCTATATATTTCTTATTTCTTAATTCAGTACACTTCAACCTCAGATATATATCGCCAATCTATTGTCATCTACCAGTGTTTTTACCCGTTTTAGTACTAGGATAACTAAACTATTTTTATATGATATCAAATATTGTAGTGTATTGCTGAGAGTCGCGGCGTATGCGGTGACAATCGTGCGAAGCAGGAGATCTTCTAATACAGACTTATTTACACGTGCTAGGGATCAACGCTTCGCTCTTTCTTCAAAATATCAAACACCGTATATATCTCGATTATATCTATCTCTTCTTATACATATATTCATTCAAGGTAATTTTTGACCTTGCTTTACATAGAAAAAATTAACCTGTATTTTATTTATTTGCCTCTTTAAATACTGTGAACAACAATAATACTCAATATAAAAAATGAAGTCTTCGGAATTTGATCTCTAAAACTATCCAAATGTCGCTCGTATAAGCAGATCCGTTATCATCATCTTTCTAAGGCTTATGTTCTTTACTTATTCGATAAAACGAAGCTAATGTTTTTCTATCGACAATGTTTTTTAGTCTTAAATAATCACTATTCGAGTGAGATCGAAATGCAAAAAGCGCTCGAGAATAAAGTTTTGTATTGTGATTGAGGGCTAGCAAAACGCGTTAATCATTTTTAACAAATTCGATAATTGTTCCTAGGTAAGGAGATAGTCCATATTCATAATACTATTTCCGTAATTCTAGCTATATATCAAAGAGTGAAAGTTCCCAGCCGCTCGGACATAGGTTATACTATTCCATTCCCTAGACTACTGTCACTACTTACTTTCAATAAATTCGTCCTTCTCTATCTATCTTGCTCTATATCTATATATATCTATCTATATATATAAAATAGTGATATTGTATGTGTCACAAGGGGCATAATTCTACAAGAATGACTTAATATCCTGAAAACCTGTGTTTGCCTAATTTGTATATTCAAGACGCTGTCCGAAGCAACACCTTACGTATAGCTATACGATATACGCTTATGTGCGCATACCCCGGGGAAAATCAGATCTTTGATAACTAAAAATGCGTTCAAAAATACGGAACTTGTGCCGAGTTAGATAGAATTATGTTTTAAAGCTTTATATGACATTGGATAATGCGTCTTATCATAAGAGCTCAATTCGCTTTATCATGCCCTATCCAGAGAAAAAGTAGTAACTGCTTGAAGAGGTCTGAGCAAAATAATATAATCCATTTATGTGGAGATTCTCCGCCTAAGATTTCATCAATTCATTACAATTACGGATAAGTTTAACCCCCTAAGACCATCCAAAATTTTTTATTTACAGTACGTTGGTGACCAGACCTCAAGGACTGCGGTCGGCCGATTATTACAGATTGGACTTTTTTCAATTCATTCATGATAGTAACTTCTTGCAACTTCGCATTTTCGAGAAATGTTTAAGTCAAGTGCCACCTTTGAGCTAATCGATATGATAATATTTTTGTCAGATATCATTAATTTGACCTAATAATTTATAACCGGAACAGAAACTGGTCACCGACCAACGCATGTGTAATTATTACGTTGGTCACTACATATTTCTTATACAGTCAAATCCCGCGAAAATTCTAAAAAAAGCTCGAAAAAAAAAACCGACAATTTTGGACACATTCGCTAGGATCTTATTTTGATGATAAGAATGAACAAAAATTGATTCGGTGTCGGGACGAATGCTTAACAATTTGCAATTTGCTGTTACAAGATTGTTTTTATAACGAGGGCTTTAACCTGCTTCCCCGAAACCGAGTTTCGTTGCCAATATCTTATTCTTATATTTCATGAGATAATGGACCAGATCGAGAAAGATAAATACAATAAAATTTTAATAAACGTAAAAGAAGGGTCTGGGTATCTTACAATTTTTATCTCTATATTGAATTTACAAGGAGACAAAAAAAGTTTTGAATATATAATATATATTAAAATGAACTTATATATTGAACACAATTTTCGAAATATTTTTTATCTCTAATATCTATATCAAACAATGTCTATTAGTATTTTCACATGAGCATGATTAAAAAGGATATGTGTTCAGTACGCGAAAATAATTTGAATAAAATGAAAAAAAAATTGTAAACAAATAAGGCATTTTTTATTTCGGACCTTTTTTAAAATTCTTTAAAATTTGAACGAATTCAAAAGTTAAATTCAAACTAAATTTTCTAAAAACGCAATTATATGAATTCGTTACAAATGCCTAACATATTTTGTATATTGAGGGAATATATAACCCCAGTTAAAAATTTTTCATCGAAGCCCATTCGCTTTAATCAAAAGTAATGCTGATATCATTCATAACAGCACCACCCCAAAGTTTGCGAACCTTGAAACAATTTAAAGTTTCAGAATTATAATTTTTGGAATTTTTTCAAGTAAGATAAAACTCTATCACAGGATAACATTTAGTAATCCTTGCCAATTTATTTCGACACCCGAGACCAATTGGTGGAGTAAAGAGCACTTTTTTTACCCCTCAAAAAGGCAAAATGACGGTTGGCCTTGGTAGCTGTGTTATTTTCTGCAACCAATAATCTAAACCAATTACCGGTATAAAATTCGAAATTTTTTCAATCATAATTTTATGATTACATTTGTGATTTTTTAAATTATAGTCTTATTTTTGTTCATCCGGCGTATTGTTTACAATCAGATAATTTCACTTTTAACTTTGATTAACTATGAATAAGGCACCGAATTATATACAAGAAAAATAATAATTTTTTTATGCATCGCTGATTTTTTGTCCCAAATATTTATGTGCGCTTACCGTTGCCCCAAGTTTTTCTGTCATTTTCGGGGATATCTGAAATTTTCTCTCAGTCCGTCTCTCTCTTTACTGAATATAAAAAAGTTGATTTTAATTTCGCACGTTTGCTAAATATAAAAACAGACGTGATTCTTATGAACAAATAATAGATCACTTATTCACGCAGCGTGACGCTGAATAGGTTTCAATTTTTTTATCGACTCCTTCCTTGTTCTCGCACCCTTTTCAATTAAGTGTCACTTTTGACACCTTGAAGAACCTCGCCCCAGGAGATAAAGTCAGCTGAAATGTTCTACACTAATTATACCTTAAACCGTACGCTCTACAAGCCAAAAATGAATAATAACCAACCCATTATTCTCGTTATAAATCAAGCAACTGCAAAAATTATTAGTTTTTCTCGAGTTCCTCAAAATCTGGCTAAAATAACAAAACTAGTTAAAAGTCAGATTATTAAACATTTTCAGACGAAATAAATAGGCGGTATATAGAGGGGAAACCCGCTCTAATAAAAAAGAGAACGTAGGTCAATAAAAAAATCGTATTGCCAAACTCATTTCTTCTGTTTGTACAATTCAATTACACTCGGTTTCAAATATTTGACAAAATCAACGCCCAGCCTATTCATTTTCTTTAACTTCAGTTAGGTCGATTTTATTTTGAATCAACCCAGTTTGATTTTGGCTGGGAGAATTAGGCAAGATAGCGACAAACGGTTATTTGCAGGTAAAACCTTGAGAAAAGATAAACAAGGAAATTTTTTCCTGGCTTTCTAGGTTGCGCACGTGACCGGAAATTATACTTAGCATTTTGACTTCATGTCATTTGAAAACGGAACAATTTATTTGCAAACTGATTTTTGCATTCAAAAGCCAATCGATAACAACACATGGAAAATTAAAAAAAAATGTTTTTTTGGCATATTTAATAACTTTTAGACAAAATTTTCTGGTTATTTTTGTTGAAAGTTGACCATAAAAAATTTATTAGAAAAAACCAGGTCCACAAGCTCCTTAAGAAGGGAGAATTAACAAAAAATCTGTCGAGTTGCATTTTTTAAAATCATGCTAAAATTGACCTCGAACCGTCTTTTTGAATAACTGGACATCCGGTGAAGTCGAAACAAATTGGACATCTGCAGTCATACTGTACTACAGTGACTGTAATTACTTGGCTGTTGGATGCAAAGGTTTAAAAATAAGATCGGAACAAAGATTGGGATAGCCAAAAAACGAACTTGCTCGAGGCAAAATAAGATTGTTCGTCTCGATACTTTTTTTGCAGGCTTTTATTTCCGTATTTTGCGTGAATTAGCCCAATTAACTGCCGATTGTAAAATAGGAATTACTATATACATTGTTACATGTATAGACGACATTTTTTTAAAATTGGACCTTGACGAGAAGATCATTTAACGAGACGCGATTCGGAAAAGGGCGTGAAACACTACAAATATAAACCAGTTCTTTTTAATTCTACCTCGATGGGGGTCCTTGAGTTGACCGAATATGCTGAAAAGCGTTTTGAGGTTTTTGATACAGGCCTCTTCTTCTCATTTTTGGTACAAACCAGGCCGTCGGTAGGCAGATTTATAATTTGGCAGGCTTTTTTTCAATGTCTATCTGTCTGGCTGTCAAATCGAAAGTTATTATCTTGGTAAAAAACGCTCAGAAATTTTGCACTTTTAACTCAGTTGATCGCAATACAATCAGATTGAAATTACAGAAAAGCCTTCCAAATTAAAAATTTACACACCGAAGGCTTGTTTTTTCCCCAAAAATGGCATATTTGATACCTAAAAGGTGCTTTATTGAAAAATCCTTGTATCAAATTGTCAAAAAACGCTATGTTTCGTCAAATTTGGTTTGCACATCAATAAAAAACCAAAAATTGTTGAAAAATAATTCATAACCGGAACTTTCAAATGTCATTATAGTTTATTCGTGCTCGACGGTTACAGGCAAAACTTAGTATTGATTTATGCTACATAACTAGGAAAATTCCACATACAATGTACAATAAATTCAAATCGAACTTCCGAAAACATTTTAGTAGATTTCGCAAATTCTGACTTGAACTAAAACAGGACTCCCGCTAATAAGGCATATTTAAAATAATTCTGAAAAGCGTGAAACCCTGTCAATAAATAATTTTTTTGTATTGTATTAAATTAATGCGCTTTTACAAAATTAATGAAAATTAGACCACATTAGGGAAAGGAATCTAAAAACAAAAGGAAGTAAAAGGCAGGCAAAAGAGTCATTTTTATTGAACTATACGGTCAATTACCAATATTAACATTAAAGTTTGCAAAATTTAAGAAGTCTGCAGCTCAAGAATATCTGTAGAGTTTTCTGTTGGTCTTCGAGCTTGAATTTCGAGGTGATATTTAGAAAGAAAATTCGAATCCAGCTCCGAAAGTTGGGGCGGCGGAACCAAAGTTAAGAGCGTTAAATGAAGCTCCAAGGGTCATTTTAATACCATCGGAAAGATTCTAAAATTTAGTTCATTTTTTTGTTAAATTTTGTGACCAAATAAATTACGGCGTAATATTGTCAACTTTTGATAATACTTTAATTTTTTGAAAGTAGTTGATTAAGTTAAAAAATTCTTCTGCTTATATTTATCAAAGCCCCAAAAGGCAGAATTGCAGGAGAAATTTCATGTATTTTTTATATATTTTCATAGATTGCTTCGAATTATTGTGGTTTTTGAAATATCAAAAAGAGTAAAAGTTGAAAAAAATTTTATATTTTAAAAATCTAGAATCAAACCAATGCAAACTCCAACCACAAGTTTTTTTTACAAAAAAAGGATATGAAACTGCCGGCTGTATTTGATTTGTGTGAACCACAACACTTTTTAAATCTACTGTATAATTATACATTTGTAGATTTTCAAGCAAAAATAAGGGATGTGCCCTAACTGGTGTCCGAATAAAAATTATTGACTCTATTAATTTCTGAGTACATTTATTTTAAAAGAATAATGGAATTTTAAAAATAAAATTTTCCGTATAAATTTTTTATCCCAAAATCAACTTTGTGAACCAAAAATATTTATATTTTGAATTCAAAAAGTTAATTTTGTCAAAAAATTAATTTAAACGAACAATTTTTCTAAATACATGTATGTTTTAATACTTACAGAAACATGGGCAACATCGACAACTCCTGCGACGCTGGCCTTGACAGAAAGATCGGCACCGGAAGCGAGAGCTCGTTTACAAGCGAGGGCAAAGTCGCTGTCGGCACTTCCGGAGGTCCAGCTGGATTTGCAGGCCAAAGCAGTGGTGGAATCAACCTACAAATTTAAATGTAATATGACTTCGATATCTCATTTTTAATAAATTAAGAAAAATTAATTTAAATGAAAATATAAAACCAATTATCAAATTGTTTTTAATTATACATGACACCAAAGTATAAATTTTATTATTATAAAATTGTTTTCGAAGAATTTAAATGAAATATGACACCAAAATATGAATTTGTATCATAATAAAATAATGGTTGTCAGAAAATTTAAATGAAATATTACACCAGAATGTAATTTTTATGACAATAAAAACAAAATTGTTTCAGAAAATAAAAATTAAATATGACTCCAAAATCGGAATTTGTATTAAAATAAATTTGTTTTGAAAAAATCATAAAAAATCTATACGAATTATGACAATGAAATATAAATGTGCATTATAATAATATTATAATTAACAAAATTGTTTTTCGGAAATTAAAATGAAATATGACACCAAAATATGAATTTGTATTATAACTTGTATAAAATTGAAAAAAAATAGTGAAATACCTTGTTGTAAAGGTGAAGAGTGTAGTTCTTCAAGTCGGTTTCGAGAATTGCTCCATTGCATGGTGTGACAATGTAATTAAGAGCTGCTGGATCAGCGACGGATCCTTGACAGCCTAATGTAACTCCCTTGAAGTCGGTGGCGCAGTGGAAGGTGGCGGTGGTTGGGTCGTTGACTGGAACATCAACTCCAGCAACAACGGCGCCGTTGGTGTATTTGGTCTTCAAAAGATTTGAATAGGCACCTTAAAATTTGGTTATTATCTGAGGTAGTTTTTTTGGATGTCACAATCGGGGTCAAATTAAACTTCTTATTTGGTTTCGAGACACAATTGTATACATATGTAGTTTTTGAAATTTGATTTTTTACAAACTTTCAAATATATTTTTATTCATCTTTATGAATCATAACTAATTTGGTGTCAACTTTTCCTTAAAACTTTGTTCTGTTTTTCATTATTACCTGATGATTAATAAAAATATATTCGAACCGTTGTACCAAAAAATCAATTTCTTAATTGCCAAAAACTACTTATTTTAGTTTGATCGGAAAAAAATCTTTGTGATGAAAAAACTTAATTTCGAAAATTAAAAAATGTATTGTCTATAGATCTACATATCATATGTAATATGTTTCCAAACAAAAATCGTGGTGAAAATCGTTTGTCGTTTCGGGGTAATCGCCCCGACAAAACAATTTCCGGTATTTTTTTTAATATTACGTTCTGGTCATTTTCATCAAACTGAATTTTACATGGAACCGCCAAAAGATTACCAGTTATTGACTTTAAAAAGTTAAAAAAACGTCGATTATATTTATGGCGTCAACTTTTGCCATATTTTTTTGTAATATGAAACCTATTAGGGTCAGATTTCATTTTTCGTATCATAGACTGCAGGGACTTATATTATTTCAAGAATATTTTTGAAATACTACAGTAGAGTGTAGTAAACGGACAGGTTGGTAGAATTGGTTGGGTCAAAAAGTCCTGCTAGCGTCTGTTTAAACGGGCAGTTTTAAGATGCAAACTGTCGTTACGTTTTAACGGATATTTGAATGCATAAACTGCCTTTTAAAACAGACACTAGCAGGACTTTTTGACCCAAACCAAATTCTACCACCTGTCCGTTGAACTACCACTCTACTGTAGTTATAGGTGAAATATTTACCTGATGATGGGACAATAGATGTATTGAGTTCAACATCGAGTTTGGATCCGGCAGATTCAAATTGTTTGGATACCTCAAATTTGATGGTTTTACCGTCGTATTTCTTGACGAATGGGAGAACAATTCCTTTACCCATACCCATAAAGGCATCGGCTCCTTTGAATTCCAAGTTGGAGCTCATGGCTCCTCCTTTTACGGAGTTTTTCAAGATGAAGGCACCGGATTTGATGTCAATGTCGGTTTTGCCGGCGTTAAATGGCTGAAATGTTCGATTTTTTTATTTTATTTTCGAAAAATTTATATAATTTTTTTGGGATTACCTCCTTTAGAATGTTTAAACATACAATGTGTCATATTTTTTTAAACCAAAGTCTCTCTCAGTAGTAAATAGGGTGTCGACACCGTTTACATTTGGGCTTTTAGAAACGACTTATTCGTTTGAGTTCTTAGATAGGCTATCTAAGATAGCTCAAAATGACCTGTGGTAAATTGTCGTAAATTGCCGGTTTCTCGGTCACTGTATATGTTATGTTTATGATTTTATACAGTGACCGAGAAACCGGCAATTTACGATTTGACCGGTTTTTTACGGTATACCGGATATCCGGCGGGCCACAAAAATATTATTCGGGTGAATCCCGAAACCTTTCCTCTGACTTACTTTTGAAATTTTGAGAATCCCTCAAGCCATCTCCGAGAAAAAGGTACAGTAGCAACTATTGATCTAAAAAAAATTCCCGCCCATGTGTTTTTGAAAAAAATTGGAAAAATAGTCCAATTCGCACCAATTTATTTTTCGATATTCTCTGGAAATGTGAGGTCATTTTGAGCTATCTAAATCTCAACCGGATGAGTCGTTTCCAAAAGCCGAAATGTTAACGGTGCGGACACCCTATTTACTACTGAGAGGCACTTAGGTTAGGAAAATGATATGAAATATGAGTCCAAATTTGCTTCAATATCAAAATTATAATAAAAAAATTGCAGCATTTATTCAAAAGAGAAATTGGTAAATACAAAACGGATTATATCGTCTTCATTATAATAACCTTTTAATTTACCTTTTTGAAAAGATCTTTTGGGGCCTTGGCAACATCTGCAAATTGGGAGACCATGTTTAAAACTCTGAAAAAATATAATTTCTAACTTTGCTTCGAAAAAGTTGAGATAAATAGTTTGATGCAGAAGGTGATAAGTCACAGCTCAGGACCCTAAGACACTCTCAAATCAAAAAAATTTGTAAACCCTTTTTAATCACATCTGGTCTGATTATGATCATGATGAAGTCAAGTGCACGTAATCATGAGATCAAATGCTAAGGGGAGAGGTCGCCTTAAGAATTTTACAGATATTTAGAATGACATTTCTTAGATGATTATTTTAACTCAACTTTTCTAACAAATCCTTGATAAAGATTTCTCCACCTAAAAGTAGTCATTTGAGTGTCAGCTCATTGGGTGGCCAATACAAAGGTAGCTTTTGCACTCTTTGAAAGTTGGCTGCAAAAATTTGGTTATCACATAAGTCGACAACGGATAAAAATTTTTGCTTATTTTTATTGGTTAAGAAAAATCGACCTCGCTTTGGGTCTGAATATTATTTTTACAACTGCGTGAAACAATTTTGGGATTGCATAATTTTTAAAATGCTTAAAATCACGATTTTCACCGTTTCCTTAACCCTCTGACTCATAGAGCCATAAAAGTGGCTTTCATTTTTTTGAAAAGACCGGAAAGGACAAAAATAATTGAAATAGAAGTTGAGGGTCCAAATCGCCCATAGAGTTTGCAATTAATTTTTTAAAAATGAAAATAAAATTTTTTTTGATGAGCCCTTCGAAATATATTTTATCCTACTTTTTTTCTGGATTTCTCTGAAAATTTTCTTTATCAGCTTTATCTCATAATTTATTCGTAAAAAACAAGGTCTAAAATACTCAGTTTTTTGGAATTCGTCTTGACCATCTTTTAAGAAAATAATGATGTTTCTACTAAATGTAGAACTTTTTTTATTTCTTTTTGTTTGAAAACAGAAAAATTGCTCATNGCGTTTATTGTTTACAATCAGATAATTTCCACTTTTAACTTTGATAAACTATGGAATAAGGCACCGAATTATATCGCATTACGACACTTCCTGTCGTTTTTGCTTAGAATTAGTTTTAGAAGTTTTGCCTTACGTTTCTCTCGATCCACGAAAGAGATCGTTATTTTAGATTGTGGCAACTCCTGGTTAGTATTTGCAATTTTTTTGTACAAAACTTCCTGGGTTATTTATTGATAATTTTTCGTTTAAAAACTTTGCATGGTCGTTTTTTGCTTTCTGGAACAGGCGGGGACGAAAATATGTGGCCGGCCCGAGAGTCCGAAGATCGGGGATAGGAAAAATTGGAACGGATTTTCACTTTTTATTCTTCTCTCTCGAGCCTAAAAAATTTATCGTTTGGCACTTTTTAGACTAATTTAATAAGAAATTTCGAAAATTTCATTTTGATTAAAGAGGATCCATGAAGTATTATGGTGTGGATTTCGGAAAAACTTTTAGCAAATCAAGCTGTTCAAAATCCTTCGTCTTCTGAATTGAATCTTGACATTTGGACTTTTATTTGCATGTCGATCTGTTCTCGTCGTTAGTATCAACTTCGGAAATTTCATTTGTGTTAATTTAAAGCTATCTTGAAAAACAGACCTAAAGTAGCAATCAGGTAAAGTTAAACGAACGGGAAATAGACAGATGTTTTCTAGATTTGGATAGTAATAATCAGACATTTATAGATTTTATAATCAGATTTTGCTAAAAATAGAAAAATTATTATATTCAATCTTTGATTAAATGACCGATTAATTGAAAAATTATTCAACAGTTATGCACTGTACTAATAAGATAAAATATTGTCATGATCAAAAAGCGAAAAACACCCTCTTTTTTATTTCGATTTATTTTGTGTGCGGTCATGAATGACGTCATGATAAAAATACAATTTTCAAAATCAACTCTTTTGATTTCTTGTTAGATTAGTTTGTTGAAGAGCTCACGCATTTTGGTGATGAACTTGATTTAAACCAGGCTTCCAAGAAGGATAGGTGTAGAAGGATAAACCGAGGGAATAGGGATGGATAGGATGGAAAATCATAGCCATAGAGGGATTTAGGGATGGAAAGTTCCCACCCCTTTGATCCCGTTTTATCCCCTTCCCTTTTTATCCCGTTTTTATTCCTTTTTCCGTCCCTACTTCCCGTTACTATCCCTATTCTCATTTTTTATCCCTTTTTTATCCCTATCCCCTTTTTGCATAATCATAAATATAAACACTCTTTCAGAAGTTTTTCGTATTTTACAAAAATCGGGACAAAAAGAGATAAGGCTATCCCGGACCCGGGGATAAAAGAGATAATCTATCCCTTCATCCCTATTCCCGTTTTTATCCCGTTTTGGGGGATAAAACGGATAGGGATTATAAATTGGCGGCGGATGCATCCTTTTTGGGAAGCCTGATTTAAACCTACAAAACTCCCTATTAAAATTAAAAATATTTGTTTAAAATATGACGTTCATTTTTGAAGCCTACGTTTTAATCTTCATTTGTATCGACCAAAAACTGGAATTTTTTTCCCCATCATCGCCGAAAGGGCTAATATGCCCGAAAATGTCAATATCCGCCGAAATTTTTGTTGAGAACAACTTTCGGCGATATTGGGCCTCACCCTGCTTTTTTTTCAGTTGTTTTTTGGCTGAATAGTCTCGACAAAATTGGAGGCTTCATTATTCGCGACAAGTTTATGCCTTTTTAAGGGTTTTTAGATAAAAGTCAAACCGTTGATGATCAACACTAAAAGGCTCCTAAACTAAAAAATTCTCTCAAGTGTTTGACCAATTTTGATACAACTCAAGCCGTTATTTTTCAAACCGCACAAAAAACATTCCTGCGACATTTCGCGGTTTTATTGAAGCTGCAATGACTTTTTTTAACCGTTAACCGCGAGACCAGCTACGTAGTACCGAAACGACGCTTGCATCTGACTATAATTCCGTATGACTTCAAATTTATTCCTGATATCTTCAAGAAAAATATCCTACAAATGATGAAATTTTCGACATGAGAACTTTGGATAAAACTAGTTTTTGAGACAGCAAAACGTTGCAATTGGACGAAACCAAAAAATTGTGGGAAGCCGGTCACATTTACCATGCCGACCAATTCTTTAAATGCAAAAAAGTTGCATTGCCAGGGACCATAGTACAAGGAATGGATCCAATTATTTTGTGCGGCTCTGATAATTATAGTCGTATCGAACATATTTTTGTTACCTAAAACTAGGGTGTCCGGCAGTCGAGCAAACATTTTCAAAAACTGCATGTTAGTTAAATTTAACATGATGACGAAAATGAACTTTATTTTTCGAAAAAAAAATAAACAAAGCTGAATTTCTGATTGGTTCAATTTAAACCAATCAGGATCCAGGGAAATTATCATCAGTGTTAACTGACTTTTTATTGGATGATTCCAATATATATTTTAATATGTTATTTGTCATCAAGTTTTGTGTTTTTTTGCCTTGAAATTTAAAAAATCGCACAAATGCCAAATTTTTGGCTAAATTAGTCTCTAGCGCTCGAATATATTGTTTGAGCCGTGGAAGATATTATTTCAGTCGCAAAAATTTCTTCTGCCAATCGTTTCTAAATAAATGGACAAAAAATATATATTTGAATTCAGACACAAAAAAAAAGTTCATAAAAATGTTTGGAAAATGGATCGATTTTGCATTAGTTTAAATTTCGACAATGAGGAAATCTCGATGTTAGACCAATTTATTTCTCTCATTTTATTTTTCAAAAAGAAGCAGAAAAACAAATTATCGCGAGTTGGTGATTATATCTCATGGCTCAACATATGATCGCGAAGGCGCTAGAGACTTATTGAGCCAGAATTAACTAATTTTGGCCGTTTTTTAAGATTTCAACAGTTCTAAAAAGGGCATTTCCTAAATAAAAACATTATGACAAAAATATATATTTGAATTCAGCACAAGATTAAGGATTCATAAAATGTTGCACAAAATGATCGAATCTGATTGCTTAAATTCGACTAATGAGAATCTCAATGACGTCCCCTTTAATTTTTCTCATTTTATTTCTTGAAAGATGGCAGAAAAAATAATTATTGCGAACGGAAATAATACCTTACGGCTCAACATATATTTCGAGGCGCTAGAGCGAAACTAAAACTTTAAATATAAAGATTTTGGCGGTCAACAATTAAAAATTCTTTATAAGGAAAATTTTTGTTCTTTCCTTATCAAATTTTGGCACCTGCAAGTTATATCCGACGTTCTAGCTTTGTAAAAAATTGACCTGGAATCTGACTGCGGACACACTAACCTAAACTTTATTTTATTTGGTTTGTCCTTTTGTTAGAATTTGCTTGAAGTGCTCAAGACACGATTTGAATACACTCGGAATTGCAAATATTTCGATAAAAATTGCCCAAAAGAAAAAAAGTTTTGTTCATTCAAAAAATGTTTTCAGACAATTGACGAATCAGTGTGCGTTTTCTGATTGTGTCGATATAAGTGTACGATTCAGTACAATCAAAATATGTTTCGATTGCAAGACGGCAGCATTGACAACTCAAACATTTTTTTGGCAAATAAATACCGACGCCGTATAAAGGAACTATTTGATCGTTTACCAGACCCCTCTTATTAGTGTTAATTACTGGCCAAAAACTGTGTAAAATAAAGGTTGATATTTTTCGTTCAAAATGTAAGAACAAAAATATTATGGAATTATATTCTCTAGGACCTAGGCTGTTATGCGATCTTTTTCGACCACCTTGGATTTCTTAATACGAACCGATAGGTCGGGTCAATTGAGCAATGGTGATCATTTTGATTTCATCGGTCAAATCCCAATCTCAATATTTTTGATCGAAAATCATTTATTTAAATTTTTAAAATTTTGATTTGCGTGGGCGGATTTCGATTAAATTGGAGAAATTATAGAAAAAAAGTTCTTCCACGGGCTGTCTCTTTCCCTTTATCATATTACAAAGCAGGATCCCTTGGGGTACATTACATACCTCATCAAAAAGAAAATAAAAGTTTCCGCCAGAAATTCATTTTAGCAGGTTTAAAATATATGCATTTCTCTACAAATGTACTTTTTCCGATTGTTCTAAACTATCATAGTTTAAATGGACAAAGATCGATAACACCCTATCTAGGACCCGAATTTGAGAGCTTGATTTCAAAAGTTTTTTGAAAAAAAATGATACCATAAAACTTCATGATCCTCTTTTAACAAAATAAATTTCGATTTGTTATTTACAACTAGTCTGAAAAGTGCCCAAACGATAAATTTTTAAGGCTCGCAGAGAAGAGATATAAAAAATTGAAAAGCTGGCTTCATTTTTCTCACCCTAATCTTTGACTCTCGGCGCCACATATTCGTCCCGCCTGTTCAGAAAGGCCAAAAACGACCAGTCAAGTTTTTAAACGAAAAAAATTATCAAATAAATAACACAGGAAGTTTTAAACGAACAAAAATTGGCGAATACTAAACCAGGACGTGGCCTAACATCTGTTAAAACGCATCTCTTTTCGTGGATCGAAGAGAACGTAGGCAAAAAACTTCTTAAAATTAATCTAGCCAAAAAAACGACCAGGAAGTGTTCGTAATTCGATATACAAGAAAAATAATAATTTTTTAGTGGCACTCGCTGATTTCTTTGTCCCAAATATTTATGTGCGCTTACCGTTGCCCCAAGTTTTCTGTCATTTTCCGGGGATATCTGAAAATTTTCTCTCAGGGTCCGTCTCTCTCGTGTTATGAATATAAAAAAGTGATTTTAATTTCACGGTTTGCTAAATAATTAAAAACAGACGTGATTCTTATTGAACAAATAATAGATCACTTATTCACGCAGCGGGACGCTGATAGGTTTCAATTTTTATTCGACTCCTTCCTTGTTCTCGCACCCTTTTTCAATTAAGTGTCACTTTTTGACACCTTGAAGAACCTCGCCCCAGGAGATAAAGCAAGCTGAAATGTTCATACACTAATTATACATTAAACCCCCCCCATACGCTCTACAAGCCAAAAAATAATAATAAACCACCATCATTCTCGTTATAAATCAAGCACTGCAAAAATTATTAGTTTTCTCGAGTTCCTCAAAATCTGGCTAAATAACAAAACTAGTTAAAAGTCAGATTTATTAAACATTTTCAGACGAAAGAAATAAGGCGGTATATAGAGGGGAAACCCCTTAATTAAAAGAGAACGTAGTCATAAAAAAATCGTATCCAAACTCATTTCTTCTGTTTGTTACAATTCAATTACACTCGGTTTCAAATATTTGACAAATCAACGCCAAGCCTATTTCTTTTTTCTTTAACTTCAGTTAGGTCGATTTTATTTGAATCAACCCAGTTTGATTTTTGGCTGGGAGAATTAGGCAAGATAGCGACAAACGGTTATTTTGTCAGGTAAAACCTTGAGAAATGTATAACAAGGAAATTTTTTCCTGGCTTTCTTAGGTTGGCGCACGTGACCGGAGAATTATACTTAGCATTTTGACTTCATGTCATTTGAAAAACGGAACAATATATTTGCAAACTGATTTTTGCTATTCAAAAAGCCAATCGATAACAACACATGGAAATTTAAAAAAAAAATGTTTTTTTGGCCAATGATTTAATAACTTTTAGACAAAATTTTCTGCGTTATTTTTGTTGAAAGTTGACCATGAAAAAATTTATTTCAGAAAAAACCAGATCCACAAGCTCCCTAAGAAGGGAGAATTAACAAAAAAATCTGTCGAGTGCATTTTTTAAAAATCATGCTAAAATTGACCTCTAACCGTCTTTTTGAATAACATGATCATCGGTGAACTCGAAACAATTGGACATCTGCAGTTCATACTGTACTTACAGTGACTGAATTACTGGCTGTTGTATGCAAAGGTTTAAAAATAAGATCGGAACAAAGATTGGATAGCCAAAAACGAACTTGGGCTCGAGGGCCAAAAATAAGATTGTTCGCTCTCGATACCTTTTTTTGCAGGCTTTTATTTCCGTATTTTTGGCGTGAATTAGCCCAATTAACTGCCGATTGTAAAATAGGATTTACTTATATACATTGTTACATGTATAGACGACATTTTTTAAAATTGGACACGTTGGGACGGAAGAAGCATTCATTTAACGAGACCGAATTCGGAAAAGGGCGTGAAACACTACAAAATAAACCAGTCTTTTTTAATTCTACCTCGATGGGGCGTCCTTGAGTTGACCGAATATGCTGAAAAGCGTTTTGAGGTTTTTTTGATGACAGGCCTCTGTACTTCTCATTTTTTGGTACAACCAGGCCCGTCGCGTAGGCAGATTTGTATAATTCAGGGCTTTTTTTCAATGTCTATCTGTCTGGCTGTCAAATCGAAAGTTATTATCTGGTAAAAAACGGCTCAGAAATGCACTTTTAACTCAGTGATTCGCAATACAATCAGATTGAAATTAACAGAAAAAGCCTTCAAAATTAAAAATTCACACACCGAAGGCTTGTTTTTTCCCCAAAAATGCATATTTGGTACCTAAAAAGGGCTTTATTAAAAATCTCTTGTATCAAATTGTTGCAAAAAACGCTATGCTTTCGTCAAATTTGGTTTTGCACATCAATAAAAAAACCAAACATTGTTTGAAAAGATGAATTCATAACCGGAACTTTTCAAATGTCATTATAGTTTATTCGTGCTCGACGGTTACAGGCAAAACTTAGTATTGATTTATTGCTACATAAACTATGAAAATGTCCACATACAATGTACAATAAATTCAATCGAACTTCCGAAAACATTTTAGTAGATTTTCGCAATTTCTGACTTGAACTAAAACAGGACTCCGCCAATTAGGCATATTTAAAATAAATTCTGGAAAAGCGTGAAACCCTTGTCAATAAATAATTTTTTTGTATTGTATTGAAAATTAATGCGCTTTTAACAAATAATTGAAATTAGACCACATTGGAAGGAATCTAAAACAAAAGCGAAGTAAAAGGCAGGCAAAAGAGTCATTTTTATTGAACTAATACGGGGTCAATTACCAATATTAACATTAACAGTTTTTGCAAAATTAAGAAGATCTGCAGCTCAAGGAATATCTGTTAGAGTTTTCTGTTGGTCTTCGAGCTTGAATTTCGAGGTGATATTTAGAAAGGGAAAATTCGAATCAGCTCGAAGTTTGCGGGCGGCGGAAACCAAAGTTAAGAGCGTTAAATGAAGCTCAAGGGTCATTTTAATACCATCGGAAAGATTCTAAAATTTTAGTTCATTTTTTTGTTAAATTTGTTGACCAATAATATTACGGCGTAATATTGTCAACTTTTTGATAGATACTTTAATTTTTTTGAAAGTAGTGATTAAGTTAAAAATTCTTCTTGCTTATTATTTATCAAAGCCCAAAAAGGCAGAATTGCAGGAGAAAATTTCATGTATTTTGTTATTATTTTCACTAGATTGCTTCGAATTATTGTGGTTTTTGAAATATCAAAAAGAGTAAAAAGTTGTAAAAAATTTTATAATTTTAAAAATCTAGAATCAAACCAATGCAACTCCAACCACAAGTTTTTTTTACAAAAAAAGGATTAATGAAAACTGCCGGCTTATTTGATTTGTGTGAACCACAACAACTTTTTTAATCTACTGTTATAATTATACATTTGTAGATTTTCAAGCAGAAAAGTAAGGGATGTGCCCTAACTGGCTGTTCCGAATAAAAATTATGACCTCTATTAATTTCTGAGTACATTTTATTTTAAACGAATAATGGAATTTTAAAAATAAAAATTTTCCGTATAACATTTTATTTCCCAAAAATCAACTTTGCTGAACCAAAAATATTTTATATTGAATTAAAAAGTTAATTTGTCAAAAAATTAATTTAAAACGAACAATTTTTCTAAATACATGATGTTTTAATACTTACAGTAAACATGGGCAACATCGACAACTCCTGCGACGCTGGCCTTGACAAGAAGCATCCGCACGGAAGCGAGAGCTCGTTTACCAAGCGAGCGGCAAAGTCGCTGGTCGGCATTCCGGAGGTCCAGCTGGATTTGCAGGCCAAAGCAGTGGTGGAATCAACCTACAAATTTAATGTAATATGACTTCGATATCTCATTTTTAATAAATTAGAAAAATTAATTTAAGATTGAAAATATAAGAAACCAATTATCAAATTGTTTTAATTATACATTTGACACCAAAGTATAATTTCGATTTATTTATAAAATTGTTTTCGAAAGAATTTAAATGAAATATGACACCAAAATATGACTTTGTATCATAATAAAATAATGGTTGTTCAGAAAATTTAAATTGAATATTTACACCAGAATGTAATTTTTGACAATAAAAACAAAATTGTTTCAGAAAATAAAAAAATAAATATGACTCCAAATCGGAATTTGTATTAAAAATAATTTGTTTTGAAAAGAATCATTAAAAAATCTTATACGAATTATGACAATGAAATATAGATGTGCATTATAATGAATATTATGATAGTAACAAATTGTTTTCGGAAATTAAAATAAATAGGACACAAAATATGAATTTGTATTTATAACTTGTATTAAAATTGAAAAAAAATAAGTGGAAAATACCTTGTTGTGAAAGGTGAAGAGTGTAAGTTCTTCAAGTCGGTTTCGAGAATTGCTCCATTGATGGGGTGACAATGTGAATTAAGAGCTGCTGGATCAAGCGACGTACCTTGGACAGCCTAATGTAACTCCTTGAAGTCGTTGGCGCAGTTGGAAGGTGGCGGTGGGTTGGGTCGATTGACTGGAACTCAACTCCAGCAACAACGGCACCGTTGGTGTATTTTGTCTTCAAAAGATTGGAAATAGGCACCTTAAAATTTGTTTACTTATCTGAGGTAGTTTTTTTGCCGATGTCACGAATCGGGGTCAATTAAACTTCTTATTTTGGTTTCGAGACACAATTGTATACATATGTGTTTTTGAAATTTGATTTTTTTACAACTTTCAAATATATTTTATTCATCTTTATGAATCATAACTAATTTGCCATTTCAAATAAAATTTATTTTTTGACTAGTTTCGGTTTTTATTACCATTTTCAGAATGCACAGAAATATTGAAAACTGTTTCACAAAAAACTTTTTTCGCAAAGTAAATTTCGCCAAAAATATATTTTGCGAAAAAAGTTTTTGCTGAACAGTTTTCTATATTTCTTGTGCATTTCTGAAAATGGTAATAAAACCGAACTAGTCAAAAAATAAATTTTATTTGAAATGGTATTATTTATCTCTTAACACAAAAAAACAATAAAATAACTAATTTTGGTGTCAACTTTTTACTTTAAAACTTTGTTCTGTTTTTCATTATTACCTGATTGATTAATAAAAATATATTCGAACCGTTGTACCAAAAATCAATTCTTATTGCCAACAACTACTATTTTAGTTTGATCGAAAAAATCTTTGTGATGAAAAAACTTAAATCGAAAATTAAAAAATTTATTGTCTATAGATCTACATATCATATGTTAATATGTTCAAACAAAAATCGTGCGATGAAAATTCGTTTCGTTTCGCGGGTATCGCCCCGACCAAAAACAATTTCGGGTATTTTTTTTAATATTACCGTTCTGGTCATTTCATCAAACTGAATTTTACATTGGAACCGCCAAAATATTGTTACCAGTTATTGACTTTTAAAAAGTCTTATAAAAACGCTTCGATTATATTTATTGCGTCAACTTTTTGCCATATTTTTTTGTAATATGGAACCTTTAGGCGTCAGATTTCATTTTTCGTATCATAAGACTGCAGGGAACTATATTATTTCTAAAATATTTTTGAAATACTACAGTAGCAGTGTAGTTAAACGGACAGGTTGTAGAATTGGTTGGAGTTCAAAAAGTCCTGCTAGCGTCTGTTTAAACGGGGCAGTTTTAAGATGCAAAACTGTTCGTTACGTTTTAACGGTATAATTTGAATTCATAAACTTGCCCTTTTTAAAACAGACACTAGCGAGGACTTTTTGACCCAAACCAATTCTACCAACCTGTCCGGTTTAACTACACTCTACTGTTAGTTATAGGTGAAATATTTACCTGATGATGGTACCAATAGATGTATGTGAGCTTCAACATCGGAGTTTGGATCGGCCAGCATTCAAATTGTTTGGATACCTTCAAATTTTGATTGGTTTTACCGTCGTATTTCTTGACGAATTGGTGAGAACAATTCCTTTACCCATACCCATAAAGCATCGGCTCCTTTTTGACATTCCAAGTTGAGCTCATGGCTCCTCCTTTTACGGAGTTTTTCAAGATGAAGGCACCGGATTTGATGTCAATGTCGGGTTTTGCGGCGTTAAATGGCTGAAAATGTTCGATTTTTATTTTATTTTTGAAAAATTTATATAATTTTCTTGGGATTACCTCCTTTAGAGATGGTTTTAAACATTACAATGTGTCATATTTTTTTTCAACCAAAGTCTCTCTCAGTAGTAAAATACGGTGTCGACACCGTTTTTACAATTGGGCTTTTAGAAACGACTTTATTCGTTTTGAGTTCTTAGCGTAGGCTATCTAAGGATAGCTCAAAATGACCACACATATTAGAAAAAAATCTTAACAAAAAAACATTTGTCCGGATTGGACCATTTTTTTCAATGAAACATTTATTGGAAAATACCATGGCGGGGAATTTTTTTAGATCAATAGTTGCTACTGTACCTTTTTCTCGGAGATGCTTTGAGGGATTCTCAAAATTTCAAAAGTAAGTCAGGGGATTCACCCGAATATTTTTGTGGCCCGCCGAATATCCGGTATACCGGAAAAAACCGGTCAATCGTAAATTGCCGGTTTCTCGGTCCACTGTATATGTATATGTTTTATGATTTATACAGTGACGAGAAACCGGCAATTTACGATTTTGACCGGTTTTTTCCGGTATACCGGCTCACAAAAAATTATTCGGTTGAATCCCGAACCTTTCCTCTGACTTACTTTTTGCAATTTTGAGAATCCGTTCAAGCCCATCTCCGAGAAAAAGGTACAGTAAGCAACTATTGAATCTAAAAAAAATTCCCGCCCATTGTTGTTTTGAAAAAATGGAAAAATAGTCCAATTCGCACCAATTATTTTTTCGATATTCTCTGGAAATGTTGAGGTTCATTTTGAGCTATCTAAAATCTCAACCGGATGAGTCGTTTCCAAAAGCGAAATGTTAACGGTGCGGGACAACCCTATTTTACTACTGAGAGGCACTTAGGTTAGGAAAATGATATGAAATATGCAGTCCAAATTTGCTTCAATATCAAAATTATAATAAAAAAATTGCAGCATTTATTCAAAAAGAGAAATTTTTTAAATACAAAACGGATTATATCGTCTTCATATAATAACCTTTTTAATTTACCTTTTTTGAAAGATCTTTTGGGGCCTTGGCAACATCTGCAAATTGGAGACCATGTTTTTAAACTCTGAAAAACAATATATTTCTAACTTTTGGCTTTCCGAAAAAGTTGAGATAATAGTTTGATGCCAGAGTGATAAGTCACAGCTCAGGACCTAAGACACTCTCAAATCAAAAAAATTTTGTAAACCTTTTTAATCACATCTTGTCTTGATTATGATCATGATGAAGTCAAGGCACGTAATCATGAGATAATATGCTAAGGGCGAGAGGTCGCCTTAAGAATTTTACAGATATTTAGAACTGACAATTTCTTAGATGATTATTTTAACCAACTTTTCTAAACAAAATCCTTGATAAAGATTTCTCACCTAAAAGTAGGTCATTTGAAGTGTCAGCTCATTGGGTGGCCCAATACAAAGGTAGCTTTTTGCACTCTTTGAAAGTTGGCTCCAAAAAATTTGGTTATCACATAAGTCGGACAACGGATAAAAATTTTTGCTTATTTTTATTGGGTTAAGAAAAATCACCTCGCTTTGGTCTGTAATATTAATTTTTACAACTGCCTGTTGAAACAATTTGGGGATTGGCATAATTTTTAAAATCGCTTAAAATCACGATTTTCACCGTTTCCTTAACCCTCTGACTTCATAGAGCCATAAAAGTGGCTTCATTTTTTGAAAAGACCGGAAAGGACAAAAATAATTTGGAAATAGAAGTTGAGGGTCCAAATCGCCCATAGAGTTTGAAATTAAATTTTTGAAAAATGAAAATAAATTTTTTTTTGATGAGCCCTTCGAAATACTATTTTATTCCTACTTTTTTCTGCGATTTCTCTGAAAATTTTCTTTTATCAGCTTTATCTCATAATTTATTCTGTAAAAAACAAGGTCTAAAATACTTCAGTTTTGAATTCGTCTTGACCATCTTTAAGAAATAATGATGTTTTCTACTAAATGTAGAACTTTTTTATTTCTTTTTGTTTTGAAAACAGAAAAAATTGCTCATCAATAAAAACGGAGCGGAAATATGAGAAGCAGACATATTGTTTACCATTTAATTCCACCTTTCAGAGTAAAATTATCGTTTTATAGACGAACCCGATAAGGTAT
The DNA here is from genome assembly GCA_004367855.1 of Oikopleura vanhoeffeni. Taxonomy (NCBI): domain Eukaryota; kingdom Metazoa; phylum Chordata; class Appendicularia; order Copelata; family Oikopleuridae; genus Oikopleura; species Oikopleura vanhoeffeni. Next base: position 64,935 of record SCLH01000061.1, on the reverse strand, counting down.
GAATCGGAGACCAGATTAAGAAAGCCAAGGTTTTATTCTATTTTATTTAACTTGCATCTTATTACAAAAATCGTAGTTTTTTCTAGGGAACAGTGTGAGTCAACTTCGTTATCCCACAGCCTCAATTAAGTACTCGAAGTGTTAATTATCTAAATATAATCATCCATAAAAACAAGTCTATCCTTTATCTCAATGACTGAAAAATAATTTAATCGAAAGCACTTATACTTTTCGGATAATAGAGCTTCAAAGTCGAGGCATAAAAATCAGGGGGATATCAATAGTCAAATGAGTGAGGGGGTTAATGCTTCAGGTTTTAGGCAAATCTTGACAATTGGAACAAAAAGTATTACAATCGCAATAACCAAGTAAGAAGTCTATTTCTCTTGACCAATCAGAAATAAGCAAAACGTTGAAAATGCATAGGTATCATTTTTTTTAACTCCACCCACCTTACTGAGGTCGCTTTTTTTTTAGGTGGGCCACGCTAAGGGGTATCTGTTCTGAGAGAACCAGACTAGATAGCGACAAACGGTTTTCTGCATCCGAATCTTAACCGAATTTGTAGTGGTAGAAATTTTTCTTTTTTTCCGGTGATTACCGGTTCACCGGTAATTTGCAAAAATCCTTTTTTTAAGGTTTCACATGCAGAAAACCATTTGTCGCTATCTTGTCTAGTCCTTCCAGTCGAAATCATCAGTGGCCCACCTAAAAAAAAACGACCTGAGTCATTTATCTCGAAGACCATAGCAGATATCAAAAAACGGTTTTTGGTATGAGCCAATGGATGGCCAAGTAAATTTGTGGCGACCAAAACTTTTCATTTTTTCCTGGCCAACCGGTAAATTATGTTCTAAACCGGAAGTCCATAGGTTCGAATCTCAGTCAGCTCATTTTTTTGTTTTCTTAATCGAAATGTGTGTATTATTGATAATTATCGGTTGATAGGTGGTAATTGATTAACATAAACGTGCAAAGAACAACATTTTGAATCAATCAATTTATTTAAAAAAAATATTTTTCGAAAATTCTCCTTATTTGCCTCAGAAAAACCGGTTATTTCCAAGGCTGATTNNNNCCGGCCAACTGGTTGAAGAAGAGAAAAACAAAAAGTTTTGGTCGCCACAAATTTACTTGGCTACACATAGCCAAAAACCGTTTATTGATATCTGGTATAGTCTTCGAGAAAAATGACTGAGTAGGGTGGGTTGAGTTAAAAAAAAAGTTACCATAATAATTTTATTCCGAATTATCGAAATTTTTGTGTTTATCCAAAAATGAAAGTTTACAGTTCGAGGGTTTTAAAGCACTGTGTGGGATAACTTTTTTCATGTGGCCAACCATTGTAGTAACTGTTTTATACTTACAGTATGTTACACTATATGTGAAATACTTCTCAAATTCGCTCTAATTTTCAAATTGTAGAGTTTGTGATTTTTTTCATGAAGGAACAAAAAGTAGGGTCTCGAGATTGATTTTATGAGTAGCCAATGGACTTTAAAATTAATTGACTAATAATGTTTCCGTTCCTTCCATTTCAATCTCAAGACCCATCCCTTCTTTTTCTCGAGCAACAAAATTAGATACTATTAAGTAATATTTAGAATTTTTTGACTGATGCTGTAAAATTTATTGATGGACGAATTATTATTTTTTCAATTTTCTTGTTTATTTTTTTTATCATTTAATCAGGAACGGAAATGAAATATCTAAAATGCCATGGACGTCATTACCCATAAGGCTGTATTTATACCTGGTTAGGCTGGGGAAAATTTAGATCAGAACTCAGAGAAGAGTCCTGGGGGAGGTGTGAGAATGAACAAAAATTCAAATAAATTCTTGGCTTGTCTTTTTTACGATTTTTTCTGTCAAAAGTTGATTTAGAATAAATAAGTACTGGTTAACCAAAGTGATGTGTTTTTGGGCAGCAACTGTTTAACCATATTAAAGGCTGAAGTCGACTCCGATACCCATGCCAGACATGACTCCAGATTTAAGGTCTAGAGCGCCACCGAATCGGGCAGACACTGTTTCGGAAACTGGGAATTTTTGATAAGTAGTGATAATACCAGCGCAGGAGATCTTCATTTTACCATTTGGTAACTAAAAAATAGTTTTTGTATATGTTAATAATACCAAAATTGAAAATTTTAACTCGCTGGTTGCGAATACGAATTAAGGGGGTAGCGGTCGTAAAAATGTACTTTTGTACTCCAATTTACCAGAATACTAAACTGCTTCGAAACTTTTGAGAATAGCCATTTGGTAGATCTATCCTTAAGGGGGNGCGTTTATTGTTTACAATCAGATAATTTCCACTTTTAACTTTGATAAACTATGGAATAAGGCACCGAATTATATCGCATTACGACACTTCCTGTCGTTTTTGCTTAGAATTAGTTTTAGAAGTTTTGCCTTACGTTTCTCTCGATCCACGAAAGAGATCGTTATTTTAGATTGTGGCAACTCCTGGTTAGTATTTGCAATTTTTTTGTACAAAACTTCCTGGGTTATTTATTGATAATTTTTCGTTTAAAAACTTTGCATGGTCGTTTTTTGCTTTCTGGAACAGGCGGGGACGAAAATATGTGGCCGGCCCGAGAGTCCGAAGATCGGGGATAGGAAAAATTGGAACGGATTTTCACTTTTTATTCTTCTCTCTCGAGCCTAAAAAATTTATCGTTTGGCACTTTTTAGACTAATTTAATAAGAAATTTCGAAAATTTCATTTTGATTAAAGAGGATCCATGAAGTATTATGGTGTGGATTTCGGAAAAACTTTTAGCAAATCAAGCTGTTCAAAATCCTTCGTCTTCTGAATTGAATCTTGACATTTGGACTTTTATTTGCATGTCGATCTGTTCTCGTCGTTAGTATCAACTTCGGAAATTTCATTTGTGTTAATTTAAAGCTATCTTGAAAAACAGACCTAAAGTAGCAATCAGGTAAAGTTAAACGAACGGGAAATAGACAGATGTTTTCTAGATTTGGATAGTAATAATCAGACATTTATAGATTTTATAATCAGATTTTGCTAAAAATAGAAAAATTATTATATTCAATCTTTGATTAAATGACCGATTAATTGAAAAATTATTCAACAGTTATGCACTGTACTAATAAGATAAAATATTGTCATGATCAAAAAGCGAAAAACACCCTCTTTTTTATTTCGATTTATTTTGTGTGCGGTCATGAATGACGTCATGATAAAAATACAATTTTCAAAATCAACTCTTTTGATTTCTTGTTAGATTAGTTTGTTGAAGAGCTCACGCATTTTGGTGATGAACTTGATTTAAACCAGGCTTCCAAGAAGGATAGGTGTAGAAGGATAAACCGAGGGAATAGGGATGGATAGGATGGAAAATCATAGCCATAGAGGGATTTAGGGATGGAAAGTTCCCACCCCTTTGATCCCGTTTTATCCCCTTCCCTTTTTATCCCGTTTTTATTCCTTTTTCCGTCCCTACTTCCCGTTACTATCCCTATTCTCATTTTTTATCCCTTTTTTATCCCTATCCCCTTTTTGCATAATCATAAATATAAACACTCTTTCAGAAGTTTTTCGTATTTTACAAAAATCGGGACAAAAAGAGATAAGGCTATCCCGGACCCGGGGATAAAAGAGATAATCTATCCCTTCATCCCTATTCCCGTTTTTATCCCGTTTTGGGGGATAAAACGGATAGGGATTATAAATTGGCGGCGGATGCATCCTTTTTGGGAAGCCTGATTTAAACCTACAAAACTCCCTATTAAAATTAAAAATATTTGTTTAAAATATGACGTTCATTTTTGAAGCCTACGTTTTAATCTTCATTTGTATCGACCAAAAACTGGAATTTTTTTCCCCATCATCGCCGAAAGGGCTAATATGCCCGAAAATGTCAATATCCGCCGAAATTTTTGTTGAGAACAACTTTCGGCGATATTGGGCCTCACCCTGCTTTTTTTTCAGTTGTTTTTTGGCTGAATAGTCTCGACAAAATTGGAGGCTTCATTATTCGCGACAAGTTTATGCCTTTTTAAGGGTTTTTAGATAAAAGTCAAACCGTTGATGATCAACACTAAAAGGCTCCTAAACTAAAAAATTCTCTCAAGTGTTTGACCAATTTTGATACAACTCAAGCCGTTATTTTTCAAACCGCACAAAAAACATTCCTGCGACATTTCGCGGTTTTATTGAAGCTGCAATGACTTTTTTTAACCGTTAACCGCGAGACCAGCTACGTAGTACCGAAACGACGCTTGCATCTGACTATAATTCCGTATGACTTCAAATTTATTCCTGATATCTTCAAGAAAAATATCCTACAAATGATGAAATTTTCGACATGAGAACTTTGGATAAAACTAGTTTTTGAGACAGCAAAACGTTGCAATTGGACGAAACCAAAAAATTGTGGGAAGCCGGTCACATTTACCATGCCGACCAATTCTTTAAATGCAAAAAAGTTGCATTGCCAGGGACCATAGTACAAGGAATGGATCCAATTATTTTGTGCGGCTCTGATAATTATAGTCGTATCGAACATATTTTTGTTACCTAAAACTAGGGTGTCCGGCAGTCGAGCAAACATTTTCAAAAACTGCATGTTAGTTAAATTTAACATGATGACGAAAATGAACTTTATTTTTCGAAAAAAAAATAAACAAAGCTGAATTTCTGATTGGTTCAATTTAAACCAATCAGGATCCAGGGAAATTATCATCAGTGTTAACTGACTTTTTATTGGATGATTCCAATATATATTTTAATATGTTATTTGTCATCAAGTTTTGTGTTTTTTTGCCTTGAAATTTAAAAAATCGCACAAATGCCAAATTTTTGGCTAAATTAGTCTCTAGCGCTCGAATATATTGTTTGAGCCGTGGAAGATATTATTTCAGTCGCAAAAATTTCTTCTGCCAATCGTTTCTAAATAAATGGACAAAAAATATATATTTGAATTCAGACACAAAAAAAAAGTTCATAAAAATGTTTGGAAAATGGATCGATTTTGCATTAGTTTAAATTTCGACAATGAGGAAATCTCGATGTTAGACCAATTTATTTCTCTCATTTTATTTTTCAAAAAGAAGCAGAAAAACAAATTATCGCGAGTTGGTGATTATATCTCATGGCTCAACATATGATCGCGAAGGCGCTAGAGACTTATTGAGCCAGAATTAACTAATTTTGGCCGTTTTTTAAGATTTCAACAGTTCTAAAAAGGGCATTTCCTAAATAAAAACATTATGACAAAAATATATATTTGAATTCAGCACAAGATTAAGGATTCATAAAATGTTGCACAAAATGATCGAATCTGATTGCTTAAATTCGACTAATGAGAATCTCAATGACGTCCCCTTTAATTTTTCTCATTTTATTTCTTGAAAGATGGCAGAAAAAATAATTATTGCGAACGGAAATAATACCTTACGGCTCAACATATATTTCGAGGCGCTAGAGCGAAACTAAAACTTTAAATATAAAGATTTTGGCGGTCAACAATTAAAAATTCTTTATAAGGAAAATTTTTGTTCTTTCCTTATCAAATTTTGGCACCTGCAAGTTATATCCGACGTTCTAGCTTTGTAAAAAATTGACCTGGAATCTGACTGCGGACACACTAACCTAAACTTTATTTTATTTGGTTTGTCCTTTTGTTAGAATTTGCTTGAAGTGCTCAAGACACGATTTGAATACACTCGGAATTGCAAATATTTCGATAAAAATTGCCCAAAAGAAAAAAAGTTTTGTTCATTCAAAAAATGTTTTCAGACAATTGACGAATCAGTGTGCGTTTTCTGATTGTGTCGATATAAGTGTACGATTCAGTACAATCAAAATATGTTTCGATTGCAAGACGGCAGCATTGACAACTCAAACATTTTTTTGGCAAATAAATACCGACGCCGTATAAAGGAACTATTTGATCGTTTACCAGACCCCTCTTATTAGTGTTAATTACTGGCCAAAAACTGTGTAAAATAAAGGTTGATATTTTTCGTTCAAAATGTAAGAACAAAAATATTATGGAATTATATTCTCTAGGACCTAGGCTGTTATGCGATCTTTTTCGACCACCTTGGATTTCTTAATACGAACCGATAGGTCGGGTCAATTGAGCAATGGTGATCATTTTGATTTCATCGGTCAAATCCCAATCTCAATATTTTTGATCGAAAATCATTTATTTAAATTTTTAAAATTTTGATTTGCGTGGGCGGATTTCGATTAAATTGGAGAAATTATAGAAAAAAAGTTCTTCCACGGGCTGTCTCTTTCCCTTTATCATATTACAAAGCAGGATCCCTTGGGGTACATTACATACCTCATCAAAAAGAAAATAAAAGTTTCCGCCAGAAATTCATTTTAGCAGGTTTAAAATATATGCATTTCTCTACAAATGTACTTTTTCCGATTGTTCTAAACTATCATAGTTTAAATGGACAAAGATCGATAACACCCTATCTAGGACCCGAATTTGAGAGCTTGATTTCAAAAGTTTTTTGAAAAAAAATGATACCATAAAACTTCATGATCCTCTTTTAACAAAATAAATTTCGATTTGTTATTTACAACTAGTCTGAAAAGTGCCCAAACGATAAATTTTTAAGGCTCGCAGAGAAGAGATATAAAAAATTGAAAAGCTGGCTTCATTTTTCTCACCCTAATCTTTGACTCTCGGCGCCACATATTCGTCCCGCCTGTTCAGAAAGGCCAAAAACGACCAGTCAAGTTTTTAAACGAAAAAAATTATCAAATAAATAACACAGGAAGTTTTAAACGAACAAAAATTGGCGAATACTAAACCAGGACGTGGCCTAACATCTGTTAAAACGCATCTCTTTTCGTGGATCGAAGAGAACGTAGGCAAAAAACTTCTTAAAATTAATCTAGCCAAAAAAACGACCAGGAAGTGTTCGTAATTCGATATACAAGAAAAATAATAATTTTTTAGTGGCACTCGCTGATTTCTTTGTCCCAAATATTTATGTGCGCTTACCGTTGCCCCAAGTTTTCTGTCATTTTCCGGGGATATCTGAAAATTTTCTCTCAGGGTCCGTCTCTCTCGTGTTATGAATATAAAAAAGTGATTTTAATTTCACGGTTTGCTAAATAATTAAAAACAGACGTGATTCTTATTGAACAAATAATAGATCACTTATTCACGCAGCGGGACGCTGATAGGTTTCAATTTTTATTCGACTCCTTCCTTGTTCTCGCACCCTTTTTCAATTAAGTGTCACTTTTTGACACCTTGAAGAACCTCGCCCCAGGAGATAAAGCAAGCTGAAATGTTCATACACTAATTATACATTAAACCCCCCCCATACGCTCTACAAGCCAAAAAATAATAATAAACCACCATCATTCTCGTTATAAATCAAGCACTGCAAAAATTATTAGTTTTCTCGAGTTCCTCAAAATCTGGCTAAATAACAAAACTAGTTAAAAGTCAGATTTATTAAACATTTTCAGACGAAAGAAATAAGGCGGTATATAGAGGGGAAACCCCTTAATTAAAAGAGAACGTAGTCATAAAAAAATCGTATCCAAACTCATTTCTTCTGTTTGTTACAATTCAATTACACTCGGTTTCAAATATTTGACAAATCAACGCCAAGCCTATTTCTTTTTTCTTTAACTTCAGTTAGGTCGATTTTATTTGAATCAACCCAGTTTGATTTTTGGCTGGGAGAATTAGGCAAGATAGCGACAAACGGTTATTTTGTCAGGTAAAACCTTGAGAAATGTATAACAAGGAAATTTTTTCCTGGCTTTCTTAGGTTGGCGCACGTGACCGGAGAATTATACTTAGCATTTTGACTTCATGTCATTTGAAAAACGGAACAATATATTTGCAAACTGATTTTTGCTATTCAAAAAGCCAATCGATAACAACACATGGAAATTTAAAAAAAAAATGTTTTTTTGGCCAATGATTTAATAACTTTTAGACAAAATTTTCTGCGTTATTTTTGTTGAAAGTTGACCATGAAAAAATTTATTTCAGAAAAAACCAGATCCACAAGCTCCCTAAGAAGGGAGAATTAACAAAAAAATCTGTCGAGTGCATTTTTTAAAAATCATGCTAAAATTGACCTCTAACCGTCTTTTTGAATAACATGATCATCGGTGAACTCGAAACAATTGGACATCTGCAGTTCATACTGTACTTACAGTGACTGAATTACTGGCTGTTGTATGCAAAGGTTTAAAAATAAGATCGGAACAAAGATTGGATAGCCAAAAACGAACTTGGGCTCGAGGGCCAAAAATAAGATTGTTCGCTCTCGATACCTTTTTTTGCAGGCTTTTATTTCCGTATTTTTGGCGTGAATTAGCCCAATTAACTGCCGATTGTAAAATAGGATTTACTTATATACATTGTTACATGTATAGACGACATTTTTTAAAATTGGACACGTTGGGACGGAAGAAGCATTCATTTAACGAGACCGAATTCGGAAAAGGGCGTGAAACACTACAAAATAAACCAGTCTTTTTTAATTCTACCTCGATGGGGCGTCCTTGAGTTGACCGAATATGCTGAAAAGCGTTTTGAGGTTTTTTTGATGACAGGCCTCTGTACTTCTCATTTTTTGGTACAACCAGGCCCGTCGCGTAGGCAGATTTGTATAATTCAGGGCTTTTTTTCAATGTCTATCTGTCTGGCTGTCAAATCGAAAGTTATTATCTGGTAAAAAACGGCTCAGAAATGCACTTTTAACTCAGTGATTCGCAATACAATCAGATTGAAATTAACAGAAAAAGCCTTCAAAATTAAAAATTCACACACCGAAGGCTTGTTTTTTCCCCAAAAATGCATATTTGGTACCTAAAAAGGGCTTTATTAAAAATCTCTTGTATCAAATTGTTGCAAAAAACGCTATGCTTTCGTCAAATTTGGTTTTGCACATCAATAAAAAAACCAAACATTGTTTGAAAAGATGAATTCATAACCGGAACTTTTCAAATGTCATTATAGTTTATTCGTGCTCGACGGTTACAGGCAAAACTTAGTATTGATTTATTGCTACATAAACTATGAAAATGTCCACATACAATGTACAATAAATTCAATCGAACTTCCGAAAACATTTTAGTAGATTTTCGCAATTTCTGACTTGAACTAAAACAGGACTCCGCCAATTAGGCATATTTAAAATAAATTCTGGAAAAGCGTGAAACCCTTGTCAATAAATAATTTTTTTGTATTGTATTGAAAATTAATGCGCTTTTAACAAATAATTGAAATTAGACCACATTGGAAGGAATCTAAAACAAAAGCGAAGTAAAAGGCAGGCAAAAGAGTCATTTTTATTGAACTAATACGGGGTCAATTACCAATATTAACATTAACAGTTTTTGCAAAATTAAGAAGATCTGCAGCTCAAGGAATATCTGTTAGAGTTTTCTGTTGGTCTTCGAGCTTGAATTTCGAGGTGATATTTAGAAAGGGAAAATTCGAATCAGCTCGAAGTTTGCGGGCGGCGGAAACCAAAGTTAAGAGCGTTAAATGAAGCTCAAGGGTCATTTTAATACCATCGGAAAGATTCTAAAATTTTAGTTCATTTTTTTGTTAAATTTGTTGACCAATAATATTACGGCGTAATATTGTCAACTTTTTGATAGATACTTTAATTTTTTTGAAAGTAGTGATTAAGTTAAAAATTCTTCTTGCTTATTATTTATCAAAGCCCAAAAAGGCAGAATTGCAGGAGAAAATTTCATGTATTTTGTTATTATTTTCACTAGATTGCTTCGAATTATTGTGGTTTTTGAAATATCAAAAAGAGTAAAAAGTTGTAAAAAATTTTATAATTTTAAAAATCTAGAATCAAACCAATGCAACTCCAACCACAAGTTTTTTTTACAAAAAAAGGATTAATGAAAACTGCCGGCTTATTTGATTTGTGTGAACCACAACAACTTTTTTAATCTACTGTTATAATTATACATTTGTAGATTTTCAAGCAGAAAAGTAAGGGATGTGCCCTAACTGGCTGTTCCGAATAAAAATTATGACCTCTATTAATTTCTGAGTACATTTTATTTTAAACGAATAATGGAATTTTAAAAATAAAAATTTTCCGTATAACATTTTATTTCCCAAAAATCAACTTTGCTGAACCAAAAATATTTTATATTGAATTAAAAAGTTAATTTGTCAAAAAATTAATTTAAAACGAACAATTTTTCTAAATACATGATGTTTTAATACTTACAGTAAACATGGGCAACATCGACAACTCCTGCGACGCTGGCCTTGACAAGAAGCATCCGCACGGAAGCGAGAGCTCGTTTACCAAGCGAGCGGCAAAGTCGCTGGTCGGCATTCCGGAGGTCCAGCTGGATTTGCAGGCCAAAGCAGTGGTGGAATCAACCTACAAATTTAATGTAATATGACTTCGATATCTCATTTTTAATAAATTAGAAAAATTAATTTAAGATTGAAAATATAAGAAACCAATTATCAAATTGTTTTAATTATACATTTGACACCAAAGTATAATTTCGATTTATTTATAAAATTGTTTTCGAAAGAATTTAAATGAAATATGACACCAAAATATGACTTTGTATCATAATAAAATAATGGTTGTTCAGAAAATTTAAATTGAATATTTACACCAGAATGTAATTTTTGACAATAAAAACAAAATTGTTTCAGAAAATAAAAAAATAAATATGACTCCAAATCGGAATTTGTATTAAAAATAATTTGTTTTGAAAAGAATCATTAAAAAATCTTATACGAATTATGACAATGAAATATAGATGTGCATTATAATGAATATTATGATAGTAACAAATTGTTTTCGGAAATTAAAATAAATAGGACACAAAATATGAATTTGTATTTATAACTTGTATTAAAATTGAAAAAAAATAAGTGGAAAATACCTTGTTGTGAAAGGTGAAGAGTGTAAGTTCTTCAAGTCGGTTTCGAGAATTGCTCCATTGATGGGGTGACAATGTGAATTAAGAGCTGCTGGATCAAGCGACGTACCTTGGACAGCCTAATGTAACTCCTTGAAGTCGTTGGCGCAGTTGGAAGGTGGCGGTGGGTTGGGTCGATTGACTGGAACTCAACTCCAGCAACAACGGCACCGTTGGTGTATTTTGTCTTCAAAAGATTGGAAATAGGCACCTTAAAATTTGTTTACTTATCTGAGGTAGTTTTTTTGCCGATGTCACGAATCGGGGTCAATTAAACTTCTTATTTTGGTTTCGAGACACAATTGTATACATATGTGTTTTTGAAATTTGATTTTTTTACAACTTTCAAATATATTTTATTCATCTTTATGAATCATAACTAATTTGCCATTTCAAATAAAATTTATTTTTTGACTAGTTTCGGTTTTTATTACCATTTTCAGAATGCACAGAAATATTGAAAACTGTTTCACAAAAAACTTTTTTCGCAAAGTAAATTTCGCCAAAAATATATTTTGCGAAAAAAGTTTTTGCTGAACAGTTTTCTATATTTCTTGTGCATTTCTGAAAATGGTAATAAAACCGAACTAGTCAAAAAATAAATTTTATTTGAAATGGTATTATTTATCTCTTAACACAAAAAAACAATAAAATAACTAATTTTGGTGTCAACTTTTTACTTTAAAACTTTGTTCTGTTTTTCATTATTACCTGATTGATTAATAAAAATATATTCGAACCGTTGTACCAAAAATCAATTCTTATTGCCAACAACTACTATTTTAGTTTGATCGAAAAAATCTTTGTGATGAAAAAACTTAAATCGAAAATTAAAAAATTTATTGTCTATAGATCTACATATCATATGTTAATATGTTCAAACAAAAATCGTGCGATGAAAATTCGTTTCGTTTCGCGGGTATCGCCCCGACCAAAAACAATTTCGGGTATTTTTTTTAATATTACCGTTCTGGTCATTTCATCAAACTGAATTTTACATTGGAACCGCCAAAATATTGTTACCAGTTATTGACTTTTAAAAAGTCTTATAAAAACGCTTCGATTATATTTATTGCGTCAACTTTTTGCCATATTTTTTTGTAATATGGAACCTTTAGGCGTCAGATTTCATTTTTCGTATCATAAGACTGCAGGGAACTATATTATTTCTAAAATATTTTTGAAATACTACAGTAGCAGTGTAGTTAAACGGACAGGTTGTAGAATTGGTTGGAGTTCAAAAAGTCCTGCTAGCGTCTGTTTAAACGGGGCAGTTTTAAGATGCAAAACTGTTCGTTACGTTTTAACGGTATAATTTGAATTCATAAACTTGCCCTTTTTAAAACAGACACTAGCGAGGACTTTTTGACCCAAACCAATTCTACCAACCTGTCCGGTTTAACTACACTCTACTGTTAGTTATAGGTGAAATATTTACCTGATGATGGTACCAATAGATGTATGTGAGCTTCAACATCGGAGTTTGGATCGGCCAGCATTCAAATTGTTTGGATACCTTCAAATTTTGATTGGTTTTACCGTCGTATTTCTTGACGAATTGGTGAGAACAATTCCTTTACCCATACCCATAAAGCATCGGCTCCTTTTTGACATTCCAAGTTGAGCTCATGGCTCCTCCTTTTACGGAGTTTTTCAAGATGAAGGCACCGGATTTGATGTCAATGTCGGGTTTTGCGGCGTTAAATGGCTGAAAATGTTCGATTTTTATTTTATTTTTGAAAAATTTATATAATTTTCTTGGGATTACCTCCTTTAGAGATGGTTTTAAACATTACAATGTGTCATATTTTTTTTCAACCAAAGTCTCTCTCAGTAGTAAAATACGGTGTCGACACCGTTTTTACAATTGGGCTTTTAGAAACGACTTTATTCGTTTTGAGTTCTTAGCGTAGGCTATCTAAGGATAGCTCAAAATGACCACACATATTAGAAAAAAATCTTAACAAAAAAACATTTGTCCGGATTGGACCATTTTTTTCAATGAAACATTTATTGGAAAATACCATGGCGGGGAATTTTTTTAGATCAATAGTTGCTACTGTACCTTTTTCTCGGAGATGCTTTGAGGGATTCTCAAAATTTCAAAAGTAAGTCAGGGGATTCACCCGAATATTTTTGTGGCCCGCCGAATATCCGGTATACCGGAAAAAACCGGTCAATCGTAAATTGCCGGTTTCTCGGTCCACTGTATATGTATATGTTTTATGATTTATACAGTGACGAGAAACCGGCAATTTACGATTTTGACCGGTTTTTTCCGGTATACCGGCTCACAAAAAATTATTCGGTTGAATCCCGAACCTTTCCTCTGACTTACTTTTTGCAATTTTGAGAATCCGTTCAAGCCCATCTCCGAGAAAAAGGTACAGTAAGCAACTATTGAATCTAAAAAAAATTCCCGCCCATTGTTGTTTTGAAAAAATGGAAAAATAGTCCAATTCGCACCAATTATTTTTTCGATATTCTCTGGAAATGTTGAGGTTCATTTTGAGCTATCTAAAATCTCAACCGGATGAGTCGTTTCCAAAAGCGAAATGTTAACGGTGCGGGACAACCCTATTTTACTACTGAGAGGCACTTAGGTTAGGAAAATGATATGAAATATGCAGTCCAAATTTGCTTCAATATCAAAATTATAATAAAAAAATTGCAGCATTTATTCAAAAAGAGAAATTTTTTAAATACAAAACGGATTATATCGTCTTCATATAATAACCTTTTTAATTTACCTTTTTTGAAAGATCTTTTGGGGCCTTGGCAACATCTGCAAATTGGAGACCATGTTTTTAAACTCTGAAAAACAATATATTTCTAACTTTTGGCTTTCCGAAAAAGTTGAGATAATAGTTTGATGCCAGAGTGATAAGTCACAGCTCAGGACCTAAGACACTCTCAAATCAAAAAAATTTTGTAAACCTTTTTAATCACATCTTGTCTTGATTATGATCATGATGAAGTCAAGGCACGTAATCATGAGATAATATGCTAAGGGCGAGAGGTCGCCTTAAGAATTTTACAGATATTTAGAACTGACAATTTCTTAGATGATTATTTTAACCAACTTTTCTAAACAAAATCCTTGATAAAGATTTCTCACCTAAAAGTAGGTCATTTGAAGTGTCAGCTCATTGGGTGGCCCAATACAAAGGTAGCTTTTTGCACTCTTTGAAAGTTGGCTCCAAAAAATTTGGTTATCACATAAGTCGGACAACGGATAAAAATTTTTGCTTATTTTTATTGGGTTAAGAAAAATCACCTCGCTTTGGTCTGTAATATTAATTTTTACAACTGCCTGTTGAAACAATTTGGGGATTGGCATAATTTTTAAAATCGCTTAAAATCACGATTTTCACCGTTTCCTTAACCCTCTGACTTCATAGAGCCATAAAAGTGGCTTCATTTTTTGAAAAGACCGGAAAGGACAAAAATAATTTGGAAATAGAAGTTGAGGGTCCAAATCGCCCATAGAGTTTGAAATTAAATTTTTGAAAAATGAAAATAAATTTTTTTTTGATGAGCCCTTCGAAATACTATTTTATTCCTACTTTTTTCTGCGATTTCTCTGAAAATTTTCTTTTATCAGCTTTATCTCATAATTTATTCTGTAAAAAACAAGGTCTAAAATACTTCAGTTTTGAATTCGTCTTGACCATCTTTAAGAAATAATGATGTTTTCTACTAAATGTAGAACTTTTTTATTTCTTTTTGTTTTGAAAACAGAAAAAATTGCTCATCAATAAAAACGGAGCGGAAATATGAGAAGCAGACATATTGTTTACCATTTAATTCCACCTTTCAGAGTAAAATTATCGTTTTATAGACGAACCCGATAAGGTATGAATCGGAGACCAGATTAAGAAGCAAGGTTTTATTCTATTTTATTTAACTTGCATCTTATTACAAAAATTCGTAGTTTTTCTAGGAACAGTGGTGAGTCAAACTTCGTTATTCCCACAGCCTCAATCAATACTCGAAGTGTTAATTTATCTAAATATGAGATCAATCCATAAAAACAAGTCTATCCTTTTTATCTCAATGACTGAAAAATAAATTTAATCGAAGCACTTATACTTTTCGGATAATAGAGCTTTCAAAGTCGGAGCATTAAAAATCAGGGGGATATCAATAGTCAAATGAGTGAGGGGGTTAATGCTTCAGGTTTTAGGCAAATCTTGACAATTTGGGAACAAAAAGTATTACAAATCGCAATTAACAAGTAAGAAGTCTATTTCTCTTTTGACCAATCAGAGAATAAGCTAAAACGTTGAAAATGCATAGGGTTATCCTTTTTTTAACTCCACCCACCTTACTGAGGTCGCTTTTTTTTAGGTGGGCCACTTCTAAGGGGTATTCTGTTCATGAGAGAACCAGACTAGATAGCGACAAACGTTTTCTGCATCTGAATCGTAAACCGAATTTGTAGTGGTAGAAATTTTTCTTTTTTCCTCCGGTGATTACCGGTTCACCGGTAATTTGACAAAATTCCTTTTTTTTAGGTCTTTGAGCAATTTCGTATTACTGATTTCTGGTCACGTGATCAACTAGGAGCCAAAAAATTTCTTACCGCATATTTTTTCAAGTTTCACATGCAAGAAAACCATTTGATCGCTATCTTGTCTTAGTCCTTCCAGTCGAAATCATCAGTGCCACCTAAAAAAAACGACTGCATGTCCATTTTATCTCGAAGACTCATAGCCAATATCAAAAACGGTTTTTGGTATGAGCCAAGATGGCCAAGTAAATTTGTGGCCGACCAAAATTTTTCATTTTTTCCTGGCAAATTCCGTAAATTATGTTCCTAAATCGGTCGAAGTCCATGAGGTTCGAATCTCAGTCAGCTCATTTTTTTGTTTTCCTTAATCGAAATGTGTGTATTATTGATAATTACGGTTATAGTGGGTAATTGATTAACTATGAACGTGCAAAGAACAACATTTTGAATCAATCAATTTATTGTTAAAAAAATATTTTGTCGAAAATTTCTCCGGTTATTTGCCTTCGAAAACCGGTTTTTCCAAGGTGATTACCGGCCACGCGTTGAAGAAGAGAAAAACAAAAGTTTTGGGGCCACAAATTACTGGCTACACATGAGCCAAAACCGTTATTGATATCTGGTAAGTCTTCGAGAAAAGACTGAGTAGGGTGGGTTGAGTTAAAAAAAGTTACCATAATAATTTTATTCGAATTATCGAAAATTTTCTATGTTTATCCAAAAATGAAAGTTTACGTTCAGAGGTTTGAAGCACCGTGTGGGATAACTTTTTTCATGTGGCCACCATTGTAAGTAACTGTTTATACTTAGTACTTAGTGACAGTGTCTACACTATGTGAAATACTCTCAATCGCTCATTTTCAAAATTTGTAGAGTTTGTTGATTTTTTTTCATGAAGGAACAAAAGTAGGGTTCTCGAGATTAATTTTATGAGTAGCAAATGGACTTTAAATAGAATTGACTAATAATGTTTCCGTTCCTTCATTAATCTAAGACCTTCCCTTTTTCTCGAGCAAAAAAAATTAGAGTCTATTTAACGTAATATTTAGAATTTTTGACTGATGCTGTGAACATTTTGATGGACGAAATTATTATTTTTTCAAATTTTCTTGTTTATTTTTTTTTATCATTTACATTCAGGAACGGAAATGAATATCTAAATGCCATGGACGTGATACCATAAGGCTGTATTTACCTGGTTTAGGCTGGGGAAATTTATGATCAGAACTCAGAGAAGAGTCCTTGGGGAGGTCTGTGAGATGAACAAAAATTCCAAATAAATTCTTGGCTTGTCTTTTTTACGATTTTTTTTCTGGTCAAAAGTGATTTTAGAATAGAATTAGTACTGGTTACCAAAGTGATGTGTTTTTGGGCAGCAACTGTTTAAACCATATTAAGGCTGGAATGACTCCGATACCCATTGCAGACATTGGACTCAGGATTTAAGGTCTAGAAGCGCCGACCGAATTCGGGCAAGGACACTGTTTTCGGAAACTGTGGATTTTTGATAAGTAGCTGATAAATACCAGCGGTCAGGAATCTTATTTACCATTTTTGGTAACTAAAAATAGTTTTTGTATATGTAATAATTACCAAAATTGAAAATTTAACTCGCTGGTTGGAATACGAATAGGGGTAGCGGTCGTAAAAAGTAGCTTTTACTCCATTTCACCAGAATTACTAAAACTGCCTCTTCGAACACTTGTTGAGAATACGCCATTGTTAGATCTATCCTTAAGGGCGGTGCACTTTGACAGTATACGTATATGGGTCTTGATGCAAAACTTTTTACTGAGTTTATATATTCTTCTCAATATACATCAAAGTTAATGTCATAATCCAGGCAACTTTTTGATTAACTACGAGAATTTCGAGATTATTGCTTTTTAGAAAATTGATGTTCGAATTAAAACTTTCCGAAATTCGACATTATGAGAATTTTTGAAAAAAGAGATCCGAACATTATCAAAAAATGCCTTATTTTTTGTTTCAATTTTTTTTTCATTTATTGTTCAATCAACGAAAAACACTCTCAAAATGGCACTTTAACTTTTCGCGTAGGCTGACCACATATTTTTTTCTGTATGCTATTTGAAAAATTATATGACACTTTTTTGGGATTTTTGGTCGAAACTATTTGGAAATATTTAAACAAAATTTTAACTAATTTTTTTGAAATCACCGGCTAAAAATATTGGGAATGCCACCTTTCACTTTTTTCAAATATGTCCTCGTTTTGTTTCTTCGCTCTTGTTTATCACACCAAAACTTGCCAAATTGGTAAGCCGACGCGACCACCACGTTAAATTAAATAAATTAAACTCATGAAAAAAAATATTTCTTTCGATGTGCTAAAATTTCGTTTTTTTTTCGTCTATTTTTCAAAAATTTAAATTTTCGATTTTGACGTAGAAATCGTATAATATTAAATTAATTTTAGCTGGTGGTCAAAGCCGTTTTTAAGGCTCCTAATTAATAAATAATAGAAAATAAATTTTACTGTAATTTAGACACCTTCGATAGCAAAGTCGCGTTTTTTCAAAAGACGATTTATAAAGTAAAAATAATCGATCTGAAGAAAATCAGATTATACGAAGTAAGCTCAAAAGTGGCAACTTTTGTTCGAAAAAGTTTTTATCAGAAAATTCTGAAGTGGCAAAAAGTTTCCCATCAAGAGAAAAAAAATCGAAAAAGTGCAAATCTGTCAAAATGCACTGACCCCCTTAATCTAAAAAAATAATTAATCAGAAAACTTTTTGGCCGATACTGGTGACCAGCATGCGGCGAGTTCTAGAACAACCTAATTAAATTTCAAATTCCTACTCCTCCTAGAGCTCGCATACGATTTCACTCAAACTTGGCATGGACCACGAAAACAATAATGCTCGTAATTAAGGGGAATTCCATTTTTGAATTTCGGACTAGTATTTTCTAGAACTGCCAAAAACCGCCTAATTTCAAGGTTTTGGCTCTTCAAATTACTACTCCTCCTAGGTTAGATTTCAGAATGAAGAATAAATTTGGGAAAAGAAGGAAAAATATGTTTTGGTTATTTAAGGGGAATTAGATTTTTCGTTCAATTCTAGAGAATTGCGTTTTAGTAAACCGCAAGTGAAATCTCGGACAATAAAAGTCGTCGGATTTAGTTGAAAGTACCATCAAATTGAAGCTTAGATGATGCCGAGAAGAAAATCTGCTTACAGCTTTCTGATATTTTCAGTTGTTCTGGTCGAAAATTAGGTTTTAATGTTTGCTGGAAAAAAAACTCAGAAAATTCTAAAATTTTTTTACATCAGTTTATGCTTTTTTATAGTTCCCTAGCAATTTGGTTCTATTTGTAGACCTCAAAGTAACCTAAAAACAGTACGACCGTTACCCCCTTAAAATAACTGACCAATTAAACGCACTGAAAATTTAATCATATAATTTATATGGAAATTTGATTTACGTACAGTGCCCGATATGTAAGATGCCCGCGAGAGGAACAAATTGCATTTACCTCCGAAATAAACAATGTTAAAATAATCAAATTTGAACAATAGCGTATGTTTTTAAAATGAAAGCGAGAATCTGATTGATCAGACCAAACTCGTTTGACGCGATGAGTTTTATGATTTTACAAATCGGGCACTGTAGCGAATATAATTTTAATTTTCTTGAAATAACACCAAAATTTTAGTTTCTTTAGGATATTTTATCGCCTACTTATTCACTGAGATTAGAACACAAAAAGGTGATAAATTTATTTTATATTTTATTCTATATTTTTCTGAACTAATCAGTCCAAAATCCTGAAGATGATAATAAAAGCGGAACGTTAAATTTTTATATTTTCAGAAGATGAGTTCCTAAAATTTATCTTTAATTTGGTCGGTATTAAGAACACACCCTAATTTCGCAAAAATCAGAATAAAGCTTTGTACAACAATTTCATAATCAGATTTTTGGTGAAAACCAATAAAAACCACATATAGGCAGCCTATATGATATAGCCATTGTTTTTAAATTTCTCAAATCAGCGTCATCTCAAACTTAAGGATGTGGCGGACGATAATTTGGCTCTTTTTTACACATTTTCAAGCAA
>SCLH01000061.1:31441-42751 GCA_004367855.1 Oikopleura vanhoeffeni | reverse complement strand
AGAAATTTTATTAAGTTGATTTGACATCCGGTTCACCGGATATAAACTGGAATTTAATTTTTTGTTATGTTCAAATCTCGATGGGCTCAAATTTTTTTTCTTAAAATCAGCCGAAAAGGTAAATTTTTATATTTGTTCATTCTTATATCACGATTGTTTACACATTTACTGCTTGAACTATATTTTTGATGAATTTCTGGAAGAAAAAAACGAGTTTCGATTTTTTTCTCAAATTTTATACTGAAAATACCTATATAATAGATCTCCGGTTACCGGTTGAATGCAAAAAACCGTTTTTTGATATCGCCTATGGTTTTCCCGTAATCGTCATGAGAAGGGTGGGGTAACCTAAAAAAAAAGCTACCTAAGTAAAAGTACGGTAGGTGTTGGGAATGGGCAACACACGAGCTTTTGGCCAACAGTGTTGCCCATTGCCAACAGTGTTGCCCAATGCCAACAGTGTTGCCCATTGCCAACACCTACTGTATAGGAACGTTCCCTAACTGGTACAACCTTTTGAGGTCGATATTTGTTCTAATTATGAACTGTTGTACTTTGATGATTTAAATAAGTACAGTAGAGTGCGTTTAAACGGACAGTTTGACGATTCCGTTATGTTTAACCGAGAAATTTTAATCGCCAAACTGCCCGTTCAAACGCTCTCTACTGTAACAAAGATGTTATGAAAATAAAATACCATTATTCACAGGAAAATTAAATTGAAATACAGTAGAGTCCGTTTAACAGGACGTCTCGATTACGAAAGTGCGTCCTGTTAAATGGTACTGGCAAACTTGGCCAAAACGTGCGTCCTGTTAAATGGACCTGGCAAAACTTTGCGGAAAAAGTGCGGCCTACGAACAAAAAAACGAATTATTACTCATTGTTTATTTATGAAGAAAAGCTAAAGGAACACGGCGAATTAATAAGATACAATGGTTAAACTTTGAACACGAAAATATTTAAACATTGCAATATCATGGAAAATCAAATCAAAGCAATTGAATAAAAAAATCAATAAAAGCAAATTGATAGATATAACTTTTAAATTTTGAACAAAAAAAATTTTGAACAAACTAAATCTGGAGCAGCACGCAATCGTTTCGAAGCGCAAAAATCACAATTCTAATTTCATTGCCGCAAAAAATATTAAGACTTTTCACTTGCAAAGCCGAGTGATCAAATACTCAACTTAGGAAATAAGTTTTCATATTTTATATCAGCTAATGCAAACGAGAGTTTTGAATATCCACCCTTCAGTAATTTATTCAATTGCAGTGAGATTTAATCAAGATTATTGTTTTGTATTGCGATAAATCATTATTTATTTTTTCTGGCTCATTTTCCATGATACAAATTTAGTCACAAATTCAATATATCTCGCCATATATTGAATACATTTTGCTTCGGAGACAAGACTTCGTGTCTGAGTTTCCGCATTTCTTTTTCGGTTTTACGCACTGCATTTATTTTTTATTAATAAATTCTGTAGCAGTTAATACACTATAACTTAATATCTCAGAGAGCATTTGGGTTTCAGGTGCGCTTTCTGATTTCATAAATTTAGACGATCATCTTTATGATAATTTTTTCGCAATATACAAATAAATTTTTTGTTAGTATTAGAATGGCCGTCAAATGTTTCATACTAAGATGAAGCATGACATGACATTTTGTTCAAAATACCTTAATATCCTTCGCAATAACCCGACGCAAGGCATGATATTTTTTTTCTATTTTGTGCGAAAGGCCCCTTGAATCCTTGGCAATAACCTGCCGCTAGATTTGAATTTTTTGTTTTCTTGTGTCGTAAGGCTCTCAAAGTCCTTGGAATAGCCTGCCGCAAGGCATCATATTCCTTTTTTTTTTGTGAGAAAGGCTCTTAAGGGGGTACAGTCGGTTTCAGAATTTTCTTAAAATTTGGGACTAACTAATTCGGGTAAAAATGACAATAGAAATATTATTTTTTATTTTTTAAAGTCAAGTTCGGCCAGGCGGCGCCTTCAAAGTGCAAACTAAAATCACATCTCCTCCCTGAGTTTTCATCGGATTGTAGAATTTTTAATTGCAAAATGATCCTAAGAAAATTATCTTGAATCTCACCGAGGAAAATTTTCAAATTTAATTCTGGTTCGGTGAGATAATTTTTTATCTTCCAAAATAACAATAAAATTTTTACAATTGCAGATTAAAGAATCAAGCCGATCAATCTCATAACTAATTTAAATGTTAATATCGAATGTGTAGTTATTAGAAAAATTGCTTTTGATGTTGGATTAAAAAAAAAAATTTGTTTTCTCTATATTACGGTCTAACACATAATTATATATAAAAGCATTTTATCTTTTATTTGACGATTATCTCTTGAAAAGTTATAACTAACGGATTTTTGGAACTGCTTAGTATCGCGCAGCAAAAAGTTTTTTCAAAGTACGAACGCGCGCAAAAATAAATTTCTGATTTGTATTTATCAAGCAGCTTTTAGCGAATATTGGCCTGCTGAGTTGAGTTTGAACTCACATATTTCGTTAATCAAGGAATTCAAAATAAATGTTTTGGAGTCGCTCCTTTCATAAACAAATTCCTTATAAATATGAGTATTTCATGTTTTTTAAAGAAATGCCAAAATTAAAAACGGCGAAATGTCGGTTTTTGTAAATTTACGAAATTTCAAGGGATTCAGGCGTGAAAGTTCGGAGGAGAGAGATAGCTCAACAGATCAGATAAGTGAACTCAGAGATATCCTTTTGAAACTTTCCAATAATCAGCAATATTTCAAAATATAAACGAAGAACCTCAAAATAATTCTAGTAGTTTTTAAAGATTTTGATACCTCGAAGTATTTAAATTTTACACACGACATTGAATTGGACAATTCTGATGAAAATTTTAAATAATTCTGAACGTGCAAATTTTTTTGGAAAATTTGAATAATGCCGAACTGGTGCGATTTTGATAAAAAAATGCCGAACGAGCTAAGACAATGCCAAAAAAATAGAATAAAGAAAAACTAGCAAATTTTAACCAGAATTTCCAATCAAGTCCAAATTCAGATATTGTATCTGTTCCAGCATATAAAGAAGATTCGAAAATATATCGCTTAAACTTACTTTTTTTCAGATAAGGTAGCTTTTGTTTTAATAGAAACCACCCTACTCAAGTCATTTTACTCGAAGACATACCAGATATGAAACAAACGGTTTTCTGTTATGTGAGCCAAGTAAATTTGTGGCGCTTTAAAATTTTTAGTTTTATTATGGTTAACCGGTTCACCGGTAATTGATGTTCCAAACCGTTAACATTTTTTTCAAGATAATCAAGCAATATTTATATGGAAGATACATTAGCGGGTAGTTTTTCAATAGAAAATTTTGGCAATAATTATTTTGACATGTGGCACCTGAAAGGGTGTCAAATTTACACTTTTTAGGTATAAGACTGAAAAACAGAAAATGTTTATGTGAGATAAATACATTCGGGGTCGTTTCAAAAGAAAATTTTTGGCATTATTATTTTGATAATGACACCCAAAGGTGTCAAATAACACTTTTTTAGGTATCGGCTGAAAACAGAAAATGTTTATGTGAGATAATACATTTCGGGGTCGTTTTTCAAAGAGAAAATTGTTGGCATTATTTATTTTGATAACATGACACCTCAAAGGTGTCAAATTACACTTTTTAGGTATCGGCTGAAAACAGAAAATTTTATGTGAGATAATACAATTCGGTCGTTTTTCAAGAAGAAAATTTTTGGCATTATTTATTTTGATATATGAACCTCAAAGGGTGTCAAATAACACTTTTTAGGTATCGACTGACAATATTCGATCTTTATGTGAGATTCGGGGTTATTTTTCAGATTTTTTTTGGCAATAGGTATTTGGACATATGAGACTTGATCATTTTTTAATATCACACGTAAATAAAAAAAACAACGAGATAAATGTTTGTGATAAATGCGCATATACGTGTTTGGTGCTTAGAATATACCTTTTTACGTTAGCTGGTGATGGTGCACCTACTTTATGTCCCTTTTGAATTTACCCATCTCAGAATATACCTAAAATTACAAAAAAAATATTTTTTTACTCTTTTTTTAATTTATGATTTCCAAGCTCTTAATTGTGGAATTTATCACACTGTTTTTTCAGTTGATAAATTTGGCAAATGCTTGCAAATTTCATTTTTTGAACAGGAAATAGAACCGAGCTCAGAAATACAGGGACCATATCCAACTAATTTCATTCATTTATAACCCATTTAATAACTACTAATATATGGATAGTTGATTAAATAAATAAATGTAGGCTTTAATTAAAACTCAGTGGTGACTTTAAAAAGACAGCCTATAAAAAATTTTGAAAGTTTAAGGGTTAAAGGTTAAGTTACCTATTATAGGTACTAAAGTTATTTTCCTACAGTAAACGATATTAGTTATCAAGTACATTTAAACGGTCAGGCACAGATGTTCGTTTAAAAGTCAATTTATCTGAAAATAAGGGAAAATAAACCTTCCTCAGATGTGTAGTTTAGCGCGTTAAATTCCTTTTTGCAAAAAACATCATTGTTTTATAAAAATTTTCTTTTCATAACTTCTTTAGGTGTTCCGAAATCAAATTCTTCTTCAACTAAAGAATCCTAAAATTCAAAAACACAATGAACTTGGAGCAAAAAAATAGAATAAATGATGTCAGTTTTCGCTTGATATTAAAAATGATCGAAAAATTTGCAAATTAAAATTAGCAATTATCACATAAACACATAATGTTTTCAGCCGATTCTAAAAAAAAGTGTATTGGCACCCTTTGACACACATGACAATATGGTTGAGGCCAAAAATTTTCTCTTGAAAACTACCGCAAATGTTTATTCTCACATCAAAATTTAGTGTATTTTGCCTATTGTAAAAAAAGAGTAATTTGACACCTTTGAGGTGTCATATATCAAAATAAATATGCAAAAATTTCTCTGAAAAACGCCCCCGAAATGTATTATCTCACATAACATTTTCTGTTTCAGCCGATACCTAAAAGTGTAATTTGACACCTTTTGAGGTGTCATATATCAAATAAAATAATGCCAAAATTTCTCTTGAAAAACGACCCCGAAATGTATTATCTCAATAACATTTTTTTCCGATACTAAAGTGTAATTTGACAACCTTTTGAGGTTCATATATCAAATAATAATCAACAATTTCTCTTGAAACCCCGAAATGTATTATCTACAAAACATTTTCTGTTTTTCAGTCATACCTAATAAGTGTAATTTGACACCCTTTCAGGTGTCACATGTCAAATAATTAATGCCAAAATTTTTTTTTGAAAAACTACCCGCTAATGTATCTTCCATATAAATATTGCTTGATTATCTTCGAAAAAAAATGTTAACCGGTTTTGGAACATCAATTACGGTGAACAGGTTAACCATAATAAAATAAAAAAAATTTTAGCGCCACAAATTACCTTGGCTACACATAACAGAAAACCGTTTGTTCATATCTGTATGGTCTTCGAGAAAAATGACTGAGTAGGGTGGGTTCTATTAAAAAAAAAGCTACCTAAGCTCAAAACAATTTTTCTTGATAACCAGACATCCAATTTCAATTTTTTGATATTTATGAGATGATCAGGCTTGATTCTTTAATCTGGGCAAATTGTAAAATTTTAATTTTTTTTTTTTTTTGGAAAATAAAAAAATTATCTCACGAACCAGAATCAAATTTAAAATTTCCTCGGTGAGATTTAAGATAATTTTTGGATCATTTTGCAATTAAAAATTCCACAATTCGATGAAACACTCAGGGAGAGATAGTGATTATAGTTTGACGGACTTTGAAGGCGCGCCTGGCCGAACTTGACTTTAAAAATAAAAAATAATATTTCCATGTCATTTTTTTTTGACGCCAATTAGTTGGGTCCCAAATTTTAAGAAAATTCTGAAAACCGAACTGTACCCCCTTAAATCCTTCACAATAACCCTTCGGG
This sequence comes from Oikopleura vanhoeffeni, assembly GCA_004367855.1. Taxonomy (NCBI): domain Eukaryota; kingdom Metazoa; phylum Chordata; class Appendicularia; order Copelata; family Oikopleuridae; genus Oikopleura; species Oikopleura vanhoeffeni. The sequence continues at coordinate 36,762 of SCLH01000061.1, read as the reverse complement.
GGGTATGAAATTTTTCGTGGTCACTTTGCAATAACCTAAGTCATGCCGCACGGTATTAAAAGTTTGCGGTCAAAAATCATATGCAATGACCTGACGCAAGGTATGAGAGTTTCTACTTTGCTTGATCTAGACGATAATCATGGGTCGGGAAAGTCTGAATTAAATGGTAAAAATTATCAAAATTCTGCGTCCTGTTATTCGGAGCTGGCAAAGTTTTAGATAAAAAGTGCGTCCTGTTATTCGGTAGGTGGCAAAGTTTTTGAGTCAAAGTGCGTCCTGTTAAACGGACTCTACTGTACATTTTTTTGTTTTCAATATTTTTATGTTATTTCAGCAACTTACAGCAATGTTTTTGCATGGAGCGTATGCGACGTGGAATTTGGCGTCAGAAAGGGCTGGAGCAGTGATGTTGGCAATGGTTCCAGTGAGTCCCAATTGGTATCCAGATTTGTCGAAACCAAAACCAAAGTTGATGGGTTGAATGAAAGCTGTTCCTTTGGTGGAGGTGGCACAGTCGAAATTGGCGTTGATACCACTGATATCCCTTTAAATAATGTTGTCAATTTCATTTTTGCAAAATGAAACGGTGTATTTCAAATGTTTTCATACAGTATGTGTTTTTCTTGGTCCCGAAATGTCAACTTGATGTGAAGGAAATTTTCGCCAATAAAATATGGTGACTAGCTGGATTATATCTTAAAACCATCGCTGTCGACGATAGCTCGAGTTTCAAAATATAATCAAGGTCGTGACCCCATTTTATTGGCGAAAATTTCTTTCACAGCAAGGTGCCAATTCAGGAGTAAAAAAACACATACTGTTTATAAATGTGTCATATCTAGCGTGTCCACCAATCAAGTTTCGGCCAAAAATACTCGTTTGTGCAAATTTTATGGCGCGTTGTTACTAGCATAAGAGTTTGTATTCAAAAATCAATATTAGTTCTAAAATCGTACATTTATGGTCAAATGTGTATTTATGGTCAAATAGTGGGTTTTTGTAGTCTCAAACTAGTCTATGAGTGCTATTTTTTCTTACGAGGCGCAATTTTGTCGGTTGCATTTTTCGAAAAAAAAATGAAACGGTGTCATATTACAATATATTTTTTCTGATAAAAATGGTGTCATAATTCAAAATATGACAAATGCAATAAATTGCAAACGACGGAATATAGAAAAATGAATCACATTTCAAAATTTGACTCCAAAAAATTTAGAAGGTTTTTTTTAATGATACCAGTTTACGAAATTTTACCGCGAAAAATATTTTTACCAAATTAAAAATTTTTTCTTACCTTGCGCATTCAAAAGTCTTATTAATTTTCAAATTATTGATGTCCGCGAGAGATGCGAGGTTGGTGGCAGCTGTAACTTTAGTGGTGGTTGCAGCGTGTTTAATGGTCCATTCAGATTTGATGCTTGAATCATGTCCAAGAGTAACGGTCGCTGGAAGCTTGGTCAATGGGCACTAAACATATTTAATCAAAAACGAAAATGCATTTGAATTCGAAAATTTTATGTTACAAAAAATTTTATATCACAAGAAATTTAATATTACAAAAAATGTGATGGTTAACATAATTTCAAGGAATTAAAATAATTTTATTTTAATTGAATTTATACTCACAGTTTTCATTTCAATTTTGTGGGTGGCGGACACTGCATCCTTGAGGGTGAAAGTTGTAGTGTTTTTGGCTGCACAACATCCTTGGGTAACTTTGACTTCGTTGTTGGCGAAAAAATCCTTTTTCATGTAGTCCTAAGCCGGAATTAAAATATGATTTTCTCTTATATTAGAAATAAATATCAATTGTTCAAAAACAAAAAATTTTTACACATGGCAGTAAAAATGATATATTACACGATATAAGTTATTGTATATTTTGCTCTGTTTTAAAATTTTTTTTGTCTATATCATCCTTTTTTCTACAGTAGAGCTTTTAATAAAACGCGACCGGGCTCCAACCTTGGCCATATTTCTTCAATGGATATTTGTATACTGTGGNTCTTGGCCAAGCGGACAGAATTGAAAATCCCGTTTTGTCCGCTACATCTTTATGGCCATTGACAAAATTACCGTTTTGTCCGCTTAGAATCACGTTTTTCTGAAAAATGCAAACGGTAGTCTTTGCCCGTTTTGTCAGCTTGGCCAAGACCCAAAGTACTTAAAACGCTAAAATTTAAATTGTTTTATAATTTATTTGAATAAAAATGACACAAATTTGGAGCCCGGTCGAGTCATATTAAAAATACAACTATTTATTTTTTGAAACTACATTTTTTATCTGTAATTTCTCGTCATTTTTCGAAATAAATTATTTATCAGTAATTTCTCGTCATTTTTTCGAAATAAATTATTTATCTGTTTATATCGTCATTTTTTTTTAATAATTCTTTATTTTCTCAATAAGTGCCTAATATGTCAAAACTTAATAATTTTAAATATAATGAGTCCGTTCCTTTGAGGCTTTTCCAATATCACCGGCTTTGACCATTGTGTTTAAATCTAAAAAAAATTTTAAGCCTCCTTAATTTGTTGTGAATAAGAATAATATTTTGTTCAAATTAGCAAAAAAAATAAAGTAAAAATCTCTTCTTAAAAAATTATAATTTCGGTTTTTATTCAGCCAAGCTCGGTGTAAAAATGCGAATAGGACGTAGTCTATATTTTAGTTCGCGAAAATTTAGGTCGATTGTGGCGGAATCACTGCGCAGATTGCCCCATTCTAAATTTTCCGTGCAGATGGTTTCTGATCCATTTTTGTTATATCGAAGCACTGTTGCGTTTCGTCGTATCGATCCAGAAATTAAGTTTTTTTTCCTCTTAACAGAGTGGGTACTTTTTGCATGCCATCCCGGTACCATCAAGGCTTTTGGGTAGATTAAGTTGGCTCGGAATCACAGGTTGAAAGGGGATAAATAAAACATCCATCCTGGCAGTTAAGACAAAGTATGGTAACAAATCCAATAAATATTAAACTACAAATGAGGCACGGACGAGTCTCTAAGAAGGCAGAGAATATGTACAAAACTAAAAATATGAGATTAAAAAAAATTGATTTTTATCCCAAGGTAGCTTTTTTTAACATGGCCCACCCTAGTCAGTCATTTTCCTGGAAGACCATACTTGGCACTTCCACCATTAATATCGACTTATAGAAATATTGGGTGGATTGTTCTGAAACTTCTTGGGGGTTAATAATATATGGAAAAAAAAATTTGGTCGTCACGTGATCAAAATATAGCAATTTTTTGTTTCGATTTTGACCAAAAAAAGCAAATTTTTGAAAAAAAATATCCTCACTACAAAAAAATTTCACATAAACCCCTATATTTGAAAAATCAACCCTAACTGGTCGATTTTGGCCGAAAATCGAATGGTGGAAGTGCTAACCATACTAGATATCAACAAACGTTTTTTTGCTATGTGTAGCCAAGTAAATTTATGGCACCCAAAACCTTTTCTTTTTTTCTCCTTTAACAGGTTGGCCGGTAATCAACTGTTGAAATCACTGGTTTTTCTGAGGCAAATAAGGGAAATTTTCGAAAAATTTTTTTGTCATAAATAAATTTATTTCAAATGTTGTTCCTTGCATGTTAAAGTTAATAAATTACCACCTATTAACCGATTACTATCAAGAATACATACATTTCGTTTAAAATAAACAAAAAAAATGAGATGACTGAGATTCGAACTTATGGACTTCCGGTTTTGAACATCATTTACCGGTTGACCAGGAACAAAACGAAAAATATGTTTAAGTCATTTTTGGGGAATTAGATTTTTGAAATTTTTTGTTCAATTCTAGAGAATCGCATTTTAGTAAACCGGAAGTGAAAACTCGGAAAATTAAAGTCGTCGGAATTAGTCGAAAGTACCATCAAATTGAAGCTTACATGATGCCGAGAAGAAAATCTGCTTACAGCTTTTTGATATTTTTAGTTGTTCTGATCGAAAATTATGTTTTGCTGAAAAAATTACTCAGAAAAAATCTCAAAAAATGAAAATTTTTTATAATCAGTTTATGCTTTCTTATCGTTCCCAATCTATTTGTGGACCTCAAAGTGACCCGAAAACAGTACGACCGCTACCCCCTTAAGGGGGTGGTGTTAGCAGGGATCGGCAAACTGAAAAGCGGCCCAGATGCCCAGCTTTTGCCGATACCTGGGTGTTAGTGATTTTTGACATTTAGGAAGCTTGGGACGGCTAAACTGATGACGGTAGAACATTTCTTATCAATACATATGAAGGATCTATCCGGGATAGACTATCCCTGATCTCGCGATTCTATTTGACAGTTCAGTACCACTCCCACCAACCATCTCGTAAACCGCGGTTAAACACGAGTCCCTCAGCCTTTTTTAAAGAAATAAGGATCCTAGAGCTTATATCGGAAAGTTTTGAGATTTGGTGAGAATCCGGAATCCTTTTCTGTGGAAATGCCAGAAACGTCATTTTCGGAATGTAAAAAGCTCAAGGGTTGGTGAACATCGAATGAGAAGTACTTTTTTGAATTTCTGATTTTGACCACAGCGAATTTTAGAAAAAATTTAAAATTTTTCACTAAAATTTTGTTTTGATCTCTAGCACCGTATGTGTTCAAAATCAGACCATAGTTAATTATCGTTTTCCGCAAATCAATCCGAGGCGAATCTTTTGGTGCGAGCATTTAAATTTTCTAATTATCACTTCTATTTTCAAAATTGTCATTTTCGCGCACTTTTTTTGTTGATTTACAGCCAATCAGGCCGAAATTGGAAAAACTACAACCAAGATGATATGTGAGACACATTGAGCTTCTTTTATTCCAAAAATGACGTTTCTGGCATTTTCACAGAAAAAGCCTTATACCAAAACGTCGAAAAAACACCATTTTTCGGCACATTCGACCCGATTGCGAGCCCCCGAGACAAAAATCGAAAAAATAGAACCAAGGCACTAAAATTCAGACACTTTCCGGGATTTTCACAAAATCTTAATTTCTTCCAATAAAAACCCTAGGATCCTTGTTTCATTAAAAAATCTGAGGGACTCGTGTTTAACCGCGGTTAACCAAGTGGTTAGTGTGAGTGGTACTAAAGTGTCAAATGGAATCGCGAGATCAAGGATAGATNGCCAAATTGTTCGAAATGGTCAGTTTGGGAGGCTCATGCAAAAGCTATCTCCTCCACAAGTTGAGAAGATACACGTTCAGCTTATACTGCATCTGAAAGCCCAAGCTTTGTTTAACAATAAACTAGAGAGTTTTTTTCAATATTTTGCTTCGGCGTCTCTTGGGGGCCATGGCAAGTTTTCATTTTAAGCCTAAATTTTTGACAAAA
>SCLH01000061.1:17081-31163 GCA_004367855.1 Oikopleura vanhoeffeni | reverse complement strand
AAAAATTTTATGGGTGTGAAAAATTCCCAATAAAATGGTGGGTGTAATAGCCGCCATTTTGTTAAATAGTCAGGACATTTTTAATATCAAAACGCAATTTTAGGTAAATTTTTATCTCAAAAAAAGCTATTTTTCTCTACTTTTTGCCAATTTTTACCCTTTTTCATGGAAAAAAAGTATGATAATTTAGAAATTTTCGACTATGCAGAGTAATTAGAGAACTTATTAGCGGAGTACACCCGACAATGTCTAAAGTTTATTAATATCGTCTTAAAAAATAATTCCATAGTCGGGTTAGGTTGGAAATTGATGCACAGTGAAAAGTGTTTTTGTTTTTGTTTTTTTAACTTTAGTTAGTTATGTTAAGAAAATAAAAATGTTAACGTTTGTAAGAATAAAAACTTTTATTAAAGATAAAAATTAAATTTGCTCTGAAAAAATGTATCAATCTGCTGGACTCATGCAACCCCCTTAAGACTGGGGGTGGTCGTCGCATTTTAAGGGGTTTTCGATAGCCAATTGTCGCATAAGTACAAATTGTTGGACCAACTTTTACCTCTCTTTGATATATTTAAACAAAAATCTTGCATCCTAAAAACAATCCAAATTAACGGATGAATCGTTCAATCGGAAACGTGCTTACAAAAGTGACGGAATTATTTTTTCAAAATGTATCTCCTCCCTGAGTTTTCAAGGTTCAACAATGATTCATGTTTTAAATTTATCGAACAGAACGTGAGCAGACCCTCAAGTTAAGTTTTTGAACAAATTCTTTGATTTGGCTTCGGAATCACAAAAAAACTGTATTTTGCTCTAGTTAACATAAGGTCAAAATACTGTTTTTGGTTATTCTGAAACCAAATCAAAGAATTTTTCCAAAAACTCTACTTGGAGGTCTGCTCACGTTCTGTACGGTTAATTTCATTCATGAATCATTGTTGTACTTTAAAAACTCAGGGAGTAGATACATTTTGACAAAAAGAAAATTTTCAAAATGTATCTCCTCCCTGAGTTCTTAAAATACAACAATGATTCATGATTTGAATTAACCGTACAGAACGTAAGCAGACCCTCAATTTCAGTTTTTGGAAAAATTCTTNCTAATAATACCAAATTTAAAAAAAATTGTATCGAATCGTTTTTGAGAAAACTGAGCTACAAATTCTAAAATATCATGAAATTACAGTTTTTCATTATTCTAGAACAAGTCCGATCGAAATTTTCGCAAAATATTTCCGATAACTGTCAACCTCGTAGTAATTGTTATTCTTACAAAGTGTAATCAATTTCCATTAAGCCGTTTCTGAGATAAAAGACATTGAAGTCAAAATCAGTGTTCTAGAACTCTACTCCCACTTGGTGCTGTGGTGCTCAAAAAACTCTGTTTTTACTTTTGGTCGGAAGCAAAAGGACAGATCTTCCTTTTAGGCTTTTCAGAATTTCTATAACTTGTTTCGTTTTGTTCTGAGCCCCGATCTAAAATGTCAAAAACCGTTGAGTACCCCCTTAACATAGTCCTTTTTTGCGGACATTACCCCCTTAAGGACGTTATTTTTGCTTAAAATATTTTTTGGTTTAAGTTTCAAATTGCATAAAAAAATCCAAATACCTCCGTTTCTTTTACGTTGCAATTTATTAATAATTGATTCAAAGTCATAAAACTCCATTAACCGGAAATTAATTTGGAAAACTAAATTTTTTTATTATCAAAATGAATTTCCTTCCAAATAATTCATAACATATTACAAACAATGCCATAAATGTAACTTAATTACAAAACGAACGAATTTCAACTAATCCCAGCGTTTTTTCTTCCAATTAAATACGCGTGGGTTTCACTATGAGCTATAGTCTATATTTGGGTTTCCAAATAGCTCTGTAGAATACCATAAATGTACATCAGACAAAAAAAATTAAACTCAATACGACCCATTATTGGAAGAATCATTTTGATAATTAAAAAATTTAGTTTTCCAAATTAATTCCGGTTAATGGAGTTTTATGACTTTGAATCAATATTAATAAATTGCAACGTAAAAGAAACGGTGGTATTTGGATTTTTTATGCAATTTGAAACTAAACCAAAAAATATTTTAAGCAAAAATAACGTCCTTAACCCCATACTCAGCGCTGGCCATATCTGGCCAATGTGATGGCGAGCCCCCTGTTAATAAGTTAACTTTTTCGATCACAATTTTATTCAAAATCATCGCTGTTTTTGCAATTCTCATCTTTTGGCTGATATAATTTTTCTCTATCTTTTGTAGTTCTTGAGATAAAGCAATGTTGTCGACCCGAAATCGGGGACCTGAAAAAATTCAAACGAGATTTGAACTTGGAAAAATTAAAAAAAAATGGATTTTAAGGATTTTGCCACCATGATTTAAGATTTATTTTATGTGCAAAAAATGAAAAAAAAATATTCATGAAATCTAAAATTTTTCTTTTTTTTTTGATTTTCACACATCAAATTTTTTCCATTTTCTCTCGAAAAAGGTAATTTCTTGCAAAAAATATAAATGATTATTATTTTTTTGTGGAAAATAACAACTAAAGTGTCCGATAAACCTATAATGTTAATTGATAATGTTTACTTTGAACACCTGGTAAAAGTCAGACACAAAAGACCCTGCGCGACGGGTCCTTTACTTAATTTCTTGGTTTTTTTGTCGCACAAACTTTATTTAAAGGACCTTTGCCGTTGTATTAGAAGCCGAAACAGATCGCAGAATGTCTGATACGGCGGCAAATATCAAGGCGTAATTTTTAATATTATGTGAAACTTATTTCCTTACCGTTTTTCTTCAATTTAGGTTTTAGACAAAAATTATGTTTTAAGGATATTATCTTATAGAAAAATTATCGTAAAAAAACGAAAAAATATATTTTCATATTTTTTCTATCTAGTGTAAATCAGAAGTGTTTGTTTTTTTTTCCCTGGCGAGCGTTGGCTTATGTTTGGACCCTTTGAGAACGTGCATATTTACGATCTACTGTCATTGTAATCATACTTTACTTTATGAAATTGCTTATAAGGACAGTGTTATGAGGTAACACAGTTTTCTGAAGGACATTTCAGCCCTTGCTCAGTTGGGTTCCCTAAATATCGATACTCTGTTTTATAGTAAACTTATCACATTAATTTATTCTTTAAAGTCAATTATACAGGCAGGAAATACCGGGTCATAAGCATCAACGAGAATACTGAATGATCTGGCACCATAGTACTGAAGTTTTATTTAACAAAATTGAATAATAATCAAATATATGCTGATGAACGATAACTTGAAATAATAATCAGAAGAGTTAAACTGTCCCCGCCGGTCGGCTCGCCTGCCCGCTGGTTTTAATTTTTTTCTGCCGGTTGGCTGGTCCGACGATCGGCGGGGACGGTCTTAGCAAGACGATGATTTAATTTTTCTTATATATATACATGTATATAAATAAAAATTTCTTTATTTCATTTTTTCATAACTCCAAAATATACTATAGGTTAAGCTGACAATAACAAAAATTTCTATCAAAGCAGAAAAATTACTAATAAAATGTACACAATTACTGTATATTTGAATATAAATAAGTTTCGTAATTCTTTTTTTACAGTGTGGCTTCATTATAACTCCAAAGTGTTTCAAAGTACATCACGAATCCATGATTTTGACCGCTTTTTTACCACTTTGAGAGATCAAAGGTACTGTTCGCTTCTACCCAATGAGATTCCAAGTTTGAAATTGGTACCTCAATGTACAAGGAGAACATGACCTTTGAATCCTCAAGTCCAAAAAAGCGTTTTTAGCTTCAACACGGGTCCCATGTAAATTCCATGAAGGGTATAATTTTATCACCAGGCATACCTTTATAGACCATTGGTGACGCCAATCGGGGCACTGCATTAAAACCGCATCGAAGTCGTAACCTTTTTCAGCCAAGCGTTTCCAATTGTCGAACGCGAATCTAAAAAGCATTAATCGATAAAATTTCTTTGCAAATTTTTTATTTTTTTTGTTTGTTCTTTATAATCTTTCAACTAAACTCAGAGTGGTGCAAACTCTAATTACTTATGTCGATTTGACAAAATAGACCATCTTCTCAAGGTAATTTTTTCGGTGTCACATTACAATAAATTTAATAATTTTATAGCCATATAATATAAATTCTAGTGCTAATTTTTTTTCCTTACAAAATAAAATGATTCCATAGAATCAATAAAAATAATAAAATAAATATATGACTTTCGTGATAATTTTAAAAGAATTCATAAAAGATATACTGTGGAGTAATTGATCAACTTTGAATAATCTCCCCAGTCATATTTCTTATTTGGGAATCTTGAAGTTCGTCCTAATCTCAAACCAAGTATTGCGGCATCCAACGAAAGCCGTATGTTATCAATCGGTTACATTGAGAGGACATTTTGTGAATTACCAAATCCTTTGGACAAACAGCTAATTTACAATAATCGCTTAGGTGAATTTCGGTATAATTCCGCAGTGATTCTAAACGACTCTTTCCTACCTCAGTGGGCACCATACGAGTATCATCATCACAGTAATAGACAAAATGGCTCCTGTCGATGCGCCTCTTGCGCTGAAACACAACGTAGTCTCAATTTTTGTGCATAATCCTTTGCATCCTTTAAAAATGCATCATTCATATATTGCAAAGTAGAATCAGCATAATAGCTTTCATAGCTATCTAGCATGTCACTAAATAAATCTACGTTATTTGAAAAATAATCTAGGTTTTTAGGTCACGTGTCTATTATTGTATATTCCACAAAAAATAGTATTGTGTCAAAATAGGAAATATAATTGTAATCAAAAATAGCCAATTCTATTGTCCTGTCCTTATACTTCAAAGTCGAATTAATCATTCTCAAAAAATCATTGATTTTTTTTTAAGTATAGATTGATTATGAAAATAAATAACTTTTGTTTTATGACACTCTCCCCTACCCAAATTTTTGTTTTTTCTTTAATAAAAAACTTCTTGTTATAATTGTTCAGAAAGGTATTTGCACACTCAAATAACTTAAATCAAAGTTCATTTATTTTTTTTTTAATCACATTTGAAAAATATAAAATCTTTTTTTCTCTGAAAAACTATTTTCCTCGAAATGGAATTGAAATATTCTCTCCTTTAAAGTCTATGATAAATTTCGCTATGTCAAAACTAAGTCGTAATTTACTCACAGTCGATTTGTCACCAATAATGATGCGAACTCTCCCGAAAGGATAGTTTTGTAGTCAGAGGTCGACACTTCACAGTGATATTTTCCGGTAAAATACAGCATTGAGAGATTTTTCACTCGACAAATTTTTGTAGAGAGTTTTCAGCATCATTAAAATCGAGAATAAAATGATCCACACTGTGAACTGCTCTTATCCCAACCCGACCAAAAATGAATCTCATTGTAGATTCATTTTTTGAAACATTTGCTAAAAAGACAATCTGGTTAAAATGAATCAACTTGAAAGCTGTCCTTATAGCAAAAATTCCCTAAGATGCCGTTGCTCTTCAATAAATTAATAAAATAATAATCACATAATTTTCAAATTAATACGTTCTTTTTTCAAATAAAAGTCAACATAAATATCACTAGAGTAAATAAAGTGAAAAATATATTGTTTGGAAAATAAAAATTATTTTACCTTCGTGCTATGATTTCGCGCCCTGTATTAATAATGACTTTTGTCCAACTCGCCATCCGATTTTCCACTGACTAAAGGCACGTTTCTTAATCCAAGAATAGATAAATAGTCCTTGAACACCACACATCTTTTCCGTCAACCTTAAAGTTAGAATATATTAATAATTTGTGATAGGCAATCGAACCACTCACGTTTCTCAAAATTCCGGTGGTCTTTATGTGTAAAACATTGCGCAAAAAGCTGCTAACCATAAGGACGTATGTTCACTCTCGTGGGAATCAAAGAAACAATTTCGCACTATACACTTATCGCACTCCTCTAGGCATAACATCGATAGTGACCCCCCCCAAGGTTGCAAGAACGGGCCTGGTCTGAGCTGAAATAGGACCGATAGCAAAATGAAATCGTATTTTGTGGGCTCATTTTTCAAAATTACCACTCTGCACGCTTCAACACAGTCGGTTTTGAGTCAAACTTAAATCGAACAGGGGTCCCTCTATGCAAAGTACTGGGGGGGTACTTTCGTCAAATGCGTAGTAGTTGTCAAAATGGCCTAAACACATTTGCATCGATGGTGACAAAATGTAAACACACTGTAACGGGCGTTTAATACTCGGTAATCCACCTCGCCGTCTTAGCAATTTTAAAATAGTTTTCATCGGGGAAATAAATTCGCATGGTTTTCTTCACTGACCGTGAACTTTTCGTAAGCGGGTCATATCGAATCCCATACACTGTTTTCGTCTCTCCATTCTGGCCTAATAATCCAAGTATATAATAAATTCAAGTAGAAATATAATTATTTCAATTATACATGTATATTCAAAAGATAAATACATTGTATAGTGTATTAAGTAAAATGAAAATATTTGTTTCTAATTATATAAAAATATAAAATAAAACAACTCTTTTAGGTCTTTCTGTCGTTATATATTTTTTCCTGATTTTCATTAAGTTCAATTGTGTATGGTATATTATAACAGTATTATATTACTATTCTACTTTTACACTGAATACTACGTCCTTGAAGAAATAATTATGATTAATTTATATTCTTTCGGATTTGGCGTGATAATATAAATATGTAAAAAAATGTAAAAATTATTAACGTTTACAGTCATTTGTAAAATCAGAGTAATTCAAAATTACTTTATATCGAGTCATTTCTTTCAAAATTAAAAAGGAATGATTTTCTTGAAACCATAATATCAAAGTAAAATATATGATACATTTTTTATGTAAATTGATTACAAACTCAATAGGTTGGCTATGCAGCCGCCCTGAATCTGTATTATTATGAGTCGCGAGCACAAGGTTAATTGTCGGAAATCATTATTTTTGATGAAAAAACAGTGCTATCGATTTATTTTATTAGCTGGTCGGGTCGGGCGTATTGGGTAATTATTTTGAATTTGCTTTTCACAGTATACTGTGAGCCAGGTTTGTGTGGATTTCTCTCATATAATTTTTTGATGTCCCATATTGTCAGTATGGGACTTACAAGTCTAAAGAATACTCACAATTCAAAAAGTGATAGTGAAATTCTCACACTTTTTCTGGCCACAGTCTTTTAACTTTATATGTTTCAACATAGTACTCCGTGGTCACAGCAATCTAAAATATTATTCAAATGTTTATATATAAAATAATATTGAAATTTAAGACATTTTGAATCCAAAAATAATGTAGTAAAAATTATTTTTCAGGGGAATCCGCTATTTTTTTTTTCGATTCTTGAAAGCGTTGCGTCGTCGTCTCTGAGGCGCCTGATTCATTAAAGTTTTTTTTTTGAGACAAGATTTTATGAGTTCTGGCGCCCTGGAGCGATGTCATATGTTGCTTTCAGGGACGGAAATTGATATGCCCCTAGTTGAACAAAAAAAACAAAAAACTAAATTTACCGTGGCATTGTTTCCATATTAACTCCTTGGTCGGCTGGTCCATAATTATCAACGTTTTTGCAATTTCTACACTGAAATTTTCAAAATCCCCTCTGAACTTGTATCAATCGAGTCATTGTCCATTTCATACCGTCCTCACAAAGAGGATTCACTAGGCGTCCTTGAGAGCTTACTTCTCATTGCAGCAGGGCTCTCTGGCGCCCTCTTTTCCATCTGAAATATTTAGAACGCATTGTCCTTACTATGAATATGGACCTGTAACTCATCCACCAAGTCGGCAAATCTTGTATTTAACACGATCTCATCCATACGTCCCCAACCTGGAACGGAAACCAACCAGTCGGGTCATATTACAAAAGAATGAAAACCTATATTAATGATTATTAATCAGAAAGTAATTTATTTCTTTCATTTTCTCTGCGCAATTTTATCTTGACTTATTATATCTCTTTTTTGGTTTACAGTGTTATAAATCGCAGATATCTCTCCTACTCGGATCGCCCGAGTCAGTCATACGGGTTACGATAGTATTTTTTTCTGCGAGTATACACCACATAAATGCGAATTGAGTGTAATTTAACCATGTTAATTTTGTGCACTATTTCAAGAAAATATGTCTCGACTATTATAATTCTAACCTGGTCATGAAATTCACAAATTGTCTTGATTGAAAATGAGTAGTCGCCATACATCAGATTCGAGAGTGTAACAAACTGCTCAGCAATGCTTTTTAGTCGTTCGGGTAACATAATTTCCATTGACAATGGACTTCATAAATTCAAATCTATAATTTCGGTTTGAAGAACATTTGCCATAATCGGCCATATACTCAAAGCTTTTTCCATGGCCAATATCTCTTCACAGAGTGGTTTTTCGACACAAACCTGCTCGAAACTAGCTACCCCATAGGCTCTTTCAGTTGGACAAATTATATCGATAATCTCCGTCGGTATCATCATGGTATCAGCGGTCTTCTCGTCCATTAAATATCCAATATTTAGCCTCGCTATTGCTGCGGTAGACAACATGTANTTAAGGGGGTGGTCGTCGCATTTTAAGGGGTTTTCGATAGCCAATTGTCGCACAAGTACAAATCGTTGGACCAACTTTTACCTCTCTTTGATATATATAAACAAAAATCTTGCATCCTAAAAAAAACCGAAAGTGACGGATGGCTCGTCCAATCAGAAACGTGCTTACAAAAGTGACGGAATTATTTTTCAAAATGTATCTCCTCCCTTTTCAAGGTTCAACAATGATTCATGTTTTAAATTAACCGGACAGAACGTGAGCAGACCGCCTTGTTGAGTTTTTTGAAAAATTCTTTGATTTGGCTTCAGAATCACCAAAAAACTGTATTTTGCTCTAGTTAACATAGTCCTTTTTTGCGGACACTACCCCCTTAAGGACGTTATTTTTGCTTAAAATATTTTTTGGTTTAAGTTTCAAATTGCATAAAAAATCCAAATACCACCGTTTCTTTTACGTTGCAATTTATTAATAATTGATTCAAAGTCATAAAACTCCATTAACCGGAAATTAATTTGGAAAACTAAATTTTTTTATTATCAAAATGAATTTCCTTCCAAATAATTCATAACATATTACAAACAATGCCATAAATGTAATTTAATTACAAAACGAACGAATTTCAACTAATCCCAGCTTTTTTCTTCCAATTAAATACGCGTGGGTTTCACTATGAGCTATAGACTATAGCTCGAGAAATAAAAAAAACTTTTAGGGCATTGTCATTAAAATACATGTAATTTCCGTAACTGTTATGATGAACTTAGTACACTTGAACTTTCAACGACACTGTTTTTATGAGGTCGTATTGAGTTTAATTTTTTTTGTCTGATGTACATTTATGGTATTTTACAGAGCTATTTGGAAACCCAATTATAACGGAAGGATCTTTTCGGAGGAACCACGGTTTGTTTCACAATTGTACGTTGTGTACAAAAGTATTTTTCAACAAAAATGTTTTACAGTCCTCGCTCCCTAACTGGTACACTTACCGACCTAAAAAAGTGAACCATTTGTGTATCAGTTAGGGCGCATCCCTATACTTTCGCTTAAGCCTACCTAAAGGTAGTTTTTTAAGACTGTCCCTGTCCCACTGTGATTTCGACTGGGAGAACTAGAAGATAGCGACAAATGGTTTTTTCCATGTGAAATCTTGGAAAAAATATGCGGTAGAAAATTTTTTTGGCTTCCTAGGTTGCTCACGTGACCAGGAATCAGTCATGCAAATTGCTCGAAATTACCGAAAAAACGATTTTTTGTGAACCGGTAATCACCGGAAAAAAATAAAACATTTTCACCATTACAAATTCTTTAAGATTCAGATGCAAAAAACCGTTTGTCGCTATCTGCTCTGGTTCTCTCAGAACAGATCCCCTTAAGGAGGTACTGGTGGCTGGTTTTATGCGGCCTTAGGGGCATTATAAATGCTCCAAAATGACCCGGGGTGATGAAAACTTATCAAAATTTTTTTTCGAAATTTTCGCGTTTTTTTTTCAAAATGAACTAAAAAAATTAAACGACCTAATAATTACTTTCGTTGAGAATAGTGAAAATGGACTTGAATTCGTCATACGTAGTAGAATAAAAACAATGTTATAGCTAAATATAAACTGAATAAGGCGAAAAGCCGAAAGCTCCAAATAAAACATAAATAATTAAATTTATTATTTTAAATATGGAAGTCGCAAACAATATCAATAAATATAAACTGAATTAACGAGGTTATAACAAGAGAAATAATTTTCATGATACACAGGAGGTATTTGCCGGTCTCGTAGGACCTTGAAAATTGTCCAGTGAATACCCTAATAACTTAAGTGTCTTGTCCGCTTAGGTGGATTTATTACAAGAAAAAGACGTAGGTTGTGTCTCTTTTGTACATTTGAATCGATTTTACAGTACATTAAACTGTCATTATAATATTAAAGTGTTTCCACGTATACTATCAAACGCATAATACACGGTAGAATACGAAAGATTGTATTTTATAGTAACGAGTAATAGATTCACCTAATTCTTGGTTAAAACCGGTTATTAACAGTTAACGGTTCAGTGTAAATTATCAAGCCATTCTTCAATAATAAAAATTTATTTTGGCTGAAAAAAAAGAAATTTTTTTTGCTTGTCGGTCAAAATTTTCTGAAAAACAGGTGATTTATAAATTGAAAAATATGTAGACCTTTTTTTGTTGCTTTCCACCTTAAAAAGAGGGACAAAATAAAAGTGTAGGTTTTGCCCATATTGAAGATTATACTTACGCGTTAGTGAGAGCTGTGACGTCATAATTTCAGTTTCTTCGTCAAATTTTGGCCATCTAGACTGAAGTTTCATAAAATTACGATGCTGTTAAAATTAATCAGCTTATCTATTTAAGACCCAAAAACATCAAAATGGTCGTAGCTTTATTTCGAGACACTATTTGCACAAAATGAGAGAAATTATGACGTCACAGCTCTAACTAACGCCTAAGAATAATCTTCGATATTGTCTTTATACACGCACACCACTGTATGTCTAGAGTTTCAAATCATTCAATACATACAAATTCCTGGTTAACAAAAACAATGACGTCACTGTAAAAATATGTTTTCTAATCAAAAGTACTTGTCGACAAACCAGTCTAAATTCTCTCAAGAAAAGGTATAAATACTTCCAAAAAACTAAATTTGATTAAAAACTCTTTGTTACCAAAAAAGTTTCCTGTCTCTCTTCATCCCTAATTGTTCTCGTTTCTTTAGCCGAACTACTACCGGGGCAAACAAATATAATCAATAAAAACGATCCGTTTTTGTGTAGTATATCTCAGATTTAACTCGTTGTCGATTGGTCAGCTGAATTTGTGAACTTGAATGATCCTTAATGAACTCTGAGTCAACTCTTGAGACCGAACGATAATAGATATCGATGTATACCTGGAAATATGCTGATTTGCAAGGAAAAAAAACTGTGAAAAATCTTCGGGATTTTTCAGAATTTAAAAAATGGAATAAATCGTTTCACCATATTTCTTTACATGTAAACCGTTTCGTCTCAAGGGGTGTGGGTCATCGAAAAAGCTATATTATTGTTGTCAATTGTTTAGATTGATCCCCTAAAACTTGGGTGCTAAGGCTAAAAAACACCCACGGTTTCCTCTGTGTACTTTATACTCAAAACAACGAATTCAGGTATCTTTTTTTCGAGCTACCTCAGTGTT
This sequence comes from Oikopleura vanhoeffeni, assembly GCA_004367855.1. Classification (NCBI taxonomy): domain Eukaryota; kingdom Metazoa; phylum Chordata; class Appendicularia; order Copelata; family Oikopleuridae; genus Oikopleura; species Oikopleura vanhoeffeni. The sequence continues at coordinate 19,386 of SCLH01000061.1, read as the reverse complement.
TTTGTGTCAATATATAATAACGCTAGTAAAGATATATTCCAGAAGAGATATTCCCGCGAGAACTCATTTAGGTAGATTGATATGCTGAATCATCTTTCATTTTAAGTCAGGATGTACCTGAGGCGTTTTGGACTATTTTGAGATACTTATTCTGTTTAATATACAATTATAGATTTTTCTGAAAATTCGGGTCGAAAAATAAGATAAAATATATTTGGTTTATAATTTTAATAAGGTTAGGAGTAATGTCTAGTTTAGTTTTTGTAAAGTTCGGCTTAAAAATTATCAAATTTATATCCAAAAATTATCAGACCCTGACCCTTTTAACAAACCAAATATATTTTTCGACCTAGAGTAAATCTTCAGACACCTGAAAGGGTGTCAAATTACACTTTTTATGTATAGACTGAAAAAGGTATATGACACCTCAAAAGGTGTCAATTTACACTTTTCAGGTATCGGCTGAAAACAGAAAATGTTTATGTGAGATAATACATTTTGGGGTAGTTTTTCAAGAGAAAATTTTNTAAATATTGCTTGATTATCTCGAAAAAAATGTTAACCGGTTTTGGAACATCAATATACTTGGCTACACATAGCAGAAAACCGTTTGTTCATATCTGGTATGGTCTTCGAGAAAAATGACTTCAGTAGGGTGAGCCCTATTAAAAAAAAGCAACCTTAGCTGAAAAACCACGTTTAAAAGTTACTAAGAATTCTCAAACGACGATATTCTATGTTATTTTTTCAGTAAATGTATGTACTGTTGAAACTGTAGTATAAAAAGACTTTTTCAAGATTTTACTAAGGTCTCTTTTTTTTAGGTAGGCCCACTTGTGATTTCNACTGGGAGAACTAGACAAGATAGCGACAAATGGTTTTTGGCATGTAAAATCTTGGAAAAAAATATACGGTAGAAATTTTTTTTGACTTCCCAGGTGGATCGGGACCGGAAATCAGTCATCGAAATTGCTCAAAATTACCGAAAAAACGTTTTTTTGCGAATTACCGGTGAACCGGATGCAAAATACCGTTTGTCGCTATCTAGTCTGGTTCTCTCAGAACAGATACCCCTTAAGTGGGCCTACCTAAAAAAAGCGACCTAAAAAACATTTTATAATAATTTTTCTTAAAATTGAACAAAACTTGAACCGGCGTTTTTTATAAATAAACAATTGTGCATTCTGCTAAAAAAACAAGTTGGAAACAACACAAAATATCGTTGATTTAAAATTTTTAATAAAATTAATGTTTTCAATAATATCATTAGTTTAAAAATGTTTGTAAACGTGGGTCACGGGCACTACTGTATCCAATTTTTAATAAACTTACTCAAAAACATAGAATGTTCAAATAATAAATAAGGATTGGTTGGGCGAGGGAGGAGCAAAACGGGAAGTAGAAACTGAATACAATACATCGGATCCAAGTGGTGGTTTAACCGTAATTCAAAGGCATCTGAAAATATGAAAACTTGATTGACTTAAAAGTGAAGACAAATAATTTGATATTTTGCAGAATGGTTATAGATGAAGAAATACGGAAATGGGTGCGAAAACATTACGAGACACACATTAATATTATTGCACAAGGAGGAACCATTGGAATAGTACAGATTCCTTAAAGTCCATATGATATAGAGGTCGAGAAATCATCTAAAATGTAAATTATTGACTCTTCTATGAATTATCTTGAATACAAATTTGGTAGAAAAAAATATTTTTGCTAATTGTTCAACAAAATCACATTTTATGATTTAAAATCTGGAATTTTCTTCTATTATCTGTTAGAAGTTAAGACTTTGGTCAACTCAGTAAAATATTCAAAATGCTGCGATTTTTATGGATCAAAAGATAAGCTGGAGACCCTACAACCTCCATAAAATTACCAACTTTTACCAATATATGTACGATATCGTTATATATAATGTTTACTTAAAAAGTCTGGAATTACATTTTATTTATAAAAAATTACCATTATTTCTAAAATACTTTTGACTTTACACTGGTACTTATTTTATTATAATCCGACTATGATTTAAAGTCAACCAATCAACGATTTCGAAAAATTCAGTCTAATCGGTAGTTTGAAGTGTCGAAAATGTTTTTGTTGCGCTGAAAAAATGGCTCCAGTTTAATTTCATAATAAATCCAAAGGGAGTCATATATAGGGAGCGCACCAGGCCAATTTTTAAGTTTTGAAAGGTTGCTGTTGAAGCTAAACGAGAAGAAAAATCTTGAGCAGAATTCAAAATGAAAAAAATATTTTTTTTCAAAAATCCGATTTTTTACCGGTTAAAATACCG
>SCLH01000061.1:0-10614 GCA_004367855.1 Oikopleura vanhoeffeni | reverse complement strand
CGCAAAAGCCACCCCTTTTACAACCCTGGTCTAAAGTATGTGTTACTTGCAAAATGAAAATTGCATTGAAAGAAATTCCCGCCAAAAACATGGTTTACAAGTCAACTAGGCGGTTTATATTTTGAAATCCAAGCTGCGAAAGCAATTTTATAAGGCACTTTGCTTTAAATTTTTATAACAAAATAAATCGACAAACATTTTTTTTTGTTTCATGTACCCAATTTTTTGATATGGAAAACTTTTTGTTTTAATCCAAGTCAACCGGTAGTAGACCTTTGAAATAACCGGCTTTTCACAAGAAAAATATGGGAATTTTCGAAAAGTATTTAGTTTTCATAAATAAATGAATCGACAATTTTGTTATTTGCACGCTTCTATTAATCCGCTACCACATAGAGACCGAGTAATATCAAGAAGATATAACTTTCCGTTAAAATAGAAACAAAAAAATTTGAGATTCGAGTTCCTGAACTTTCGGTTTAAAACATTAATTACCGGTTGACCTAAGAAAAGACAAAAAAATTTCCATGTCACGAATTTACATGATACAAAAAACCGTTTCGATATCTCTTATGGCCTTCGAGTTATTATGCTGACAAGCGTGGGTTCCATTAAAAAAAGCTACTTAAATATTTCAAAGTTTTTGACATGTTACTTTTCAAAAAAAATTAAATATATATTTAATAGCTATGGTCGTTTTTTTTTAGATACCACGAAACGGAGTCTCTAGTCAAGCGAAAATAGGCACATTCGATCTTTCTGAAATTTAAGGTCATAAAATAACTTTTAATTTTGCGTTGCTCTGCAGACGGATTTTTCGATTCCAGTATTTACCGGTTTTCACCGGAAATTATCGTTTCTCGAAAACCGCTCTAACGTTTTCATGAAACTTACAGGGTAGGGTCCATCAATTCAAAAATGAAATCTGACACCCGTTGCGGGTGTCATATTACATGATTTTGCTATCTTAGATTGTATAAATGAAATTCGAGCCAAAACATGGGCATCTGTACAGTTTGACTCAGAATTCGAAAAAAAATGCCAAAAATTAAATCTGACACCGTTGAGGTGTCATATTAAGATGATTTTGCTATCTTAGATTGTATAAGTGAAATTCGCCAAAGCATGGGCATCTGTACAGTTTGACCTCAGGAATTCGACAAAATTGCAATCTGACACCGTTGAGGGTGTCATATTACATGATTTTGCTATATTTGGATTGTAATGAGTGAAATTCGACAAAACATGGGCAATCTGTACAGTTTGACCTCGGGAATTCAAAAAATATCAAAAATGTAATATGACACCGATGAGGGGTCATATTACATGATTTTGGTAATATTTGAATTGGATGAGTGAAATTCGGCAAAACATGGCCATGGGTGAAGTTTGGCCTCGGAATTAAAAAAATTATCAAAATGAAAAATGAACCAATTTGGGGTCATAATACATGAATTTGTGGTATATTTAATTGCATAGTGAAATTCGGCCCAACCATGGCCATGAGTAAAGTTTTACCTCAGGTGTTTTTTAGATTGGACTACAGGATTTGATCAACGGTGATGGCAACCTGAATATTTATTTGGGCTTAGTATAATTAAAAGATAAATGGAGGGGCTACGGCATTGTTTTTTTTTTAATTCGGATTATCCTTTATAATTTTTAGGATTTAAGTTGTTAAGACTTAATTGGCGAGACAAAAATCAAGTTTACAGACCATAGTTTTAATCCAAGGTGAGTTCAAAATAAATAATTATATTAAATTAGACTTTTCTCTTTATTTCTTAATTTTGAAAAAAATAAAAAATTATGATTATTTATAAACTAGAAACATCAATTATTTGCAGTTTAGTTCATCTTTTGCGTAGGCGAATTGCTTAAGCCAATCATCATGCTGGAAGATTTTTCATTCGCCTATTATCAGCCAATCACATCTCAGTATTTCTCATTTCATACTCAAAATCCCCTAAAAATAATCCGAATTTCAAAAAACAAATTCCGTAAGGCTGATATACTGCTTAAATAAATATACGTAGCTCGAAAAAAAATTCAAGTTGCCATCACCGTTTGTTCAAAACCTGCAGTCCAATCTAAAAAAATAAACACTCAGGATTCAATAAATTATCAAAAATCAAATGTGACAAAATTTCTGATTAATTATAAATCGTCATTTTAATACTTAATTTAAACAAAATATAACGTTATAGATAGGGACCGTCAGCTGGGAATTTTCTCGATTTTCAAAGTTAGCCATAGAAATAAATTTTACCTTTACTAAACGTTATCGACCCTAACTAAGAAGAATTGACCATCAGAAATTTCTCAGACCACCACTAGGTGGCGTAAATTGAGTTTGAAAATTTGTAACTTTATGAAAAGAACTTTAAGGGGTACCCTCGTGGGAAATGCCGTTTTCAAGGTTTTTTGAGGGCCAATATCTGGGAAACTATACATTGTGATACCTATTGTTTAGCCTGGTGAGTTAATTAAACCTATAATCTCACATCCAAATAAAAGCAAGGATACTGAGTGCTCGACCAATTAGGAACGAGCGTCAAAGTAAAGTCATATTTTGTCGCAAAAAGCCTATTTTTTCGTGAGTTTTGGGGGTAAAAAAATTACTTTTCGATTTTATGAACCACAAGAAACCCACGCAGGTCGTGTACTATTGTTTTGAAAAATCCGGCTCTGCAGCGCAACGCAAAATTATTTTGTGACCTTAAATTTCAGAAAGATCGAATGTGCCTATTTCGCTTGACTAGAGACTCCGTTTCGTGGTATCTAAAAAAANAAAAAAACGACCTATAGCAATTTTTATACACTGAAATCGAAGTTAGTGCTGAGAATAAGGGCTTTAAAATATCATTTTCTGACCACTCGTGAGCCTCCGAATCGTTATTTTTTCATATACAAATCCTATCCTTTTCCATTAAGAAACATCCTTGCTAACTTTTTAATAACTGCTTTGTTCCTCTCCGCATCATGCTGAATGAGTTTTTGAACCGAGACAATAGCCTCTCCAGACACCGTTTCTCTAGAATCATTCAACAAAAGGAGCAATTTTGGCAAGGTCGTATTTGCCAAATCGGGCGCACATGCAATTAGCCCCAAGGCGCGCACGGCCTCCGTTGCCAAGCCAGTTTTATCCCAAGTAGACAAAGTTTCTAACTCCCTGACGACTTGATGTGCAGTGCCGGGGGCGCCTAGGGCTAGCCCGACCAAAATTTTTATTTTTATCCGGGCAATCGGCTCGCCATCGCTCCAAAAGATAAAGAAATGCTTTACAAACGGTGAAATTAAATGGGGGTGTGTCGAGGCTAACTGAGACAAGACTTCTAGGGATAGAAATTTTGTTTCTCTTCGGTCGTTTGTAACTAGGTTCACAAGGGGCGAGACCACGGTTCGAAGCTCCTCCTCTGGGGCTAGGTCTAAGTACAAAGACGCCACAGAAAGGACAACGGCAGAATTACGACTTTGTAGGAGGGGGAATGAGGCGTTGAGAAGAAGACGGTGGTCTAGATCGATTTTTTTGCCACTCTTTGAAGGGTTGATGAACTGGGTTCGTGCATAACGAACCAAAACCTGAATATAATTTGGTAAATTTCGGCAAAAAATTGTACTAACTGCCAAAAAATTGGCTTCTAAGAATGTTTTATCGGGACCGAATTTTTAAAAAGTGTATTGTGTTCTTGGATGTTGAATGCAAAAAATCGGTAAGGGTACAAAACGCAGGCCAAAAAAATAGGGCCCGCCACGGGGCCCATGGTGGGTAAATCGACCTCAGGAATCCGAATTCGAATTCGAAATAGGTTAAGCTCTAATTGACCACGAAAGCCGCTTAGAGAAGCAAAAACGGCGGGCCATGTGCAGCTCTAAAAAAAATGAAGCTACGGGGTAAATTCAGTGATCGAAAAGCCGGAAAATGACCGTTAAAACTGAAAGACGCCCACAAGAGCCGCTAGATGAGCAAAACGCTGGCTAAACTTCGGTCCCTACCAAATAAAGGAAGGATTGAAAATAATTTCCAGAGAAACGCAAAAATGACCATTAAAATTTTAAAATGCCCACGCAGCCGCTAAAGAGCAAAAAGTGGAAATTAAGAAGAATGTTTTTAATTTGAAAAAAATGTAGATGTTTCTTGTCGCATCAAAATTTTGCCATTTCTTAGCAATCATTTTTTCAAATGAAATACACAAAGTTAAAATAACTTTATTATGAAACTTGGAAGTTGGAACAAAGAGAAGTTTTCGTTTTGTCAATTTTCTATCATCAAAAAATCTATCGAATTTACTTTTTTGTCTAAATTTAGCCTTGAATTACATCGATATTCATATTTTTTTCCTGTGCTAACCCAAAGTTCGTATCTGTATATATCATTTCTGTAGGCAGGTTTTTCGAACAAAAAAATATTAACGTAGCTTTTTTACAATTAAACCAACCTTGTAAGCATGATTCTCTTGAGATTAATAAGAGATATGGAGAAAAGTTTTTGTATCATTTAACCAAGTAAATCGTTTGACATGTAAAACTTTTTTGGTTTTTTCCAAGGTCAATGGTTCACTGGTAATACACTTTGAAATTACACCGTTTTTCTGAGGCAATAATGGGAATTTTCGATAAATATTTTTTTTTTTGCATAAATATATCGATTTGAAATTTTTATTTCGACATTATTTTCAATAGTAAGGGTGGTTTTTTTAGGAGCTACGCCAAATGACGGCTTTATGGTAATTTTGAAAACCCTTAACCCTTGTGAGCAACAGATGCCACAATTGTGGCTCCAGCATACCTAAAATCATCGAAAAAAGACAAAAAACTGGATCGAGGGAATCCCTTTTGTTTTCAAATACCTTATAAGAATTACGATTCGGTTTCAAGAAAATAATTGAATTTTTTTTCGAATGTTTGTTCGGCATTACGGTGGAGTTTGATTTATCAGGATTTTTAGCTTATGTTTCATGTTCCCGTAAAAATTATTTCGGAACTGGACATACAGAAATCAACATGGAGATTAGCCAGTTTTTAGGAAGTGTTTGTGGCATTGCATAAGGTGAAATACAAATTTTATTGTATCTAGGTAGCAGACATTTTTCTTAGGAGTGAAATATTCTAAATTTTCACTTCAAGTAATCCCATGAAAAAGATTTAAGTTATTCTAAAGTTAATTTAACCAATCAAGACATAGTCCACAGTGTAGCTGTCATTACCATATTTACTCGAAAATAATACAAAAATGCCATTATCTGCTTTATAGGGAAAAAATAGACATTTTTCAATCGAAATCATGATTTTTAATCAAAATTTTTTGACTTATTTATAATAGCTTTTGATTTTGAGATATAAATCAGAAGCGACAAAAACTATGGACGTAGGCCAGATTCTTGTGCTATTATTTTCGACAGTGATAAAAATTGTAGAGACAACTGTGACCTGTAATCACGTGATATGGTACCCTTGCTGTTCTCAACTTTGTTTTTTAGAAGGCCAAAATTAAAAGTTTCTAGAATATGCAATGTTGGAATGCAAAAAATATGACCTTTCAACTTCCTTATGCAGACAAAATTAAAATTCCAACTGCCTTAAGCTTCTGTGAACGAACATTCAACGTAAGAGCCCACAATTGGGCTCTGGTGCTTTTGGCGAACTTTTTTTTATCATGCGTCACAAGGTTAAGACTATATATTGGAAGATTCGAGAATTTAATTCCGGCGTCTGCGGGTGGATATTGGTTTTTTGGAATTTTGACGCGGTTTGACCGGTAATGGCGGATTTAAGGTCGGTCCCAATGTGCAAAAGTTGTTCAATTCCATGCCAAAATTCGTCTGTTAGACTAAATACGGGTACAGGAGGTTCAAATCCTGATATCAGATTACAATCGATGAAGTCATTAATAGTCATAATCACGACTCCGGCCAGATTTAATTCTTGTCACGGTTTTCTCTACGCTCTTTATATGAATTCTCCTATTTGACCCAAATTGACGTATAATGTTGTTATTAGTAAATTAAATGGTATCAGAATTCGAACTCCCCGTGACAAATAACCCTTTTCGCGGTTTTTATTAAGTTACCGTGTCTTGTCAAGTTGTAAAGATTTTCTATGACGTCATCTAAAGTGACCCCAAAATGAACTCAATCAATGACTTCATCGGATAAAATCTGATTTCAGATTCGAACTCCTTGTGCCCGTATTAGTCTACGACCGAATTTTGGGCCTGATTGAACAACTTGAAATTGGCATCCGACCGGAAATCCCGCATTACCGTCAACGTCAGAAAATTCAAAAAACAAAATCCACCCGAGAGCGGAATTAAATTCTCGTCTCCAATGTATAGTCTTATGGGGTTTCAAAAATACCAGAAAGCCGTCATTTTGGGGTAGCTCCTAAAAAAAACCACCTAAGTGCATCCCGGGGGCTGTTGTTGTGTATTACTTGTGGACACGTTAGGCATGACAACCACTTTTTGATGTAAAAAAACAAGGATTGATGCAAGAAAATATGATTCTCGATGGTAAACCGTCAAATGCAATTCCATAAATTAAAAATAATTCTGTTTAAACTTCATTAAATTTTTCATAGGCTTCTCTTTAATCATAATTCAGATCAGCGATTGCCTCCTGCTCGGGCTCCGCGGGGGATTTATTCTGTATTATTTCTCAGCTGAGCTATAGGCTAGATCTACAAACTGGCTAATCTCAATATATCTTTCAAAGCCAAGTTTGGCCAAGATTCATCGAAGAAAATTGAATTCCAGCGACCAATCCCTCTCGAGGGGGGTCAAGTCTGTTTTTTTACTGAAGACCTTAGAAGGCAATCAGAGTGCACCAAATTGGCTTCGGGCTGTCCAACAAAATCTATTTCCGGATCAAATTTCCAATTTAAAATATTTTTCGAAATTTTCCCACGTTTTTTTCGATTTTTTCCAGAATCTTTTTTTCTGAATTAGTCAAAAATATTTGTTTTGTTTAAGATTTGATAACTGAAACTTCAAAATATTGGCTTTGACATAAGCCAAATTTATGTTCAATGTACTTAATGACTTTCTCTTGATGTGCAAACTAAAGAAAATATTCCAAGGTACACGAAAATTAAAGTTTCTGGTCAATTAATGGTTCCATTTTACCGGCGCTAGAGGGCAAAAAATTAGCAAAAAACATGATAAATATTGCATTTTTTTAAGTTTTTCTCGATTTTTCAATGGGGGAAAAAAGGGAAAACTTGGATAATTAACATATATAGATATATATATTGTTCCGGAATCAGCACCTAAAAATGCATCAAATCCCTTTCCGAAATATCGATTCTGATTGGTTGAAATTTCAACCAATCAAAATCGGGCTAAAACTTCGGAAATTTGAAAAAAAAGCAAAAAAAAAATTCTGAATTTTTTAGATAATTTTACGTACTAGTAGTTCACAGTTTTTGATTTTCTCTCAAAATGTTTATTGCGAATTTTCCGGCTGACTGCCGGACACCCTATCTGAGCCTACTTTCGAAAAAAATTGGGGAGCATATTTTTTTTCCGAAAGAATCATATTTTTAGTCTGCATCCAATTGGGAAAACGCCCCTGAAATCTTCAAAATGCAACAAGGTGTACTCTAAAAAAATTTGGCCCTATTTGAAACTAAACCTCGGAGGAGATAATATTTTAAGCAAAAGTCATGAAAAACGGCCATAAATCGTCAGTTTATTGGACCGCTAAGGAAAATTCATTATCGAAATGAAATAAACGCTGCCCCTGCAATACTCAGTTTGCTTATTCTCACGTATATGCCAACTTCCGCAAAATTTTCGATTATAATGGTCTGGGAGGAGATAGATTTTGAAATCTTCCGCAAAGTGACGTCCTTGTTACGACTATGTGACGATGGGGTGTCGTCATCAAATTTCAGTTTGACCATTGATCTCACAAGATTCATGGAATGTGGGGCACGATAATTTGGCTCCTTTTTTACAACATTTTCATGCAAAGTTTCTGGAAACGTGGCTTCAGAAATCAATTAATATATCTTCCAATACGTAGTACAACTCTTAGGAAGTTGGCCAGTACTATTCAGAGCACTGATACTCAACCTAACGCTCAGAAAATGGTTTTTTAGTACGGTCTCTACAAGTCCTGAAAAGCCTACTCCCTCATTCATTTCATTCATTTTCACTGTTATTTTTGCAAATTTAACTTCTAAATATAAATGCGCATCTCCGGAGCGGTAGAAAATTTTTAATAAAATTTGGGCCTACTAGTGGTCAACAGCGTTGAAAAGTCTTAACCAAAAGGTGTTTTGATCTACTAGAGGCAAATTTTTTAAATTTTCTACGCTCGGAGATGCGCATTTAGATTGGAGGTTAGTTGCACCATAACAAGTAAAATGATGAGAAATAAATGAGGAGTAGCTTTTCAGTACTTTTTTAAATACGCTACTAAAAACATTCTTCTGAGGCGTAATGTTGAGGTATCAGATGTGCTCTGATAGTACTGGCAACTCCTACGAGTTGGACTACGTATTTGGTAAGAAAATTATTATTTTGAAGCCAGGTTTCCTCAAAACTTTCCTTGAAAATGTGTAAAAAAGAGCGTCATTATCTGGCCCACATCCTTAAGGGGGTTCTATAAGGCATAAAGGACTTTTTTCAATTGCTTTTTCTCTCGGCATAGACATCGGAAGTGAAAGAAACATCTGATAAGTTAGTTCGTAACTCTGGAAGACGTTTGAATCATATTTTAAGATACGGCGGGGTGCGGCGTATAGTTATAGCGTTAGTTGGAACGCCGAGATAAACCTACGTAAGCCTCTGGCAAAAACCTCCGCTTTTGAAAAAAATAAATTATTCGTTCCTGGCGTGCGGCGTCTAGTTATCGGAAAAAGATAGGCCTTTTCAAAACGGTTCCTAGGCAAAAAGATAGGGCGTTTTTCACCAGATTTTCAACCCAAGATTCTCCTGTCGGGCGCAATGAAAAATACATTTTTTAAAAACATGTTAAGATTGGACCAATGAAGTGTCGGTATTCAACAAGTTTATAAAACAGTTTCAAGTCATACATATCATGTGTACATCTTAGAAGATTGAAACGAAAAATTAATTTAAATCACCAAAAATTTCTTACTCTGACCACCTTAACTCATTACATTGATAAACTTCTAGGATACTGTTTAAATTGACCAAATCAGCAGTGGTCTTATTTTTTTCTGTGAAAACTCTTTGAATTCTATGTTTTTTTTTAATTTACTTTATTTCAATTTCCTTTCGATGAAATCAAATTTATACCTACACTAAAAATTCTAGTCTAGAATATATGTAAAATTACCTTAAATCAGCCAAAAATTCTTTCTTTGACCATATTTTTAACAGCATTTTTTACTCTAGATATTGTACAAATTGACCAATCAGAGCAAGCAATTTTCCCAGAAGTACGCGTATAGTTTTAGAAAGTCGCGTATAGGTCCGGATTACGCGTATAGTTTCGGGGTTTGGGCGACGAACTTTCTAAACTATAACGCGCACCCGCTGTAGCATGTGAACCAACCGGGTAAATGAGGTAAACCAGGAGCAAAAACCATTTTTGAAAAGCCTGGTATTTTGTTTCGTCCTATTAGGAAATGTTTCAAAATTTGACATATCTGCAAAATCAAAGGCGGGAAAAAACTGTTTATTATTTTTTTTAATTTTCTCACTAAAAAGGTATCAAAGCTACGAAAAGGAACTGTTTTTTGCTATTTGGCCACGGAAAGTGTAATTTTTTTCATGCTACATGGCAAACATTTTTCCATGCACTATAGTTTTTTCGTAATAATTTTTAAAAAACTGTTATGCCTGATGTATACGATTTCATTTTTAAACTCCAAGGAGTACGATTTTGAAAATTTATTTTGACATCCATTTCCGTCAATCAGTTTTTTTTAAGACCAAACGATCGTAAGTTGAAGTTTTTGGAAACGGTAATCATAAACTAGACCAAATATTTAACGTTCGAGCGCTAAGAGGCCAGAAAAGATTTTTATTTTCGACACTCAGAAAAAATTTAATATTTTTTCCGAAAATTTTGGGTATTTTTACTGATTTTTGAGTTTAAATATGACAAAAAAGCCACGTTGAGTCAAAAATCAATAAAATCAGACCTCTAGCTCTTTAGTTCAAAATATAACGAACTTGCATATAGAACCTAATATACTCAAAATAAGCTTGTTACAAATTTTATAAAATAATTCCAAGAATGTTAAATTTTTCAAAAATTTTATTTCTTTATATAATTAAACAATCTACGTGGAGATCAAAATTCTAAAATCTAAGTCAAAAAATAATTTTCAGTACAAAAGAATGGGCCTGCCTATAAGAACCCGCCTTTAAGACTAGATCTACAAATTGGCATTTTTGGAATTATTGCTCAAGGTTCAAGATTTCCTGTAAAGCTCTGCAAAATTGCAAATCAACATGACCTCTCCCTTAGAGGGGTGGTCGTCACAAAATGAGGCCTCTAGAACCAATTATGCTTTTTTTTATGCGACCAATTACAAGGCATTCTTGGTACTCGTTTTATTTGATACATGGCTAGGAAAGCACTTTTAAAATGAGTTGAAACATCATTTCGTATGAAAGTTGAAAAATTTCTTGATTTT
>SCLH01000060.1:409302-423422 GCA_004367855.1 Oikopleura vanhoeffeni | reverse complement strand
ATGAGGGGTACCCCCTTAAGTGAATCACGGCAAACATTTTGTTAGCGTTAAATCTTCGAGCTGATTGGTTCATTGGTGAACAATCGGTTAGTGGCTTCCAGGTTTATTTTGGATTATTTCATTAATTTTTTCGAAATCTACGCCCAAAAATTGATATATTGGTTTTTACAAATTTTCTTAAATTCCCTTGTTTTCACTATGAAACAAACCTCGGACAGTCTAGATTCAATGCCTGAGTTTTTAATCATCGGAATTAACTTCCAATTTTTGACCTGATTCTATAAAAATAGGTCATTAAATTAGCTCGCCGATTCAAAATATTGAACATTGACAAGTCAATAACATCACCCTTAACCCCTCACACCCCCTTTAACCCCTCACACCCAAACGCCATGGCGCGCCATTCGGGGACACGAGATTTTTTAAATCCTTAAAGCGAGATAGAAATAATTATACCATAGACTTTTGATTCAAATGTGTCATAGAGTTCGCAATTTTTTTCCTAGTAATGGTTTTAAAAATTTGATACGACTGGCAGTTCAAAAGATATTTTTTCCTTCTTTTTTTTAGGATTTTTGCCTGATTATCGTAAAAAAAATCTAGCGTAAATACGACACATCAAAATTCTGAGGAGACTCAGATTTAGGAAATTACTTGAGGCTGCTCCTGGTACTATCATTTTAAAAATATTTAGAAATCGGTGATTTGGCTACTCTGGTGTGTTTCAGCCAATGTTTGTTTTAACTACTCATCCACTGTAACTGACTGTTTACAATAAAAATACTCTAGCGGGCCATGGTCAAAGCGAAAAATAAACATAAAATTCCAAAAAGGCTACAACCTCCTTTATCAAAATGATAAAATCTTTGATCTGACTTTGATTGAAACAGTCCAAGAATTTCACTGTTCGGTGACCTTTAGATTTTGACATGTTTAGTAAACTTTGGCAAATTTTTTTGACAGTTCACAAATTAAAAGTTAATGTTATGAATCAGCTGGTTACGATTTGATCCTTACATCTTTTAATAGTGAAATAAATATAAAATAAAAAATCTGTTTTATTACTTGCTATCCAAACATAAAAATTTGAATAGAAAATGTAACAATCTTTTTGATACAAAAAAACGGGAAGCCAAAAAGTGGAATTGGGAACTATGTTAACAAATTTGATAGAGGACAATGAGAGGCCTTTGTCCGTCATCAGAGAAACGGACAGTAGAAATCACAATAGAGAATCAACCAAAAATCAAGAGGTAAAAACTAGTAACATTTTGTTACAATTTTATCGAGTAAGTTTTGAGAAAAAATCAAAATATTATCTTACGAAATTATGTCAATGAAACATAAACATGTTTTCCGAAAATCATCCTCCCCGAAAAAAATAGAAAATTATTATAGAGAAAATTGTCCACAAATTTTTTCGTCTTCATAAAATGGTGTCATTAAAAAAAGCAAGTTTTTCGGACTTTCTCCAAATAAACCTCGAAAGTTCAGGAATTTCTTAGACAAAACATTTGAGATTGCATTTTTTCTCTACCACTATCTACGATGTGGGCAAAAATCAGATTGACCGTTATTTTTCTCATAATCGGGAGTAGCGCATGTATCAGCAGTCACGTTGTTTTTTGTTTAAATTTCAGATTATAACATATAGATTTTTTTTATTTCGACTAATAGGAATCTAGCTTGGACTTTAAAATTAAAAAAACGTATTTGGTTTTTTATTTTACGTATTTCACAGTTTAATTGATCAAAAATTAGTCATTGTGAAGTTCATTAAAGACCAGGGACACCCTAATATGAATAAAAAAGATAAGAATTTGTAACATAGGGTTTTGGAATTCCATTCCGTAGCAAAATATTAAAAAGCGGAAGAATTTCAGAGCGTGGATTTACAAGAAGAATGTCATCCAAAGAAATAGAACCGGCAAAACGGCATACAATTTCACAAGAAGGTCAGCCACTAAATCTAATTTGTATTAAGAATAAAACTCGTTGGGGTGGTTAACTCTATTCAAGTTCTGAATGTGGAAATTATTTAAAATTTTATAGAAAAATTTTATGGAAATTCAGACAGTGAAATTCAAAATATTTTTTTTATTTATTTTGTATATTAATTTCGAATTAATTATTCATCATCAGTACGGTATAATACTTTTAAAACAGATACAAAAAATATGCGGTCAAAAAATATGTTTTAGAAAAAAGTTGAAACATTTGTCGTCATTTTGATTGGTGATCTGATTTAATCTTCTTAACCTGGTTTTACCGGGAGCATACCATAACGCCTGACAATTCTGAAGCCCGCGATTTGTGCCGCGAGCTGTGCCGCGAAAAATAAATAAAGTTGCGCAGTAGGAAGTTAAATCAATTTTTTCGATAATAATAAAACTTTATTTCAAAAGATTTTCGGAACTTGTACATTAACTGTAAAATTTAAGGAAACCAAAATTATAATAAAGGCTGCCTAAGAAGAACATTTAATGTTGTGACTTGATTTGACTTTGTTGAAGAATACCGTATGACCAATAAGCTTATCTTATTAAGATGACTATTGAACAATTTTAAGCATTTAATTATTTTGAAATAACTTAACAATTTTTGCATTCAATTATGTTAAAAAAAATAAAAACAATTTAATTCAATTTTATAACAATTTATTTTGTATACAAATAAAATAGAACAGAAGATAGACAAAAAATAAAGACAACAAAATATAGACAAATTAAATATTAAAATTCTGAATCTGAGTCTGATATCACTTTCGAGGTCAACAGTCAGGTTAGCGAATTTAGTTTGATTAGGTCATCTTCAGAAGTGATTACAGGGCGGAAATGAGCCGAAATAAGGTTTGGGATAAATTAACGAATTTATCGAATGGAACCGGATCGAAAGTGCAGTTTGAACAGTTGACCGCATTTGAGCCTCTTCCGTTAATTCATAAAAAGTTTGAAGGAAAACTTTCTAATGCTCTCACGTTTATAACTCTTTTGCGTCTTCTGTTCAAATTGTCATTTCGAACTCGGTCCTCATGTAAAGCAAGTAATTGGTTTTGAAATCACGGAGAACACGCAGCTTTTTCTGAAATTTAAAAAACCTGCACGCAGTTGCAATTTAAGTTGTCGGTTTATACTTTCTAGAGCATTAGTGGAACTTGAAATATTCCGCTCGAAGTAATCATGTCATAATAGGGGTAATATCCGACGGGCAAAACAGCTGAATCAGCTTAATTGCTCATTATGTCGGAAGTTCACTTAAGTTTTAAACAAACATTTTTTTTAATTGACGTCAACTCAAGCTGTTTTTCCATACTTTTAACCCGAGTTGTTTTTCCCGCCGCGCGACTTTATTTACTTTTCGCGGCACAACTCGCAAGCTGCAGAATTGTCAGGCGTTTCGGTGAGCACCGGTTTTACCACGGATTAAACTTATTAGTAACTTTAAGTATTACCTATAAACATTAACTTAAATATTAAATAAATGATTTCAAATGAGAATTAAAGAATATTGGCGGAAATTTCATGATATTTTTTTTCGAATGGAAACAGACTGCAAAGTGCAAACATTTCAGGACAAGAGATGGTTCCTGTCGGTGGACAGGTAAAATAATGAACACACCGAATTCGCCGGCAGATTCTGAAGAATATTTGATTTGAAAAGATTTGAAAATCTCCAATTCATTTCTCGCTCTTTTTTTAATTTCAAAACCCTTAAATCATTTTCACCCCTCATTTTTATCAGCCTGCTTTTTCGAAGCGATTTATAAATTTGCTCGAGTTGAAACTGAAAATTTGAATGTTACAATTTAAAAGTTGCAAATTTCTAGCCTAAAAGTTTGTCACCTGTCTCGGTGGGAATTGTTTACCCAAATTTAAATTTTTCATTCTCAAAAACTTTCGTGGAATAGCGTAGGTAAACTTTTCTTTGAAAAATACCCTAAAATCAGATAAAAANAAAAATGAACATCTGTGAAAAAAGGGTACAAGACGACGTATCTCAAAATTGGCGATCTTTTTTTGTTGGTAAAAATAGCCCATTTTGGAAAACATAGAAAATGATGGAAAAGTGTCAAATTATTGACACTGTTTTTCGATCATATTTGTTCGTGCTTTTCGACTGCATATTTGAATTGAAAAGTTATTTTTATTACTAACACATCATTTGATCACTGAAATTATTTCTGATGAAAAATAAACTATTATAAAACGGTAATCTGGCCGAGCCCTTTTTTCTAAGTTACTTTTTTTCAAAAATATAACAATAACCGGATCACTGTAAAAAATCGACTCGAATAAGTCTGGCCCAAAATTTTAAGGAAATTCAGTGCTTAGTATCCCCTTATCACCACCAACTCGTTTGAAATTTGAAAACGGTTACAAATAAATCTTTTATTTTAGTACGCTCAAGACCTGCAGGATTTATTGATCGACGTGCCTCGATGAAATCTGCTGAATCTGAAGTTTTCACAGAAGGAAGTATCACTTCGAGACGACCATCTACAATTGGAAGAAGGCATTGTTTTTAGCTATTTAAAAATCTTATACAGATGAAAAGTCACCACAAAAATGCAAGAGTAATTGTTTCAAGTTATGACACAATTGAAATGGTGACAACATGAGCGAATAATATCGTGTTCAGAGTGAAAAAAAAACAAAAATGGTAAGAATGTACTAGACTGGGAAATAAGCATCCTTGATTGGCCGAAGGGTGGCCTGTACACTCACCCATCGCTTAAGATTCCTGTCCTTCACCACACTGACATCTTTCTTCAATTTTTGTGTTTTTTCACTCTGAGCAGGATATGCTTTATTTATGATGATTTATAATTACCCTTGCATTTGTTCGGTTATTTTTCTAACATTATTTCGTATGTAAAAATCACCTGGTCAACCACACTAAGCTTAACTTTATTATGAACATTCAATAAACATACTTAAGGGGGTTTGATATGCCAATTATTAAAATTGCTTGGAATTTTTAACTACTTTTCAATGGTCAATAATTGTTGTTAAAAATGATCAAGCGTAAAAATACTTTTTACTATCATAATATAGGTTAAATTATTTTATATTTAGTAACAAACTCGTAGAGCAATATACTTAATCCATGGTTGTTATGACGTTTATAGAAAAGTCGACTAAAATAATCAATTTTATGGTTTGAATCCAATTCGAAAACCTTGAAANACCTTGAAAGTAGACTGGTCATTGTTGGTTGTCCACGTGGTCGAACATTTTTTTCAAAATTTTGCTTTAAATACTTTAAATAGCTGAAATAAAGGTCAACGGTTGGAAATAAATTTAAAAGTGTTGCCAAGACACAAATGATGGTATTTGCTATAAATTTTTATTAATTCGATATTTTCCCTCAAAAGCAGCAAAATTCTGCCAGCATCACTAATTTTTAATTCTAGACTCAAAAACTTGCAGCGAGTTCAATTGCAATTCGGTTTCGGCATCTGTTATCTGAACATTTCATGGTATTTTTTATTCCCAAGGGTTAAATCGAGATCAGCAATCATGCAGAAATTATAAAAAGTGGCAGTTTTTTTTTAGCTTCCAAACATACTTTATATTTCCGGATATTTTTGGGTTACCAAAATGCCATCAGTTTTCAAAGAAACGACCACTTTTTTTTATTTTAGTTAGTTAAACTAAATTTTTCAAATTGAAAAATTTCAACCAAATCAGGATTTCACTAATTCCAACTGCCGGCGGATTTATTCCTGAACGAAGAATGAGTAGGCGAAGTAGTACACATTTATGTAGCAAAAGCCAAAATAGTAATAAGGTAGTGAAACTGAAAAATCAACTCAAAGTTATTTTTTTATTAAAAAAACACCGTCGATAAAAGCAAAAATATCTACAAAGTTATATTTTGCCATGTTCTGTATGTAATTTTGTTGCTCGGGAAAAAAATTAACGGCCTCGAGATTAAAATGAAGAAAACAGAAACATTATTGGTCAATCAATTTTTTTGCGCGCGCTCATAGGCTAATCATCAAATCAATCTCGAGACTTTTATTTGTTTTCTTCGGCAACAAAGTGATATACAGTACTCCGCGGAGTTATTATATAATATAGTATTATATAAAAAAAATTCGGAATCCGATTTTCATCAAAATTTAGCGACCACAATTTTATCATTGACTTCTTACTTAAAAAGCGGTTTATTTATTATAAATAAATCGAAATCAATATTCTTACATTTTTGATTAGTATTTAAATCGATTAAAATAGTCACCAGAACGAGCAAGTGTATTAATTCACAATAAATATCACTGTTGCATTTTTTTGGTGACTTTTATTTCAATTGTATAGAAAGGTTGACCAAAGATTATTAAAAAGCTAATTTTTTCATTAAATTTGGATTAGAATCAAATAACTGGAGATGGGCGAACTTTTACGGGTTTGCCAATGACATTTTATGTCCCTGACTATAAGCCTCGCGAACAATACGAAAATTCCTATCAAACCGAACCAGTTGTAAAATTTGATGGTAAGTCGTCAAATGTCTAAGCAAAAATACAAACCAGATAATGCAGCATAATTTATTATCACTCATAATAACTCATAATAAATTAAGCAGCATAATGGGGGATTTTGATAACGATAAGACCAGGTTTCCAAAAGGGATAGGCATAGAAGGGATAAACCAAGGGGGATAAAGGGGGATAGGGATAGAATAGGGATGGAAAATTCAGAGCCATAGAGCGATAAGGATGGAAAGTCTCATCCCCTTTTTATCCCGTTTTATCCTCATCCCGCTTTTTATCCCGTTTATATACCTTTTTCTATCCCTATCCCTTTTAATCCCCACCCCCCTTTTTATCCCTTTTCTATCCCTATCCCTTTTTGCATAATCATAAATATAAACGCTCTTCAGAAGTTTTTTTGTCTTTTATAATTACATTTATGGCACGCCTAATTGTGTTAATATTTTAATAAAATTCGAATTAAAAAAAAAATGGCGGTATTTTCTTAAAATGAACTCAAAAATGTAACTATTTGGAAATCTAGAATTTGCAATTGTGAATGTCAATAGTGAATGACACAATTTTTATAATTGGTTGGCTCGATGATCATCCCGTTACCTGGGTTCGACTCCCGGACTTCTCAAAACATTTTTCTATGGTAACCCAACATTTCCGTCTGTATCTTAAAATTTTGTTCGTATTTACAAAAACGGGATAAAAAGAGATAGTCTATCCCGGGCCCGGGATAAAAGGGGATAATCTATTCCGTTATCCCTATTCCGATTTGGGGGACAAAAACGGGATAGGGATAGAAAATCGGCGGGGATGCATCCCTTTTGGAAGCCTGGATAAGACCTCTTCGAAAAAAATTCTCATTTTAAAATTTTTTAGGCTCATGTTCTTCAGCATGACGAAAAATCCCAAATTAGCAAAAAAAAATCAAAACATGTCAATTTCAGGATCAAATTTCAATTCCAAAACAAACAAAAAAACGAATCTTGTTGCCCCGGTGCCGTGATATGTAAAAACTTCAATTTTTGTTTAAGCGTTATCTACGCAAGTTTTTACAGCACGATTTTTTGATTTTTATTAAAATTCATCTCCAAAGTCTCACAGGACCTGTGACTTGATTTCTCCTACGGTCAAAATTTTGGATACTAAAAAATGTCCAATTTTGTCACAAGCTGCGTCCATGGGGAAACTGACTCCACTCAGCACGAAAATGACTTCAAAAAATTTAAAAAAAGTTCAAAGATGGTGGTAGATAGCAAAAATAGTAAATCTTGAATTTATTATAATGCTCCAACAAATGCTCAATTTGATCGAAAACTATAAAAAAATATGAACTTAAGGGGGTGGTAGTCGCAAACCATAGTGATAAATCAATTCATTAACTCAATTCAATGAAATAACTTTGATCAAAATATTTTGGCGAAACTGAATCGATTGCGCCTAATTTCGATGACAAAACATTCATAATTGATTACTTTTTTGCAACCGAAATAAGATTTTGTTCAAATTCTAGATGATGACAAATAATATCACCCAGAATTCTAAAATTTTAAAAATAAATATTCCCGTTAATGTGACTCTAACGTATGTCACTAATTTTTAATTTCGAACAGAACTTCATGAAAAAATTGTGTATTAATATATTTGAAATTATGGATAATTTCCAGACGTTTGTAAAATCTAGCAAGAAAAATAATTTTTGTTTCTTTTAGCGTATCTTAAAGATTTTCAAATATTGGTATCGGATAATTTATTGATTAAAGGCACTCGGTTGACAGATCCCGACCATTTAAAATTGACAAAAAGCGGGATGATTTTGCAAGCCAATCAAAAATCCGAATAAAAAAATCAGCTTATTATCTCGTTAATAGTTTGAGCGGCCACTCAATCATACTCACGCATTTCGCATCATTCTTAATTCCAGGATATATCAGTTTACTTTGAGAAACAATTTGCCGAAAATTTTCAGTGAACTTTTCTTTCTTAATTAAATTAAATAATATAATTTATATTTAAAATAAGGAAATGTTTTGTTCTCTATCGCATAGTCTATAACCAGAATTCAGTTCATCAGAAAGCCAAAGCAAATAATGAGAATAAAATTATTTTTAGTCAAGAATGTGAAACCACAAATTGAAAAAGCTGTCAAATTATTTGCTCAGGATACTGTATCAAAAGCAGAGGACAATGTTACTGCAATGTGCGATCGAATTCGAGAAGAATTAAAAAGATTCAATTATAAAAGATATCGATATATAATTTCTGGTACGATTAACGATTATTTAAATTTTTTTTAAACCGGTTCTTCACATAATTTCTCAGCATTTTCGAAGGGAATTAGCTGTTGAATCAGCATTTATTTTGATTTCAGCAAAAACAAGAAATCTTGGTGACATTTGTTTAAAGGACTTGAAAAAATTAAGCATTTGTCAAATTTTCTCGAGTTCGAAATTGAATTTACAAATTCGCAATTTTTTTATTATTTTTGTTCAAATTCGTTTTCAACTTTTTACTTTCGAGGAAGCTTCAACTGGCTAGGAAAAGGGAACGATCCCAATGCTTTTTAGTTCCTCCTTTCGGTTTCTTTCCCCTAGCTCTCGTTCTCCTCTTCCTTCGTTCCCCTTGAGAATCGGTCCCTTTCCTTCCCGGAGAAGGACCAAAAAAGGAAAAGGCTTACGATTTCATGAATTTTAAAGAAGTATTCACCTTGGCACAGTGAATTTCGACCAAATTTGATACCGGAAAACTTGGCCCTGCGGAAATCTACCTCATGAATTACAAGAATCTTATTAAAAGTTATAAAAAAGAAACATGGGGCTAAAAAGGGAAAATTTGTCAACTTCAAAAATAGTCAACTTGTCAATTATTTTTTAAAATATGTAGTACAACTCTTTAGGATGATTTTAATACCACTCATAGCATAAGATAAATACACGTGCGCTCCGAAAATTATTTTTAGTAACTGTCCCAAATAGCACCTGAAAGCCTACTTCTCCTTTATTCATCATCAGATGTTTCTGTATCTTAACATCCGGCCTTTTCCGACGCGTCATTTGAAAACGAGTCATCCGATTTAGTTTCTAGATAGCTCAAACTGAGCACAATTATCTAATTAATATAAACATTAAAAATTGTTTTTCAGAGGACCAATGTTTTTATTTTTAAAGAACCTATCTAAGAACTTATCGGCTTAGTCGTTTTTGAAAACCGCGTTGTTTTCTCACCTCCCTTGTTTTTGAGGGACCAAATCTTTGGGAGAGGGCAATAAAGGGATATTAATTAAAAACAAAATTTTATAAATTCCGTAATTATAACATTTAGACATCTCACTTTAACCTTCTCTTTAATAAAATGCTAACGGTTTGATCCAGGGCCGTTATTTCATAATTTTTGCAACCAAAATACGATCCATACACCTCGAGCCTCTTTTTAATCAATAATGAAAAAAATCCCATCAAACTTGCAAAATTGTTGAGCGGATGCAACTACTACTATTTGTCGATTGGCTACAATTTTTTTTAGACTTTTTATTTCTAAGTAATTTTTTATTATTTGTAATTTTGCAAAATTCATGCTTGAGATTTTAGGGTTTATAACGAAAAATGAAGGTCAAGGGATTTCGATTGCTTCAAAGTCATTAACTGATCAAAATCTGGATAGATCATTTGAAGTTAAAATCTACGGCGAAAACCGGTTTACGCTCTGTACTATCCATGCTATTTATCTTGAGTAAAATATATTATTTCTGTAAAATCATATTAATAAATTTTGTTACAAATTCTTTCATACAAATTCAGCCGTAAAAATATAAACTTATTACGATAACTGGTTAAAGTCAAACCCANCAGAAAAATTTTCGAAAATTTTTAAATTTTAAAAAAAATAACGTGTAATTTAAAAATTTTTTTTATACATAAATAGAATACTGCTCTATTTTAATAGTGGGCCAAAAAATTTAATCTTTACTGCCCACACAACTTTTTAAAATCTTAAAAGATTTTCTAGATTCTGAAAACTTTAAAGTCTTGAAACGACTCTGAAATTTTTTCTCAGAAACTTGAAGATGCTAATTTAGCGAAACGTAGTTTAATAAATTATTAAAAATAGAATACTGCTTAATTTTCACGTATTTCCAAAATTGTAATATAATAATGTTGGTATAAAACATTTTTTAAATGATTTAAATACTTTTTTTCTGTTATTTTTTATTTAGTGTCAGTGTCACTGACTCAGTGATGATTTAGTATAAAGTTTGAATTTCGACAGATTTGTGATATTGAGAATTTTTATTTTTAATAATTAGTGTTCTTGCCAGATTTGTCAATCCCAATAAATCGCAAATCAGGAAAAAGCCACGGCATAAATTCGAGATAAAGAAATCACCAATCGCCACAAAAGTCGCTGATAGCAAGATTTTTAAAAATTAAACAATTTTTTTTCGCAAATAAATTTTCAAAAAAATCAACAAAGAAACTTTATTCAAATCCCATTCTACAGATATTCCGAGCATAAACCCAGCAGCTCCTCCAACATCTGCAACAAATTGGGTTGAAGTGATATCTTATTTTGGGTAATTCAATTGAAAGAAAATCAAATCAGAACAGTTTTGATCATTTTGAATCAAAATAAGGTAATTTTTAAATTGATGTACAACAAAAATATGCGTATAAAAATCTGAATTCGGGGTGTCATGATTATCGATCACCCTTAGCTGGTTTTTCGACCAATTGATATTCTGATTCATCATCCAAATCTATCATTGCTGTAGCTACTTGTAATCCACTACCAAATCCTGCGCTAAAATTGTATATAAAAAATATTTTTTTATCATCTCAAACTTAGCCATAGTCGTTAAAAAAGACAAAAGTTCCGCCAAGTTTGAACATTAATCCGACATTTAAAACAATCATTGCTTATAAAACGAATTTGTTTAGAAATTTTTTGTTTAAAAAAAAATGCTTTCAACTATTTAAAAAAAAAGACTTCATTAAAAAAGAACTAGTCTTTAAAACTATTTAGCTGTTCGAGAGTTGTCTATTATTTTGATTCGATAATATAAATGAGATTATCTGATAGAGTTTCTGATAGAGTATCTGATAGAGTTTCAGTCAGAATTTTATGATATTTTGTTTCATAACCAAAATTTGTTTTGTTATAAATTGTGTCTTAATTAATTGGGAAATATTTTTCCGATACAATTTGTCAAAAAAGATTGAAAAGTAAGATGAAGGGCTGTTTTTGGTTGTATGAAAGAGTGTCTAAAAGTTCATTGTATAGTTAATGCACAGTGCATTATGCACTACCTTAAATCTATCTGTTTTTTGCAGTAAACGCACTATCGACATTTTTTTCGACAATTCGACGGTTAATTCAAAAATCATATTATTAACTTATTTTTCAAACTTTCAACCTACAGTTCGTGGTCTCTTGAAGTGGAAAATGCACTTTAACGGCTAAAAGAGGATTATCCGCACTTTAAGGGAAAATGCTATTTTGTCTAGAGACCTCGTGTGTTTTTCTTAATATTTTTATGTTGTTCGACTCTTTGAATAATTCTCTTTAAAATTGCATGTAATTCGGTTATTCGTTTAGAATTCGCCTTTTGGAAACGACTCAGTGGATTGATTTCTTAGATAGCTTAAAAAGACCACACATATCATTGATTAAAAAATCGAACAAAACTAACTATTATCGACATTGGGCCATTTATCAAAAAACAATTTCAAAAACTAGAATTTGAAATTTTTTTGATGAAAAAATAAAAAAAATGGTCCGGATTTTTTTGTAGGTACTTGGTCATTTTGACCTATCTAAGAAATCAATCAGATGAGTCGTTTCTAAAAGTAAAAATATAAACGGTTTGGAAAACCTGATAACTATAGAGCCACTTTGGTTGGAAGAGGATATAACGATTTGTATGTTTTTTATGCATTTTTATAAAAAAAGACTTAATACCGTTACAGTTTTGTTACGAATTCATAAATAATTTCACAAATATTAAAATAATGGAAGAGGTTTGTGAAACAATAATTTTTTTCATTTTTATGTTTGAGTATTCCAAACAAAAATCATGGCCGGTCAAAAGTTGTGAAAGATACCCAGCAAATTGCTGTGTTAGCACCCGGAGCTCTAAAGGGACCACGACTTGTAATTCGAATTGCAATGACTTAACTTTAAAATTTACCTCGAGGATGTGTATCGCTCCAATGTCTTTAGTTGTTCAATATTGTGTTCATGAACACCATCGAAGGCAATCAATTTATTGTAACTTATTTGTTGGATAGAAATTTATAATTTGTGTCCGAGATTTGCGAAGAGTAAAATATCAAAATTTGATGAAATACAATTTCAAACCATAATCCTTAATTTATCACATTCTATCGGACAATTGCAGAAGGATTTACTCATATTTTGAGCTAGATTATCGTTAATGCAATACAAATGATCCTACAAATAATAATTATTTTTATTTTACTCCCAATTCAGTCTTTAAGTAGCGTGTTCACTAATCGATTTTGGGCCAAAAATTCATAAAAAAGTGTAATACAATTATAATAATGCAATGCGAAGGTGAGATGAGGAGACAGTCGTCGCTGATTGGACAGAGCACTCTACGCAGAGAGCTTTTCCTTCAACCAATTTTCTCGAAGGCTTGATTTTGGTTACAAGGATTCGCAAAATATAATTACTATTGTATGGCACTTTCTGTATGACATATGATCTCCAAAAAACTGGTGGCAACTAAATTTTATGTTGCGGTATTTTTGATGCCCAAGTCATTTTTTCTTGATCAAACAGGGGGCCTTTTTCGACTTTTATCATAATGTTTAGGAATAAATCGACGTTTTAGAGTCAAAAATGACAAATTTTCAAAATGTAATTTTTCGTCTTGAAAGTAACATGATTTTACTGTTAAGTACTGCTGAACCAAAAACATTTAATTTTTCGTTCACTTCAAAATTATTTAAAACCTAAAATCGCTATAAATTGATGACGTGACTTTAAATTTTTTTTTCGTTTTTCATTTTTGTCTTGAATTTGCCCAAAAAAATTTTCATCACTATCCACCAAGTATTTCTAAGGGTCGATTTTAATGATATTAGCGACGTGATGAGTAACCTGAGACAGCCTAAATAGCGTGACGATATCTTTATATGGAAAAATGACCAAAATTATAAATTCTCAAATTTTGTCATATTGGCTTTTAATATTGCCGTATTCAACATAAAAGATTCAAATATTTCAAGATAAACGACTAAAATGTCTCGAATCCAGAACTTACAGTGCAATATTTTATTTTCACCAATTTTATATAAAAATTTGTTATGCAAACATTTGTCGTGCATAGCTCTCTAGCGCTTTTTCATGATTTTTTAGAACATAATTTTTCTATAATAACAAAACCACCGCTTTGATACAAAACGGCAAAAAAACATTTTTCATAGGCTATAAATTAAAGGGTTTAATTTTTAGCAAAACTTCATACTAAAACTGTTTTTTAAATTTCTAAACAAGTTATGTTCGAATAAATGCTTTTAAGTTTTTGAATTTCAAACAGTACTGATCTTAGGCTGTTACAGGTTATTCTCGACTTTCTTGGATTTTTTATTTGAGTTGACAACGGGGTATTTCA
>SCLH01000060.1:368646-396287 GCA_004367855.1 Oikopleura vanhoeffeni | reverse complement strand
TGAATCTGGGGGGAAGAGGCTATAGATTCAATATGACTTTAGAGTCAAGAATCTCTCGTTTTAAATTAATAAAATAGCCGAGTAGGCGTAAAACGTAAAATCCCATTTTAGTAGTTCCAGCTCGAAATGGTTAAAGAAACAATCGCCAAAGAAAACTTCACCGAAAGAAATATTTAAACAATATAAGCAAAACCTAATAAATCTGGAGGGCTGTGACAGTTATGCAACTTTCTGAGATTAATTAGGTTGCGCGAAAATAACTGCTCGAAAACATTATTATGTTTTCGTCCCTCATTCTGCTTTTAGCTCTAGAGAGAATCACACTAAATAAATAATGAAACTATCAAATAATTGTATTCTATTTGCATAGCCTAGAACCCGCATTAACATCCTTAAATAGTTGGTCCCCGGACCAACTGTAACAATGGTCTGATTCGAACTATTTTTTTCAATTAATTTTTCTCTGAATATTTGTGCTCAGATTGAGCTATCTTAGATAGCCTATCTAAAAACTTAATCAGATAAAACTTTGATGAAAGGATATTTTACCTGATTCCAGTTGGACCGTCTTCATAAAGCACATTTGTCATTTTGTGCCAGGGAACTATTATAGAGCTTCCAGGGTTTATTCAATCTTGGACAAAAATATCTCAATAAAATACAACAGGTTTTTGTGAGTTCAAATTGTTCAATTCTTTAACTAATATAGCTAAACTAGAGTGTCCACCAAGATTCCTGTTTTATGCAAAAACTTAAATTTTCTTTAAATGACCAGTCAAAAGCAAAACCATCGTACGATAACCTCAAGCCAAAAAACGGTCATGAAAACTCACGCCAGTAAAAATGTACTCGTTTTAAAAATGTTGATTAATCACTAGCCAATCACCACGTGCGACGAGCGGAAGTCTCCATTACCGCAACAAAAAAATAACAAGAGGAGCAAGACATACTGTACTTCCGCTTATTATTCTGGTGGACACCCTAAATAAAATATTTTTTTATAAATTAGGCAATTGCTAATGCCCTTTACTTATGCATCCAATTATGTCGCTATAAATAAAGATATAAACTTAAAGTAAGAAATTCTCAAGATGTAACGAAATTGAGACTCAAACGTGTACAATTCTGCTTCTATGATTTTTTAGGGTACAGTTAATGACTCCCAAATGACCTCAAGAAGCCTCTTGATACAATTCTGAAAGAGCTCAACGTGACCTGTTAGTTCCGAAACGAATTAGGTCATTGATTAATCAATTGAGTTTTTGGCTACCTTGGTTGTTTGAAATAATAACTTTTCGTGAAAACCCAATGAATCTAATCATTTAAAAAATTCACATCGCAAAAGTGTCTTAAATTTGTGAAAAAACTATAAATATTTACAAGGGAGGCAATATTGCCAAAAGATTTTTTTGTTGAAAAAATTCTGTAATATTGGGCACTTTCGGCGACAGAAATGATATGACGACAGAAATATTTTTTTTTCATTCATAACTAAAAAAACGCGTTAGCGTTCAAAATGACGTCATAATTTGAAAAGTTTCACAATAGTTTCAAATAAAGTATAAGTCAAAATGTGGAAAATTTAGTACTCCACCAAACGCAATGACGATTTGAAATAAGGGATTTCAAAAATAAAAAATCGGTTTTAATGAGTTTAAGCTATCTTGTAGAGAATTTTTTTTGGTCATTTAAAGACCCAGGATTTATTCTGTTTTTAATATTTTTTCAAAAAAAATGTTTTAAGGTGCGAAAAGTGACCTTTGAGTCCTCGGGTTCTCACGGGAGTTAAAATAGCGGTATCACAAATAAAATAAGTTGACTTGACACTGAAAGGTTTTCTCGAAGCTGGTTTATTTTTGCAGCGTTATCGGATGTACCGGCTGGTCAAAATCAACCGGTAAAGTATAGCTTCCGGTAGCGGAAGTGATATTTTAATGATGAACATATACCAAAAGATGCGCAATTATCGGTTTTCTGGAAACGATATTATGAGCTAGAGGTCAAAAGTGACCGCAAGGTGGCGCTATAAGGCAATTTATAGCATGAGAAAATATTACTTTCGGTGTTTACTCAGGATACAAATTCCGCTCTGGCGCCACCTTGCGGTCACTTATGACCCTTCATAATACCGATTCCAGAAAACCGATAATTACGCATCTTTTGGTACATGTAAATCATTAAAATATCACTTCCGGTACCTAAAGCTATACTTTACCGGTTTATTTTGACCAGCCGGTACATCCGCTAATGCTGCAATAATAAACCAGCCTCGAGAAAACCTTTCGCTGTCGATTCAATTTATTTTATTTGTGATACGGTATCACTGATACCGCTATTTTAACTCCCGTGAGAACCCGAGGACTAAAAGGTCACATTTCGCACCTTAAAACATTTTTTTTTGAAAAAATCTTAAAACCAGAAAAAATCCTTGGACTTAAGGGGGTGGGTGTCGTAATCTGGTACTTTCAATCCCGCCTCATAATAATTTCTAGGGTAGTTGTGAGAAGTCTGAGGATACTCGTTCAATAGTCTACCTTTCGCCTAAGATTACACATCTCAAAGTCAACCTTTGTTCACATCACACAAGGTGTGAGTTATATCTCAGAGCACTAAACGGTTTTTTAATCTATTTCTTTTAGACCCAACATACAAAGCGTCTGAAAATTTACCACAGAGTACGGGAGAGTGAGGTAACTAAATATTTTTGGCCAATTTTTTTGAATTTCGCTCTTGAATTTTCTAGAATCACTTTTGAACGCCGATTTTCACAAATTTTTTCCGACTTCAAACTCTGTTCTCTTTAGACGAATGTTCAGAAGACAGAACCGTTTTTCGGACTTCAGGTAGAATAGAATATCTTCGTCAATGTCGTTGGCCGGATTTCTGAATTTCACCCTAGAATTTAGAAATATGACTATAAGTAAAACCGAAATGAAAAGTTTGAAAAAAAAGTTCGTCTGATCGGATCCAAAAGTACCACCAAATTGAGCTGAGATTTTCATAGATCAAAAGTTTGGCTAACAGTGTAATCAACAATTTTTAACCGCAACTCAGCTCCAAGATTCGCATAATTAGGTTACACATTTTTGGCATTAAAAATAATGTGATAATTTCAGAATCGATTAAGACATTTCCAACATTTTCAATGTCTCATGTCATCGTTTCGGTGGGTCATATTCACCATAAAAATGTTCATATCGATGGTAGAATACCGGTTTTATCGGGTTAAAGCAAAAAAATATTCGAATTTTGAAAATTCTAGATTTTGTTCTGATTGGTTTGAATAAAACTAATTGACAAACGCACAGATTCCTGGGTCCCACTTTAGTCATAATCGATCTAATAATCATAAATTAATTTCTTAAGGCCTCAAAAAATTACGACACCCACCCCCTTAAATTGCGTTTTTAAATTTCAGTTATGTGACATAACTTATGTCTGTTCAAATCATAATTCTAAATACATGTATATTTTTTTTTATTTCACCTATACAAAAAAGTTCAAAACATATGTACAGGTTCAGTTTTCGTTTTATAGGGTTTTGATCGGACCAAAATAAGATAAAGCAATTCTACCGCCTACGCTCTTATTGATTGAACCCTAGACCTGGTCCACAAAAGCCATAAGAAATTGGAAACTCAACCAGTACACTTTCAAGTTTTTAATCAAAATAGTTCGAAATACTCTTTATAATAAAGTTTTAAATATGTCGAAAAAAAAATTGTTTATATCATTTTTCACAGTCTCCTCCTTAACGCGAAAAATGTTTGTGAAAATAATTTCGGAACTTCATTTGTTTTTATAGTGATTTTACCACTAACAATTTCTTAATGCATTTTGTGCGAATAAATTGATTAATTATAAATAATGTGGTTTAAAATTAATATTAAAATTTGATATTATGATATTTTTATGAAGAATGAATGGATTGAATTATTAACATTTTTATTCGCATTTTAAGGGTACAGAATGGATTCAATATTTTAGCGTTAGTTAGGTCTTAAAAGTCGATAATGTATGAACTTTACTTTTTAGACCATACTATACTGTATAGGCTAAACTATTGACCGTGGGTGCGTAGTTAAACCACACATTTTTGGGCATATTTAATTTTGGTTGACTCAAGTGAACTGCGGTTTTTCCAAGCAAACCGGCCTCAAAATCCTGTTTGATCCGCTAAAGCAGACCCTTTTTTCTCAGCTTAGACAGATCAAGCTCTCAATTACCTCTAAAGAGCACTTAAGGGGGTGGGTGTCGCTTTTTGGTACCTTTCAATCACGCCTCAGAACAAATCTAGGGTAGTTGTGAAAATTCTGAGGATACTCGTTTGTAGATCTAGCCTTCGTCTAACGATTACACATCTCAAAGTCAATCTTGGTACATCACACCACCTGGTGGTGAGTCTATTCTAGAGCACTAAACGNAATTTTGAAAATTCTAGATTTTGTTCTAGATTGTTTTGAAAAAAATAATTGCCACCATGAGATTCCTTGGGTCAACTTTAGTCATAACCGATATTAATATATCATAAATTAATTCTATAAAGGGCTAAAAAAAAACCGACACCCACCCCCTTAAGAGCTAAAAATCAAAGTCGAATTCGCATAGTATTGGAAAAACCGATTCTATCCGATC
Organism: Oikopleura vanhoeffeni; assembly: GCA_004367855.1. Taxonomy (NCBI): domain Eukaryota; kingdom Metazoa; phylum Chordata; class Appendicularia; order Copelata; family Oikopleuridae; genus Oikopleura; species Oikopleura vanhoeffeni. The sequence goes on along the minus strand of SCLH01000060.1, from coordinate 391,652 downwards.
CAATTGTGCGGACCTATTCCCCTGAGTAGTTAAAGCACTCATTTTCGGCAAAAACTGTATGTTTGCTTTCACCCTTGTCAGCAAAAAAAATTCCGTCAAGGCAGAATAGCCAATATATTGCCTCTAGTGTGGACGTTGTTTACGGAAAGCACAAGGTAGTTCAAATTCCAATTACTTTTGCATAAGGAAGTTGAAAAGTTATATTTTTGCATCCAACATTTAAAATTCTAGAATTTTTAATTCTAGAAATTATAGTTGGAAAAGCAAGGTACGGCCAACACGTAGCATATCACGTAATACTTGCCCACCGTAGTCTTTACAAGTTAAATTTGTACACCAACTGACTATTTATGGAAGCCCCCTGTAATGGAGGTAGGATCTCGACTGTAAACGTCCATCTTGACTCTATATAAGTACCACACCTGGGAGGCAGAGGTGTAGTAGCACTGCGAATCAATACGAAGCTAGTACCTTAAATATATCATACAATATACAGTATAATTTATTCTGGATTTACAGGTAGTGTTTGATAAAATATATTGAAAAAAATAAATGATAGATGAAATTAGGGTGTCATCTATCTTGGAAAGTCGAAAAAATGTCGGAATTATTGATTTTTTGTGTGTTCATATTATGATACCCTTCAATGAAAACCCATTACCATTTATGGAAACCATTTTTGAAAAACAAGGCATGTTTGAGTAAATTAAGCTCTGTTTTTGGTGCTTAATTTGTTCAAAACTATTCTAAAAAGTTTGTTGGTTTCCGCTGCCCTATGAATAGGATGCGCAGCGGGCAAATTTTTAACTTTTAAACCGACGATACTAACAAAAAAAATCTGGAGCAGAATTAAAAGGCAAAAAATATGAAAATATTTCTTGGTCAACAACCCTCGTGAGGTCAAAGAATTTGTATCAACTATTGTAGTTTCCTCGTTAGTTTTACCGCTGCGCACCCTACCTACGAATCATAGGCTATGATTGATGATGTAATTAAAAAAAAACTCAAGAATTTTCATAAAATTTCTTTAATTTTTTGGCTGAAAACATCTTTTCAAATTTTGCCAAAAATCACCAGGTAATGAAAACCCATTACCCTGTAATGGAAACCCATAACCCTTTAATGGAAACCCATAACCATTTATGGAAATCATTTTTCTCGCGAACGTGGTTTTCCATAAATGGATAGTTGGTGTATTGGTATCGATGCACAAGTGTCTGACATACGTCAAAGTCATATCAAATTAGATGTATATGTCATAAATTAAAAATTATTTATAAATAAGTCAAAAATTTCGATGAAAAAATCACGATTTTCTTAAAAAAAAATGGCTATTTTACCCGATTAAAACAGATTATTAAATGTGTTTTATTATTTTTCGGTAAATTAAGTGATAAAGTGACTGTGTGGAAAATTTTAAATTGCTTAAATCAATTTTTATAATAAATTTATTTTTTCATGAAATACTTTAATGGAAAATTTCGAAATTCCACTTCCGAAAAAAAACTGTCTGTCGCTAAACATCAAAAATTTTTAATGTTAAATGTTATGCATGCACAAAAAACTTTCCTAAAAACTCCCCCATTTGTATTTGATGTCCAGTTCCGAAATTATTTTCAAGGGAGTAAAAAATAAGCGAAAAATCCTAATAAACCTATCCTTCGTAATATTTGAACAAAATATTCAAAAAAAAATTAAATCATTTTTTTGGAACCGCAGCGAAATTCTTAATAATTTGTTTGAAAGAAACCATTCTACGATTTTTTTGCCCTTTTTGGATTGTTTTAGGTATAGCTCTGTGCTCACAAGGGTTATGTACTCATTGTAGTGAACAAACCTCGAAGTATGTCCTTTATTTTTTTAAGTAATAGGTAAGTTTTCAATTTTTTATGATATGGATTTGTTAAAAAAACAAAATCTTCTGTTTTATCGCCTTCGAGTAAAACTAAATTTATATGACGTTTTTGAAATATGTGGAAATGTGCTCTTTTTTCTAAAATCGACGGTATCACAGCCTTATGAATCTGTTCTACATATATGTTGATATATGCACGAAATTGTCCGATATAAACCGCATCACAAGGGCACACGAGTTCATAAATGATATTATTATTTTCAAACATCAGTTAAAGCTTTTGTCATGAGCCCATTTTCTCTCTCAATATTTATCTGGTAACAATCTTGGAGCTCGTTATTAAATTCACGTTAAAATCGAGTTAATTTGAGTTCGTTGCCCATATAAGGGGTTCTGCATCGCAAATTATCGTGAACTATCATAAATACACTATCATAATGTACGAGTCTGAAACATATTTAATTTTTAGGCCAAATTAACTAGTTTTAAAAACTTTTTTTACAAATTTTTTCAGAGGGCTCCAACTTAATGCTCCAGACTGATAACAATTAAAGTTTAAATTTTTGTTTTTGAATGAAGGAGGTTATAGCTTAATAAGCCAATAATAGCCTTTAACTTATAGGGTCTTCAAATCCAATATTTGGAATTTAGAAAAACCTATAACTTTTAATTTACCTATAAAAGAAACAATTCAGTTACATACAGCCTAAGTTTTCTTGTTTACTGCGTTTTTTCTATCCAGCGCCTTGCTTTTTTTTATCCAGCTCCCTGCGTTTTTTTATCCAGCACCCTGCGTTTTTATCCAGCGCCCTGCGTTTTTTTTATCCAGCTCCTTGCGTTTTTTTTCTTCATCGCCCAGGGCTGCGCTGCGCCCTGCGTTTTTTTATTAAGTCCTTTTTGTATAAAATGTATCAAGTTTTAAAATTTTTATGCACACTTCAAATATGGCTCTAAATTTGTCTTTTTTACTACTTAGGTAGTAGTTTTGATGGTAAGTCGAATTGGATTATCCATTTTCTTGATAAGTTATCTCTTTTTAACACAAAAATTATAAAATTTTATAATTTATTTTAAAGTTTTTTTAATTTATAATGTCCAAAGAAAACATTAATCGATAATCTGATGGTAAATTTTGCTTGCCATTTCCCTGCGTTTTTTTGTTCCGTGCCCTGCGTTTTTTTATCCCCCCCCCCCCCGCGTTTTTTTATCCAGCTCCCTGCGTTTTTTTCGCGGGATTAAAAAAACGCAGTAAAAAAGTTTGTTTACTTACTGCGTTTTTTTAATCTCGTGTTTGGCTATCCACTCGTCCGAATAAAAAAACGCAGTAAACGAGAAAACTCAGGCTGTATATTGTGGAATCTCATAACCTTAAGCGGTTAATAACTTATACGTGAAATTGTAATCTGCCTTAACCATTCGGTTAACCGAGCTGAATCAATCTACTGTTTCCTGCTTATAACTTGTATTCCGTGTTAAGTTCAAATTTTTGAGATAAAAACTGTCCACGAAGGACTATGAAATTTTCTCGGCTGAATCGCTTTCGACCCAATTATTTTGAAAAAACAAAATTCTGGTGCTAAAATACCTTCCAAAAACTGTTTTTTTCGAAATAAGTCTGACGCTCTGGATATAATTAGAAAATATTGAGAATTTTGATATATTGATATTCAAACGCTTGACGAGATCACTGTCGACGCATTTTTCTAATTATCACTAGTGGCGCTGCTGAGTTTGATTTGAAAAATAACGAAATTTCAATTTTGCCTTTCCCGGAAGAATTTTATTTTTAAAAATATTGGTCATAATCCCACCTGCCACGCGATTGTTTATACGTACCTTTTTAAACCACAATGAGTATGGTACTCAAAAAAAACGGCCTGATCGAAAATAAAACATTATTCAGAATATTGAGTTAAAATTAACAGGTGTGTCGCAGAACAAACAAAGATGCAAAAACATTTGGCTTGAAAAAAACTGACCTCAACTTATGCGCCAATTCATGTCATAAGATTAGGGAGGATTGTTCAAGCGAAAATGTTTGCATCAATTTGTTCGTATCGGCCGGCACACCATCCTGGTATTAACTCAATTCTGAATGTATTTTCGAAATCAGCCGTTTTTGAAGATACCATAGCTCATGTGTGTTTTAAACAAAACAGGTACGTAAATAAAGACATCGCGTGTCGGTGGAGCTTACAAATACCAAATTATTAAAAAATAATTTGATCCGCGAAAGGCAAAATAAATTATGGCCAAGAGTAATATTCAATAGATTTCAAATTTGATTCATCAAGAGCAAGAAGAAATTGTCTTTGCACCACCAGGTGGTGCATGGTGTCAAAATAAATAGTGTCAAACCATTCCGCTCCGAAAGTTAGCCTTATAAGTATATTTGTAGATAATTATCTGTTTCCAGTACTGTTTGAACTGCACAAAACAAAAAATTGCATCCAAATAATGCAATTACGGTCTGATGAGAAATTTTTGAAAATCACCAAAATTCTTGAAACTGAAAATAAGGGGATCTTACGGGGGTTTGTTCCGATATTCCGGTGGCGAAAATGATATTTCACCAAAATATTTTTCGTCTCTGTGATTTAAAACACATCGGTTCAGGTGGGGGTCATAAACACCATAAAAATTGTTTTTTTGTAAATTGTCCACTAAAATAACATTTTCTGATCTAAAATTACCTAAAAAAATAAGAAAAAATTCCTCGGAAATTTTTTTTCCATTTTTTTAGAAGATAAGTTATAAATAACTTCATATGAAGTTTAGTTTGTCAATCATTTTGAAATTTTGATGAATTAACACAATGTGGAAATTTTGAAATCAGCCCATAAAATGATATCCTTTATTGAAGAAAAATAAAAATAAATAATAATAAAATAACTGGAGTCTGTTTTATTTTTGTATTAGAAAGACTGATTTCAGGTTCAGGTTCTGCTTGTGGTTTTCTTTCTCTTGAAATCGTTCTATTTCGAAATGTTCCATTTTCCAACATTTTGTGGAAATTTTTAAGTTGTTGAGCCCGCACATCTAGGGTACGCTGTTTTTTCTTTATAATATTAAAAAAAATAATGATCAAAGAAGTAAGTTTAAATTCCTTGACAAGTTGCACCCTGCGGTTTAATAAAATTAAAATTTTCAAAACTTATGGCAAAAATAGCATAAGTCTGATAATAATTATTATACTGTACTTCAAATCTTTGAGTAAAGTTTTAAAATTATCGAAAAATGAATAATATAAAATGAATTATCGGGCATAATAGCCCATTATTAATAGGTACTTTAAATATTTTTTAAGGGCATGGTGGTTCCTTCATTTTATGCAGTTATTAAATAATAAAAATGCACCAAATCAATCATTTATGTTTTAAAAGCACAAAAACCCAAATAAAAACAAAACAAATTTCGAAATTTCGAAATTTTTGCGTTTTTCGATTTTTTTCCAAATTTTTTTTCTCAAAATAATGTTGGAAATAACGTTTGTGTCAATTTGATCAATAAAACTCCAAAATATCGGTTTAACGTAAGCCAACTTTGTCTTCAGTGTTTTCCTGGCTTTCTTTTGAGCCTACTTTCGAAAAAATCGAAGCACATTTTTTTGCGAATAAAATTTTCCCATGACCTTGAAAAATTTATATTTTTAGTTTGGGGTCGAAATTTAACAAAAACGATCATATGAAGCTTTTGTTTGTTTAGAGCTAGCTTTCGCAAAAATTTGAGCAAATTTTGAAATTAAACCTGGTAGTTTTTTGCATATTCTAGAATAAATAGAAAATTTAGGTTTATTTCAAAATAAAACCTGGGAGGAGATACATTTTCCGTTTTGGCTTAGGTACTTTTGTGTCGCTTATGTGTGAAAGAGTGTGGTCATACAAAAAAATTTCAGCATATTTTTTTGCAAGTTGAAGGCTAGTTCTACAAAGTGGCTAATAATCTGAATAATATCCTTGAAGCCCTGTTTGGCTAATGTTTCATCGAGAATATGTTAAATTAGGAACCACCATACCCTTAACCCGTGTGAGCACAAAGCCTTTATAAAGGCTTTTGCATATTTAAAATCATCTAAAAAATGCAAAAAAACATCGTGGAATTGTCTCGTTCGAAAACATTATAAAGAATTTTGCAAGGATGTCAAAAAATAACTTATTTTTTTTTGAAAATTTTGTCCAAATATTATTATATTTATCCAAATTTTTTTCCAATCTTTTACTTCTAAAAAAATTAAATGCGACCTATTGCGTCAATTAAAATTTGAACATAGCCAGTTTTTAGGAAAGTGTTTTGTCCATGGTTGACACTCAAAACAGAGATTAATTGGTATACGGGAACAGATATTTTTTTCAGAAGTGATATTTCAAAATTTTCAATTTTAAGTATTTCACGAAAATATTTCAATTATTAAAAAATTAATTCGAGCAATTAAATATTGTCCACAGAGTCACTTGATTAGTATATCGACCCAGAATTAATATCAGAAGTGTACCAATCTGCTTTTATAGGGGAAAATAACCTTTTTTTTTGAAAATTTGTGATTTTTTCATCAAAATTTTAGACTTATTTTAAAATAATTTTTGATTGATTATATATAGACCAAATTAAAAATACGAGGACATAAGTCAGATTCTTGTGTAACGATTCCAATAGCAAAATAATTTGTGAACACCACTGTGAGCTTGCATCACGTGATATGCTGTACCTTGTTTTTATCATTAAATTTTCTAGAACTAAAAATCAAATTTTTGTTTTTTTCAAAATTAATTTTGGGTCGAAGCGATTCAGCGAGAAAATGCATAGTCCTCGTGACAGTTTTTATCTTCAAAATTTGAACTTAACACGGAATACAAGTTATAAGCAAGAAACAGAGATTGATTCAGCTCGGTACCGACATGGTTAAAGGCAGATTACAAATTTCAACGATAATGATTTATTATACCGCTTAAGGTTATGAGATTCCACACAAATACAGGCCTGTCGGTTCTCGTTTACTGGCGTTTTTTATCGACGAGTAGTATAGCCAAACACGAGATTAAAAAAACGCGAGTAGTAAACAACTTTTTACTGCGTTTTTTTTAAATCCGCAAGAAAAACGCAGGGGCTGGATAAAAAACTGCGAGGGGGGATAAAAAACGCAGGGCGACGGAACAAAAAAACGCAGGAAATGGCAAGCAAAAGTTTACCATCCGATTATCGATTTAGTTTTCTTTGACATTCATAAACAAAAACTTTAAAATAAATTTAATTTTATTAATATTTGTGTTAAAAAGTGAGAACTATATTCAAGAAAATGGATAATCGCAATTCGACTTACCATCAAAACTACACCAGTATAAAAAAGACAAATTTAGAGCCATATTTTGAAGGTTCATAAAAAATTTTAAACTTGATAATTTTATACAAAATGGACTTAATAAAAAACGCAGGGCGCAGCGCAGCCCTGGGCGATGAAGAAAAAAAACGCAAGGGCGGATAAAAAAAACGCAGGGCGCTGGAGCTAAAAAAACGCAGGTGCTGGATAATAAAACGCCCAGGGACTGAAAAAATAAAAGCAAGGCTGGATAAAAAAAACGCAAGTAAATCACGTTAATGAGTCATCGATTATCTACCAAATCGAAGTAATATTTAATACGTCTGTCAGTAGACAGTGTCTACACCCGCCAATAAAAAACAGAGTAAACAAGAAAAACTTAGCGTATGTAACTGAATTGTTTCTTTATAGGTAAATTAAAAGATTATAGGTTTTCTAAATTCCAAATTCATAGGATTTGAAGAGCCCTATAATTAACTATATTGGCTTATTAAGCTATAACCTCCTGTTCAAAAAGACAAAAATTAAACTTTCATTGTTTATCACGTCTGAAGCATTAAAGTTGGTGCCCTCTGAAAAAATTTGTAAACAAAAAGTTTTTAAAACTAGTTAATTTGGCCAAAATTAAATATGTTTCAGACGATTATATGTCATTTATGATAGTTCCACGATAATTTGCGAACGCAGAACCCCTTAATTGGCACGAAGCTCAAATTAACCGATTTTAACGTGGAATTTAATAACGAGCTCCAAGATGTACCAAATAAATTGAGAGAGAAACATGGCTCATGACAAAGCATTATAAACTGATGTTGAAAATATATATCATTTATAACCTGTGCCATGTGATGCGGTTTATATGACAATATCGAGCTAATATCAACATATATGTTTAGAACAGATTATAACAGGCTGTGATACCGTCAGATTTTAGAAAGAGAGAGCACATTCCACATTATTTCAAACACACGTCAATCATACTTTAGTTTTAAGCTCGAAAGGCGATAAAACAAAGATTTGTTTTGTTTAACAAATCCATATCAATAAAAAATTTGAAACTTACCTATAACTAAAAAAATCAAGACATACTTCGAGGTTGTTCACTCTTACTAGTTATGAAACATAACCCTGTAAGCACAGAGCTATATCCTAAAACCCAATCCAAAAGGGCAAAAAAATCGTAGACAGTTTAATGGTTTCTTTCAAAACCAAATGATTAAGAATTTTCGCTGCGTTCCAAAAAAATGCATTTAATTTTTTTTGAATACTTTTGTTCAAATATTACGAAGGATAGTTTATTAGGATTTCGCTTAATTTTTACTCCCGTGAAAATAAGTCTCGGGAACGGAATCAAATACAATAGAGGGAGTTTTAGAAATTCTTTGTGCATCGCATAACATTTAACATAAATTTTGATGTTTAGGGCAGACAGTTTTTTTTCCCGGAAGTGAATTCGCGAAATTTCCATTAAAGTATTTCAGTGAAAAAAAATTTATTAAAAAATATGAATTTAAGCAATTTAAAATTTGTCCACACAAGTCACTTATCACTTAATTTACCGAAAAATAACTAAAACACATTTAAAATTTCTTTCGGGTGAAATACATTGTTGTTATTTAGAAAATGTGTTTAATTATCTAATAACTACGAAATGATTTGACTTATTTATAAATAATTTTAATTTATGACATATAAATCTATCTGATATCCTATTACGAGGAAGGATAGATCAAAAATGCCCTAGGTGAAAAATACAAACCAATTAAAGGTAAAAAATTTACAAGGGTTAAAATACAAATCAATTACAAACGAGAGTTGAGGACGGTCAACCAACAATCACCTGAATTGAAACAGCCACAAATTGGTTTAATGTAATTATATATTCTGAGGCAATTGATATTATATTACGGATGTTCCTACTGGTAATAGGATAAATGACTTTGACGAATATATGTCAGACACTATGGGTGCTCACGAACCAGAAATTTTTTTGCATCGGTACCCAATTTACACTTCAACTATTCCACTCTTATGAGAAGGACCTACTACGAGTTTCGCGAAATATTATTAAAATTGGGTTTTACCAATTATATTGTGGTTTATGGGGTTTCCATTAAGGGATTATGTGCTTATGCTTTTAGCACGAAGTTAAAATCTGTTAATGTGGTTTCTCATTAACAGCGGTAATGGGTTTTTCTACCTTAGCACTTGGTGAATTTTTGGCAAAATTTGAAAGGGTAGATGTTTTAGCCAAGAAGATTAAAGAGAATTTTTATTGGGAAATAAATTGTCTTTTGTGGGGTTTTTTTCTAAGAGTACTTAGTGATCGGATCAATAGTCCGTTTTGAATGGGTGTCGTCCCGCCCTGGTAGGCGTGGACGCAGCTTGAAGTTGAAAAACTATTTTCGAGGAAAGGACAATAGTTGTACAAATCTATTGATACCTCCTCACGATGTGGATGTTCAAATTTTTTTGTATTCCCAAGAAATGATTTTCATATTTTTTGCCTTTTAATTCTGCTCCAGATTTTTCTTGTTAGTATCGTTCGGTTTTAAAAGTTAAAAATTTGCCCCTGCGCATCCTATTCATAGCGGCTAGCGAAAACCAACAAACTTTTTAGATAGTTTGAACAAATTAAGCACCAAAACAGGAATGTGCTTTTAATATTTACTGCAAACTTGCCTTGTTTTCAAAAATGGTTTCCATAAATGGTAATGGGGGTTCTCCACAATTGAAGGGTATTTTTTAATATGAAAGAAAACACCAATTAATTAATCATATTATTCCGACAAAATATTATTTAACGACTTCTCGACCCAGTAGATGACACCCTTAAGTGTTATCACTCCTATCATTTATTTTTTCTTCATTAACCTCTTGATCAAACATCTACCTGTAATCGATCTAGAATAAATCTGTTTTATTCTAATGTATATATTGAGTATGATATATTTAAGGTACTAGCTGCGCGCGCGTCGCATTGGTCTATTTCGCGGACGATACTAGTTATGTACGCGTATTAGCTTTGGAACACGAGATTAGGAACATACGTAAGCGTCCGCAAAAAAAACCTAACAAGAGTTTTGAAAAATTTAAAATTTAATTATTCTGTTCCTTGTTGCTTTGTGGCTTAAAGTGAGTTTATAAATTATATTATTGGAAAGGAGAGATAGGGCTTGCATACGTATCCTAGGGCAAAATGATTATTTGAGCGTTGTTTCACTCTATGAGCATTTTCTTAGCAACCAGTACTTTCATCACTCTAGTCGGAAATGGACGAACAATTGGATTAATATATAACAATTTTTTAAAACATTATAGTATTAGACTCTGAGATAGATTTCTCGGTGCCGGAGGGTACTGTCTCAGAATAGATTTAACAATAACATGTCTAAGTTGGATACATGATTAATGTGTACATCTTAGAAGATTTGAAACGAAAAATGTAATTTTAAATCACCAAAAATTTTACTCTGACCAACCATTAACTCAAATTCACATGAATAACTCTAGATTTATGTTTAAATTGACCACATCAGCAGTGGTGTTTTTTTTTTCTTTGAAATCGTTCTTTGAGTTTCATTGTTTTTTTTAATTTACTTCTATCTGTCATATTCTTGTTCGATGAAATCAATCTGGCATTATATACATAAAACTAAAAAAATTCTTATGGTCGTCGGCCCGGCCAGAATTATGGAGTATGCTAGACAGATCCTTGTTTATCCCCTTCATACAAATCACCAAAAAGTTCTTTGCATTTGGACGCACTATTTTATTATGGAGCTAGGAATATTTTAACTAAACTGTAGAATAATTGTGTAAACTCAAATTACAATCAGTAGCCACCCCTATATATCCCGAAGATCGGTCTTATAGTTAGAAAGTAGCGTAATAAGTCCGCGATACGAGCGGATATGGTCCTGGTGAGGGTTTTAGGTGCTCTGACGAAAACTTTGTCTAACTATACGCCGGCACCCCTTTCTGTAGGTAAAGCAGCAACCGCTGTGCATTCGTAATATGAATTTCGCATTGTCTACTTTATTTTACTAGTTCCAAGTAAAGAATGGACCTTGCTCTACAGATAGATTTTACGTACCTTACAATTACTAAGGGCGGAGTTCCATTTGAAAATAGTACAGTTAGTTGTTAAAGGAGTTAAAAATTAAAACATTTGATTCCAATTTCTTACATTATATACTATTAACTTGTAAAAATTAGATGACTCGAGTGATGGGCATAGATTATTACCAGTAGGTAATCTGCTACGTCGTTGGTCAATATTTTCTCTCCGGTACCATTGCTTGTCCAACTAGCTCGTATTTCTACGAATTTCTCGACTCTAATTAGTGCTAGAATTGTTATACTTAAGCTAATTTTAAAAATGTTGTGTCGATCAGCAAAGATATAACATATTATCTACGTTTTCCTTTATGATTCTCGAAATATACTGAATGGATTTAATTAATACATCAGCTTGATTCTCTAGTTTTCCGTCCTCCTCCTAATGCTATTGTAGTTTCGTGTCTCGTATGAGAGGCTCTCTCGATGGCTTGAAATTCTCAATTCACTTTGGATAGGAGTTCTGAAAATGTGATATGATTCTTTGCAGCCCGCATGTTATAATATTTCTAGTCTATCTATAATTAGATTCTAGTATATAGGATTGAAGTATGGATAAGTCTATTACTCGAGCGAACACGGTAGGAATATCATCGTCATAGTAGACTGCCATCCGTAGTCAGTTCTACAAGATTTATAGAATATTGATACATCCAGACTGAACATATCATTATGTAAGTTCCGCGTCTATATGGGAGGTAAGGAATCTCGACTGTAAAAACGGTCTATTTGAACTCAACTAGTAAATTCGTTAGCTGCGTAATCAATATCAACTGATTGAAGCCTCTCAGCAAAGGGGTGCGACAATGGTCTATACAGTCGTGGTGCGTACTTTTAGTGTAAGAAAGTGTACGCCCAAAAGCCCTGGACTTATGTACGCGTAATTCGGACCGTATACGTGGATTCTTTCTAATATACGCGTACTTCTGGAGAATCATGCATGCGATTCTCGAATTGTGTCACAGTTTCTGTCTTACGAGATTTCATCTAGAGTTAATTAAATAGATATAGCGTTTAATATAATGGTCCATAAACCGAGAAGAAGCTTTTGAGTTGATTTTTACGTCGTGCATAATTATTAGAACGTACAAATATTTGAGTTTACTAGTAACCTGATGAATTTTATTAATGTGTGTGTCATATAGATAGATTTTATTTCATTATCTCGAAGAAATAGCAATTATATATGTTAACATTAAGAATAAATAATTTCCTCGCAGTGATCGCATACAGTACAGATTTGCTAAAGAGAAAATGAATTACCATAAGTTAATTAAGGTGCGCGCTCTGTTGCTAAATTTAATACTAGCATAAGCCGTTCTACGTAGTGTGATATATCATGTAATTGAGTTTAAGGGGTGGTACAAGAGTAATAATTTTTATGGTGATTCTATTATTATATAATATTATTTTCGTCATTGAAGAATCTTCTAACGATATACATCCATGAAAGATAGATATTGATATTGACTTTGAAAACATTGTTATTTATAACTGTGTATGTAGAATACGATATTGACTCTGATTGGTTCAATACTGTAACATTTTATCAAAAGACTGTTGACTACTCTTACAGTGTTTCGCCGCCGACAGGAGCTTATTGCTTCGCAAGATCTGGAAAAATCTGGTAATAACCGCAATATCTTTTGCCATAAGGAACGATATTGATCAGAAAAGACCCTAGTCAATTTTTTCTCTATAACTGATCTACTCTCTGTACACAAAGAAAACAGGATGATATAAAAGTTACTATTTATATACTCAGATTCAAGCGCTTGAGAGTTTTTGACGGATATTGCGCTTACGTGATGAGGTTTTATCTCGTTGTTTTCAACCTATATACGCGTCATGAACTATACGCTCAGAGCTGCTTCAGCCATCCGATTCAGTTACCTTATTTATAAACTTCATAAGATTCCTACAAAATATACTTAAGATATATTTCTTTCTGGATTTACAGGTAGTGTTTGAGTAAAGATATATCTGATAAAAAATTGAATATCTCTAGATAGTGATAATATATAGAGTGTTCGATCTTATCTTGTGATAGTGTTTTACGAATAACATATGATTCTGTTGATACTGTGATAGTATTTTTTTGTATGTCTATACAATATTAAATTGGATCCCTTCAATAGAATAACCCTGAGTGTGACCTTGATGAAAATCTTTTTTGAAACACTCGAATGGGCCACTGTCTTGTAGTGTAAATTCAAGCTCTGTTTGTTGCCGTCCGCCTTATATTTGTTTTCAACAACCTATATCTAATATTAGATATATTTGTGGTTTCCGCTTGCCCTATGACCATGAGCGCCTATTCGTTACGGCAGCGCGAGGCGCAAACTTTTTAAACTATTTAAACCGACGATACTAATACAAGAAAAATCATGGAGCAGTCTCTCGCAAAGTGCAGAGGATGAAGTATGTTACAAATAATATATTTCTTTGATCAACCAGCACCTCCATCGTTGCGGCCTCATAATGGGTACTATTTTATGTGTATCATAAAGCTATTTGTAGCTTTTAGCTCGTTAGTTCTTACCAGGCGCGCGCTGCGGCACCTTCATAAACCTGCGTAGAGGGTGTGCATATGGTGATAGACATAGAGTATTTAGGTAATTTAACGATATAACTTAAACATAGCGCAGCAATTATTCATTAAAAATATTCGGTTTATTTTTGCGCCTGAAAACATCTATTCAATTTTTGCCAAAACACGGGCTCACCAGTAGTGGGGAAACCGCATATTACCACTCTTGTATACATGAGAAACGATGCTGCACATTAACCCTGTAAGTGGAAACCGAATTAACGTCACTATCTTAAACTAATAGGAAACCTCCTTGTAATAACCAACCTTAGTTACGGTAAAACATTTTTTTCGCGAAAGATGGTTTTCCTTTAGTGATAGATTAAGGATGTATTTGGTACACTGATAGCACAAGTGTGTCTGATCATCACGTGCATATAAACGCTCAAGTTAGTCCTCATTACTCTGACTGGATTGTGTCTAGATCAAATATTATGACCTATGAGCCTCAGTGATAGCAAACCAATTTGTGTGTTTCAATTCAGGGTTATTTGATGGGGTGTGGTTTGTACGATATCACTTCTCGTATATGTATTTGTGATTTGCATAGTAATTATATTACCTCTTGTCATTTATATAACTCTATGTAATATTGCAGATTATGTACTTTTTTAGCCTAGGCATTGTTGTATTTTTCTACCAGTCTTCGAGAATAGGTTATCTTCAGATTAGTAGAAGTTGGTATTCCATTGTTCTGTACAACGTATTTGAGATAGAGCCATTTATTTTAAATTAGCTAAAGTGTACAATATTGAAATACTTATCGATGAAAAATTTCCGATGTTTCTATAGAAAAATGGCCAAGTATTTTTACAACTCGCGCGATTAAAGGTTAAATACAAGATTAATTAACTGCTGTAATTTTACATCTCATAGTTGCTCGGACTCAAACAGTTAAACGATGGATTAAAGATGACTGTGCGTCGGGAAATACATGCCTCTCTTGGAAGTGTTGCGTTAAATCAAGTTTTATAATAATTTATGTTTTTCATGAAATACGTGTGTAATGTGTGATGAAATATTCGCAGATTTATCATCATCTTCGGAATTAAAAATTACTGTCTATGCCCTAAACATCAAAAAAATTTTAATACTGCTTCAATAGTATACTGCGTAAATGCTACAAAAACTCATATTCGCGAGAATCATTTCATTATAATATAGAATGATTTGATGTCCAGTCTCGAATACTATTAATTTTCCAGGGAGTAAAAGTCAATGAACGCGCGAAAAAATTCCTAAAGTTAAACTTTATCTCCATTACGTATATCTTTTTGAATCAGAACCATGACTTCTCAATAAAACAATTAGAAATCATTGTTATTTGGAAACGCTGCATGACTCGAAATTTACTTATAGTTTTGTATTGATTATAGCAACCATATCTACGTTATTTTTGCCTGTGTTAATGGATTGTTTTAGAGCTATTATTAGCTCTGTGAATAAGCAAGGGTATGTATAAATCTATAATCTTACTTGTTACGTGCCCATGTAGTCTTGATACCTATAATAACCTCGATAGGTATGTCTTTATTTTTTTAATTAATAAAGTCAGATAAGTGTGGTTCAATTTTTATTATTTTTTGTCATTCTGATATAGGAATAGTTGTCTAAAAAAATATCTTTGTTTTTATCGACTTCGATTAACAATACTTGAATTTATATGACGCATTTTTGCAATCATGTTGGAAGTTCTCTTTTTTCTAAATCGGACGGTATCACAGCCCTTTATATTGTGCTTGGTTCCTCATATATAGTTTGATTATATGCATATCGAATTGTCGATATATAAACCGCAGTCACAAGGGCACACGAGTATCTATATGATATGATATATATTCTTTTCAATACATCAGCTTAAGACTTTGTAGTCATGTATAGCCCTTAGGTAATTTATCATCGTCTTCGCAAGGCTATGTTATCTGCTTTCTATACTCAACCTCTTAAGATTGCTTCGTTAGACTCTCAAGAGTTCACGTTACATAATCGAGTATGAATATTGAGACTTCGTTGACCAAATATATATGGGTGATCATGACACTGCTGTACGAATTATCTTTCATAGATATCTTATGCATACAATACGACACTATATCTCGAGTAATGTACAGAGAGTCTACTACCATGATTTAATATTTAAGTAGAGCCAAATTACAACTAGGATTTTAAAACATTTTTTTTATTACATTATTTTAAGTTCAAGGGTCGCTCCAATTTTAGGCTGCTCCCAGTACTTCGGGATATTAGCAACTCTGTAATGTTTAAATCTTGTACATCGTTTATTTGAATGAACGCGAGGTTATATGCTTAATAAAGTAAGCTGCAATAACCTACGTGCCTCCTCATAATCTGGGTAGTAGGGTCTCCTCGAATCTTATACTCATTGAGAGTGTTAGAAAAGAGCTAATAATCATTTTCCCATGCTCTATTTGACATTCGATTAAAATATTAGCCGAACTGTGGCGCTTCATTGATATAATTTCAGATTAGCCAGTTTTGTTGAACTTAGCTATAATCAAGACATGCAAGTCAGTATACATACAAGCATAAGTATTTTCTTGTTTACTGGCGCTTTATTTATTCGGACGGACTTGGACACTTGTTGCTACATACGCACAGATGATATTCACTAACTCTTCGCACTCTCATGTAGTCTCTCGGATAATCATAGAGAGCTCACATCTATTGCGACAATAAGATCTCTCTGCGTTATTTTTACTGATCTAGCGCCTTGCTTGTGTTATTGTTATTTATAATGCTCTATGACATCCTTTGCGACTTTATATATATATCACTGCACACTGCTTTTATTCCTCAGTCGCTCCTGCGTATTAGTTTTATCCTAGTCCTTGCGTTTTTATTTCTATTACATCGCCAGGGCTACGTCTCGCTTTGCGCCATGCTGTTGGTTGCTTTTATTGCCTTTGCTTATTTAAAAGAATGTCGTTATTCAAGTGTTTTTAACAATTTTTTATTGCAACGCACTTCAATAGGGCTCATTAAAATTGTCTTTTTGGACTACGTAGAGTAGATAGTTTCTCTGATGGTAAGGTTCGTTTAATCTTTGGGATTATACCATTTTGTGACTCACAGTTCGTCTATTTTAACATCAATAAATTTATAACATTTTACCTTACCTCGATATATTTTAAAGTTTTTATTTATATTTATGATGTCCCAAAGAAAATCATTAGGGTCTTTGATTAATATGTATTTGGCTCAAGTCTGGTTCATGTAGGCTTAGCATTATACCTTAGGCGTTTTTTATGTTCCTCTTTCGCTGCATATGTTTTTGATCATCGTCCTCTCTCCCTGTGCGTTTTTTTATCAGCTTCCCATGCGCTTCTTTTTCTCTAAGCCGTGACTTCCAAAAAATGATCGATTATGTGTATTTACAAAAGGTGTCTGGTGTGTACTTACTAGCTATTTTTTAATCTCTGTTCTTGATGCTTTATTCACTCGTCGCGTGAAAAAAACAAGCAGTGTCAATTCAGCTATTTGACCGATTATACCTCACGGTGATATATAGTGCTGGAGAGTCCTCATACACCTTAAGTGTTACAATAAACGTGTGTACGCTGAAATTCGTAATCATGCGCTCTAACCATCTTCGGGCTTAACGAGCGTAATCAATCTACTGTTTCCATGCTTAGAACTTGTAATCCGTGTTACAGTTTCAAATTTTAGAGATTAAAAACTGTCGACACGGAAGGACGAGATGATAGATTGTTTCGGCTGAATCGTCTTTTGCGAGCCCACAATTTATTTTGCAGAAAATTATTGGCAAAATATCTGGCTTGCTAAAATAACCATTCAGGTAAACATATGTTATGTTTCGTGTTCCGAAAATAATTGTACAGATCCTGACTCTGGATCTGCTTATTATATATTGATAGCATAAAATTTCTGAGTAATGAAATTGAATTTCCTAGGGTGATGAAAAAAAAATTTACTCGATAGATATTCAAACAGCGGCAATGACGAAGTTATTTCGACAAGTTCGGTTTGCTCGCGATATTAGTTTTTTAATCTATGCATATGTGTGCGCTGGCTTGGTTTGATTTTGTTAGAATAGACTCAACGTTGCAAATTATACAAGATTTGCCGTATTCACACGGAGTGATCTGAGATATTTTTTTCTTTATTAAATAAGTTGTCCATTTTAGATTCCCTCACTCTGCAACGATGCGATATTATTATACTAGTCTACAGTACACTAGTTTTTGTATGAAAAGCAACAGCGACGATGTTAGCATCGTTATATGACGCCCTGATTGAACTTGTGCACAGAGAAAAATAACGAGAGTCTGTCACGTGCTCTCACAGGCAAATATTATAATAAGAGCAGTGTCGAGGGACCTTATTTGTTGTCATAGACGAGTATTTTATACAAAAACCGCGCCGAATGGTGTTCGTATGGAACAGCTTATCAAATAATGGATTTTTATTTTGCCTTTAACGGAAAAAGATTCAGCCGTTTTCAATTAGCAGATAATATTTGATCACATTTGATGATTCTGAAGTAACAATACTTTCGTTTTCTGTGGTCTAGAATGTTTTATATAAAAACAACACAAGGTACAGCTATCACGTTGATGCAAGGTCACCAGTGGTCTGTCGTTTTACACATAAAAAAATCATTGTGTTCGTTGTCGATTATGTGGTGAGGTGCCCATGGTAACAAATGAGCCAATGGAATATTGTATGAACAAATATACGTAAAATTTTTGTCAGAGTCACGGGAAATGGGCAAAAGTAGGAGGTGTAGATGGGCAAGAGGGATATTCAATAGAGATTGGCAAAATAGTTGGAATGTGTCTCAGTCAGAGAAGAAAGAAGTGAATAATTAGCTGTGCTGAGTGTGCACCACCAAAGAGTGCGTGCATTAGTGGCGTTGTACAAAATAAAAAATAAAGTTGTGCGTAAAAACCTATTTCCTTCGCTATTCCCGCAGAAGATATAGCCATTGCAGTATTGGTGTTGACGGATGATAGGTGGTTTGTAGGTGTGCATTTAGATCTCGGTATCCCGTACGTGGTACTGGAAGACGTGAACGAACATGTAAACAAAGTATGACCCAAAAATTGTCAATGTCCATGAATGTTTAAGAAAATAGGCATATATACGAGGTTGAGGGAAGAGTGATTTTGAGTGGACTAAGTACCAGAAATTCTTAGATGAGATGGCTGGTGGATGAAAAATACGCGTGAGCTTACGAGGATTGAATGTCCTGGATATTTGCCGTGGTCGAATATGAGATTATCAGCCAATAACTCCTGTTTCGTCGTCTGTGAGTTTTCAAACCACCAGACAAATCCGAGTATCAGGAGTGGTGGGTAAGTACAGTAAACACATAGGTGGAGGAGGGAAAGTATTGGTACCTTTGTTGTAGGAATGTCGGTTCTCACCGGTCAGGGAGGAAGTGGAGACATTATTCTGATCATAAGGTAATTACTAAAAAAATAAGAAAAAGGGTAATCGCTCGGGGAAATTTTTTTATCCATTTTTTTTAAGAGTGTAGGGTAAGTTTAAAGGTGAGTGCAACTTCATATGAAGTTTGGTTTGGTCAAATCAGCTTGTTGAAGAGCCTTGTGTATGAAAGTTAAGACACAATCGGTGGAGCATTTGAAATCAGCCTAGAAATGACTATCCTGTTATGTGAGGGGAAGAAGTAAGAGTATTAAGGTAAGTTAATAGTAATAAGCTGGAGTAATGAATTTCTATTTTGTATTAGAACGACATGATTTCAGCGTTCAGGCGTTCTGCTTTAGTGGGAATTTCGTTTTCGTCTTCCGTGGAAGGATCGTTGCTAAAAATTTCGAGAATGTTGCCATATTGGTCCAACATTTTGTGGAATTTTTAGTTGTGTGAGCCCGCACATGTCCGTTAGGGTACGCTGTTTTTCTTTATGATATTTAAAAGAGAATAATGGGATCAAAGATAGTGACAGTAAAAATCCTTGAAACAAGTCTGGGCGGGACTGGGTTTAATAAAGGTTAAAAATTCTTTCAAAGACTGGTCATGAAAGCCAAAGAGATGATAGTTCATAAGTCTTGATATGAAGTTTTATTTACGTGGTAGCTATCAAATGCTTCTGAGTAAAGTTTTTTAAGTGAACATATTCGAAAAAATGAAAGTAAATGATGTGAAAATTGAGTGATTATCCGGGAGGGCCACAATATATGGACCCGATCCTTTAATAGGTACTAAATATTTTGTTAAGAGGCATGGATTGGCGCTATCTTCGATTTTGATGCAGTTAATTAAAATAATAAAAAATGCACCAGAATCGTCAATCATATGCGTTTAAGAAGCACAAAAAAAGGACGGCCGAATAGAAACAAAAATGTCCTTACGAAGAGATTTCGAAAGTTTTTGCGTTTTTCGGGTTTTATTTCAGAATTTTTGTTGTCTCAAATAATGTTGAGAAATAAACGTTTGAGTGTCCAAAGGGGTTGTAGGAAACTCCAAATATCGGGTTCCCGACGTAAGCCAAATTGTGGGTCTGGTGGCCACGTGCTGTTTTCCTAGGCTTGCTCTTTTGAGACCTACTTTCTTGAAGAAAATCGGAAGGCGGAGTCATTTTTTTTGCGTGAATAACAAATATTTCCCATGACCTTGATAAAATTTTAATATTTTTAGTTTTGGAAGTGTCCGTACAAATTTAAGCGCAAAACATCGTATGAAGACTAATTTGTTTGTTTTTTGTGAAGTGCTCTTTTTCGCAAAAAAAGATTTGATAGCAGATTTTCCTGTGAAATTTGAAACTCCCAGTGGTGAGTTTTTTGGCATTAAATTCGTAGTAATAAATAGAAAGAATTTAGGGTCTTATATTCAAAAAATAAAAAACCTTGGGAGAGATATATTTCCAGTTTTTGGCTTTAGGTAACTTTTTGTGTGCGCTTATGGGTGAAAGAGTGGTCATACAAAAAAGATTTCAGCAGATTTTTTTGCAAGTTTGAAGGCTTAGTTCTACAGAAGTGGCTAATCTGAAATATATCCTTGAAGCCCTGTTTGCTAATGTTTGATCGAAGAGATAGGATAAGGTTTAAGCTACCTTACGCCGGTTGACTGCCACAACCTTTATATAAGCTTTTGCATATTTAAAATCATCTAAAAATGCAAAAAAACATCGTGAGATTGTCTCTCTTCGAAAACATTATAAAGAATTTTGCAAGGATTCAAAAAATAACTTATTTTTTTTTGGAAAATTTTGTCAAATTAGGTTGATTATATTTTAGATTTTTTTTCCAATCTTTACTTCCTAAAAAAATTAAATGCGACCTATTGCGTCAATTAAAATTTGAAAATAGCCAGTTTTTAGGAAAGTGTTTTGTGCCATGGTTGACACTCAAAACAAGATTAATTGGTATACGGAACAGATATTTTTTTCAAGAAGTTGATATTTCAAAATTTCAATTTAAGTATGTTCACGAAATATTTAATTATTAAAAAATTAATTCGAGCAATTAATATTTGCCACAGAGGCACTTGATTAGTATATCGAACCAGAATTAATATCAGAAGTGTACAATCTGCTTTTATAGGGAAATAACCTTTTTTTAGAAAATTGTGATTTTTTCATCAAAATTTTAACTATTTTAAAATTTTTGATGTTATATATAACAAATTAAAAACGAGGACATAGTCAGATCTTGTGTACGATTCCAATACAAATAATTTGTGAACACCACTGTGAGCTGATCACTGATATGCTGTACCTTGTTTCTTACAGTTAAATTTTCTAGAACTAAAAATCAAAATTCTAGAATATCAAATGTCGCGATGCCAAAATAATATCGTTTGAACTCCTTAGGCAAAAAAATGAAACTCCAACTACCTTGGGCTTTCTGTAATACGCGCTTGAAAAAAGCTTATATAAAAGCCTTGGCGGAACTTTTTTTCTGTGCTCACACGGGTTAAGAGTTAGCCCTGCTTCCTACATTTCTGGCAGTGTATTATTGTCAATTAAAATGCCGATCAATTGTTTATGTTCTTTGAGCGCATAAACAACACAAATGACAACAAAAAACTTGTCGAAATTTGCGTTTTTTTCGATTTTATTTCTGTGAGTATTTTTCTCAAAATTACTGTTTCAAAAATAACGGTTGTTCAAAATTCTGGACGACTAAGACTTCAAAAATTTCGGTTATTGCCGTAAGCCAAAACATTTCTTCAGTGTTTCCTCAGCTTTCTTCTTTGAGCTTTCTTTCGAAAATATCGAAGCACTTTTTTTTCCGGCAAATTTTTTTCACGTGAACGTGAAATTCATATTGTGAGTTTTTGGGGTCGAAGATTGCAAAAAAACGCCACTGTAAAGTTTCCTATTTGTTCATGAACTAGCTTTTGCAAATTTTGAGCTAATTTGCAAATTTAAGCCTGGAGGAAGTAGGATTTTTTCGAGGCGTAATCGTCCAAAAAACCGTGGTTTTTTGCTTTCTAAGAAAAATTATAGCACTTATCGACAAAAACGCACTGTAAAGTTTGTGTATTACTAATCTATACAGGTTTATGTTAACATTTAGGTTTATTTTCAAATATAACCGCAGAGGGCAGTAGGAATTTCGGTTTTGGGCTTAGTCTTTCCTAGTTTTTTCGCTAATGTGTCTGGGGTGTATTGATTGCAAAAAAGTTTTGGCAAATTTTTTTTCGCAAGTTAAGGCTAGTTCTACAAACTGGCTAATCTGAATTTAATCCTTTTGAGCCGGTTCGGCATATATTTTATCGAGAATATGTCAAATTAGCGCGCAGGGATACCCAAGGATCGGGAGTCCCCAATTTGGGGACGAGGTAAAGCTCTTTATTATTTACCGTTTATGTTCGTTTTAATTCGACAATCCGAAATACAGAATAAACTTATTATAATATGTTATCATGTATCTTACTGAGATTATTTCTGTATTTCGGATTGGTCGAATTAAAACGACCCACGTTGTATATTGTTTCTTTGTTATGACACTTCGGCTGAACTCTGCGTAAGAAAGCGTGCCTCAGTTTACCTAGATTATAAATTTTCAAATTGAAACGATTTCATAATATATACGAGAAAAGAATATATTGACAAATTTTTTGAACTCGGTGTTCAGGCTTCTTAAAGCAAAAAATTAACCAGAGTGAATTAAAAAATC
>SCLH01000060.1:358332-368625 GCA_004367855.1 Oikopleura vanhoeffeni | reverse complement strand
ATATCAAATGTCGCGATGCCAAAAATATATCGTTTGAACTTCCTTAGGCAAAAAAAAATGAAACTCAACTACCTTGGGCTTTCTGTAATAGCGGCTTGAACAGTACCTATATAGGTGAGGGCCTTGGCGGAACTTTTTTTTCTGTGCTCACACGGGTTAATGCTTAACTCGATATTAAATATAATTCTAATAGGGGACGGTATTTTATATAAAATTTATAGAAAAATTTTGATTTGAAAATTTTGAAATTTTTGTTTTGATGACTTCATACTTTTTTGGGCGATTAAGCCAACAGTAAAAACTTGAATATGGAAAGTCGGCGCAATTACTTTATATTTTTAAATCAATAGGCTCAGGTCACGTAGAGATTCAGGCTTAAAAATGTATATCATGACCAGGGAATTTCCACATAACGGTTTTTTATAAATTTTCGCAGTTTATCAGATTTTGCGTAGGCGGATGAGAATTTCCGATTTTAAATGCTATTTTCGTACAGAAATTATTGATTTTTTGGAGATTCGGCTATTATTGAAATAAAATGATCCCCAATCCCTGAAATAACCCCAGTTTCACTCAAATCCAAAAATTCCAAGAGGTCGAGAATACCTGTCAACAGCCTAAGCGACCATACAAATGTAGTTCCGACCTTTTATTTTTGATTATAACAGTTACATTTATTTCTCTTATAAATCTGCACATAATTTTCCCCATTTCTTCCCGTAAACTTGCGCCATAAAAAAGCCCCGTAAAATTTTGAGTAGGTTATAGAATTTCTTATTAAGAGTCGTCCGGCGTGTCTGTTATAATCCGCTTTGAGTTCAAGAAAAAATGCTTTGATTAAATATCCATCAAGGAAGCTTTAGGATTTTTTTAGCAGACTTTCTTTGCGGACTTTCAAGAACCTTAATTTTCTCTTCGACCGTTAAATGATAGTTTTTAGCAGTGGTCGTTTATTTTTTTCTTTGAAATCTTCTTTGAATTCATGGTTTTTTTTTAAATTTACTTACTTTCATTTTTCGATGAAATCAAATTTAATTACATCACTAAGAATTCTAGTCTAGAATATATGTAAATTACCCTTAATCACCAAAAATCATTCTCTTATTGACCATATTTCTAACGCAATTTTATTGACTTAGATATTGTACAAATTGACCAATCAGAGCACATTTCCCAGAAGTACGCGTATATTTGAAAGTACGCGTTATAGCTGGAATTTACGCGTATAGTCGGGTTTTGGGCACGTCAACTTGTCCAACTATACGCCGACCCCCCTGTAGATTTGAAAATATAAAAAAAAATCCGACCACCGGTTCCCGAGTTGGTTTTTTTTGAGGATTTCTGGATTTCTCTAGGGTCTCCTGGGGTTCCCATTAGGGTCATTTAAAGTCAAGTTGGAATATTTTGGAACTATTTTTTTTGATTTTGATTTCTTCTGGAGTCATTTTTAGTTATCCTAAAAATTTTTGAACAAAAAATCCGACCACCGGTTCCCGAGTGGTTTTTTGAGGTATTTTCTCTAGGTCTCCTGCGGGTCACGTATAGGTCATTTAAAAGTCAAGTTGGAATATTTTGACTATTTTTTTTTTGATCTTGCTGAGTCATTTTTAGTTATTCCTAAAATGTTGAAAAAAATTCCGGACCACCGGTTCCCGAGTTGGTTTTTTTGAGTGTTCGTCGGCGTTAAACCCTAGTTATATTGGACTATAAAACAGCATTTCCAAGAAAGTATTTTTATTTTAATTTCAGCTGTCTTCGGTTTCTTACAGGGACGTTTAAGAAGCTACTTTCGTTTATGAATTAACATAAAGACACTTAAACTTAATTAAAAAAAAGAGGAAATGGAGTTCCATCATATTTGCTAAGAATAACCACACCCAATTTTTTTCGCCATCATTTCTTTCATACCTGCTTAAATCTCATCTGTCTATATTTTTTCTTAATAAGTATCAGTTCAGTATTAATTCTTTATAATTTTATTTATTACTCATATTATTTTCGACACAAAAAACTTTTCTGCTTCAAAAATCTCGTTTTTTTCTTACTCTGAAGACGCAAAAAGCGAAAACATGTCAAAAATAAAATACAATTTTACCACGATACAATATAAAATTCTTTGATACTACTTTTGAATATCTATATTTCAATAGCAAGCTTAATAATCAGTATGTTAGAAAAAACTGTGTGTGAACATTTGATTCGTTGCTTTACAAGTAATTCATATTTCTCAATTTTTTCATCTTCTTCTTCACGCTTTAACAGCTGTCGCAATTTTTTCAATTTTGACTTTCTCTTCCGCCGATGTCGATCATTTTCATTCTCATTGATCTCAGAATCAAGGGTTTTACGATGTTATTCTTCCCTTAACTTTTTTGGCTTTAAAGATGACGAAGGAGAATCTGTTTTCTCTGAGAGCTTCCAGCTTGTTGGATTATTATTTTAGCTTCTTTTTGGACCGGTTAAATTTTAAGACTCCTTATATAGTAAAACATCTTGTCTATAAACTTATGTAAATGTCTCGTTAATTGCTATTTTTAGGAGACAATTCTACCTCACCGATAAATGTCTGCCAATAGTTGATAAAACTGGCAGACTAGTTTGATAATGGGTAATTTTGAAGAAAGGCCCGCCAGTCCCGCCGCGCCTTTATTCCTTATCTCCCCAACTTAAACCCAATACGCACCAAAATATCTTTCACGCGCATTAAATATCCCTTTAAGGGGTTACAGTTAGATAGAAAAAGCCGATTAAAAAGAAAGAAAACATTGGTCTTAGTACTCAGTTGAGGTTAAAGTATATGCAATTTAACTGTGCGTTTGGTGAGCAGGTGTCGCCTTATTGCCATTTGTTCTTCACGGGGTACTAGACAATGTTTTTCTTCCTGTTTTTACTCGGTTTTGTTCTGTCTTTAAGGGCGTCGGTGCATTTTGGCAGATTTGCACTTTTTCATTTTTTTTTTCTCATGATCAGAACTTTTTGCCAACTCAAAATTTTTCAATTTAAAAACGTTTCGAACAAATTGCCACTTTTTTGAGGCTTACTTTTTCTTTAATCTGATTTTTTTTCAGATCGATTATTTAACTTTTATTAAATCGTCTTTTGAAAAAAACACTCAAAAAAGCGCGTTGCTATCAAAGGTGTCTAAGTAACAGTGAAATTTATTTTCTATTTTTTATCACTAGGAGCCCTAAAAAAACGTGGTCGTTGGGACCACCGTTAAAATTTATGTAATTTAAATTAATACGATTTTACGTCAACATCAAAAATTTTAAATTTGAAAAAAGACGAAAAAAACCGAAATTTTAGCACATTTCGGAAAAAAATATTTTTTCGCATGAAGTTTAAATTTATCAAATTTTACACGGTGGATGGGTCGCTTATCAATTTTACAAAAGTTTGAGTGTAATTAAATTTTTTTAATTCTGAATTAAAAGAGGGCTTTGATGGATTTCTGCCAAACTTTGTAGTTGTGTTTCAAAAGTATGATTCGGAGTATAAACAAGCGCTGAAGAAACAAAACGGGGACATATTTTGAATATAGTGGAAAAAGCCATTTTTTTATTTTTCAGCTAAAGATTTCATTAAAATAAGTTTTTGAAAACTTTTTGAACAAGAATTATGGAAAATTTTCAAAAATTTCCCAATTAGTTTCGACCGAAAATCCCAAAAAGTGTCATATGATTTCGAAAATCATATTAGAAATATGTGATCACCTACGCGAAAAGAGAAGTGGCCATTTTGAGAATTTTTTCGTTTGATTTGAAGGCAAATACTGCTAAAAAAAAATTTGATTGGAAAAATAAGGCATTTTTTTATAATGCTCGGAACTTTTTTTCAAAAATTCTTCATAATTTGTGGGAATTCGAAAATTTTATTCTGAACCAAAATTTTCTTAAAAAGCAATAACTCGAAAAATTCTTTAGTTACAAAAGTTGTGCCTGGAGTATGAAACATTACTTTGGTGGTATATTAAGAAAAAAAATATTAAAACCCAGTGAAAAGTTTTTTCATCAAAGCCCATATCCGTTATCTGTCAAAATGCACCGCGGTACGGTACCCCTCATTGAATTTTGGAGGCTCAAACAAAAAAATTCTGAATTTTATTCTTATATTTTTTTTCTGAAATTGGATAATTTGGATTAGCTTGGTGGTATTTTTTAAACAGAATACGTCTGTTTTAGGGATGTAAGATTTTAGTTCAAAATATTACATTTATTTAACTATTGTTCCACATGTAGTTCTTCAAGATATTTGCCCTCAAAAAAACACAAAATTCGTGTTTTCCCATGAGGGGTACCCCCTTAAAAAGGATATCGTCTTGAAATTGACCATTTACTTTGGCCGGTTGTTTATTGGTCAACCATAGGTGGTAGTTGAACTATGGAAGAGCACGACTTTCGGGGGAGAGACCCAGCTAAACTCGAGTCGTGTCTAGTGTACACATTGGGTACACTAAGCAAGCCATGCTTTCTGTACCCAAATTTTTTCATTGAGGCCAATTTGGGCTACAGAAAGCACGAAGCAGTGCTTGGTGTAGTACACCACGGTACCCAAATTAGTCAAAATGGAAATTATTTTTGTGAAAAGAGAAGTTGAACCGATCCAAAATTTTCATAAAATGTACCCAAATTTGTCAAAATATTTTTTTTTAATTTCAGACCAATTTGTGTACATAAGCATAAAACCCCCTTTTACTCAAATCTTCAGAAACGGAAAAAATTACGCCACTAGTTATTTCCGTCTTTTTAGAAACTGGCTACTATAGTCCTGAAAATTTGACATTGAAATTATATTTTTTCGATAAAATTTCAAATTTACTTTACAGATGAGTCAATAAAATCGATACCCATGTTGACTTTTGAATTTCTTAATTTCAAATAGTCATGATGAGAGTGACAAAGGTTGGAGCGTGCGTTTTAAAATTTTTGCTGGCATTTTGGGGTCAAATGGAATTGGTTAGAATAAATAATGCGGTCGCATTCAAGATCTTGTTTTCATTATTTGGCGGTAGTAAGAAAAAACGTGAAAATACACTCCTGACTATTTTTTTATACTGCGTAGTCTACACAGTATAGACATACTGAATAGTCTATACTGGAATAGTCTTTACTGTATAGTCGCGGACTGTCGTCTTGTAGACCAAAAACGAAAGAAAACTCAAATCTCAAGAACCTAAACGACGAATTTTTATATATTTTATTTATATTATTAATACAATTTATATTTTATTTTTGAATGAGATGTTTGTGTGACGGTCACTATTATGAAAAACTAGAAAAAGTGCATTTTTTATGCTCGAAATCGAAAGTACTTCCCGAATGGAGAGGCACTAGATGACCAAAAAAATTTGTGCTTGGAAATTTGGTTTATTGATTAGCGGTTTCAAAAAGTCCAACGACCCACAAGCGAATTTCAGAGAATTCTTGATCGATTAAAGGGGGGTAGTTGTCTGTGTTTCTGGTATTTTTGAGACCGAACGATGTTTTTCGCTTATAAAATGTTTTCAAAAAATAATTGATTTTAAGGGGGTATATCTGGCAGATTTGACATATTCAGGGTGATATATTCTGAAAACAAGAGCTAATGAGAAACCGAAAATTTTCTGATTGTAGATCTATCCTTAATTTCTTACGGCGAAAATCAGCTCACTTCACATATGGTTATTGACATCTACACCAATAGTTACAGTTATGTTTTACATGAAAGACCCTTTCCCAAAAATGCAAATCTATCTCATGCCAGACGGTATATCAAATCGAGCCTCCATTTTTCACAAGATTCACTTAACGGTCAGTATTGATCGATCATTTAATGGCGAGTTTTTTTTGATCCGCGACCTGAACAATTTCTAGAACGCCAAATAACGACGATTTTTTTAAACAATTTCAGACTTTCAAAATCTATCTCCTTCCGCAGGATATATATTTGAACAATGGGCTTCAAATTTTTTATCAAATATTCCTCAGAATATTATGTTTAGAGATGATGGCGAGCTTTTTTGCAATTTACAAGCTAAAACTCGAATATGGATTTTTTGTTTTTTTCGTCATTCAAAAAATTTTCGAACAAAAAAATGCTTCGGATTTATTCGTAAGGTAGAACTCGAAAGCAAAGCCAGTAAACACTGATGAGAAGTGGCAAAAACTTAAGCAACTTTTTTTTTTAATCTTTTGGGGTTTGAGAACATAAAATATATATTTTTATTCTATCATAGAAATTGTTTAATTCGTGAAACACAACGTATTCTTCACGAGCGATATACGTAGAATTTCTTAGAACATAGACGCGACGAGTCAAGCGCCTATTTTACCAACATTTATAAATATTGTGATCATTTAGATAAAAAAGTTCGTGGTAAATAACAAGGTAGATCCAGAATACCCTACCTCAGTCATCCAACGAGGAAATTTTTTTGAAAGCCATTTTAAAATTCTAGCAAAAAAATCTTTACCACAAAGGCTTCCGAGAAACTTTCGAGGGCTTAACTCATTAAACCCTTACAAAACCATCTCTTAAATGTCCAAGTACCACACCAATGTATGACATTCTTATGTACCTGTGGTGTTCATTCCAGATAACTCAATCACTTTAGCAATCGAGCTATAACTATCGCGGAATCTGAGGCTCGATTGCCGACCTAACTTTTTCGCTGCGTTTTTCGCAAAAATCTTTTCTCTGTTTCTCTTCACACTGAAAATGGCTGTTAAGGCATAAACGTCCGAATTAAAACACTATTTTATACCATATAATCGTCTTTGGGCGATGCGCAGCATCACCAAAATGATTATATTTTAAATAGAATCAATTTTGGCTTATCATCAGTGGGGAGATGGTTTTTTGTGAAAGCGGTTAGTCTGGTCACCAGACTCTGGTGAGTTTTTTCCGCTCGCAAAGTTAAGGGCAGTCTTGGTTTGGGCTCCGCCGTATCGTGAAAAAAAACACCCTCCTTTGAGTTATTTCAGCGTAAAAATTTGGGGGAAATTTAGCTGAGGTGCAAAAAAATTTAATTTTGATTATAGAACAAATGGAAACGTTGCCTTCAGGTTAGAACTTTAACACTAAGCTTTTAAAATTTCCTCTAGTGAATGGAAATATTGAAATTAAACAATTAAAAAGTGTAATTAAGTTTAAATTAAGGTTTCATTTCGTACTATACAATTTTTTTGGAAATATGGGAAAAAAAAGATATTATGTCCATAGATATTATAAAAAGATTTATGCCATAGAAGTTTATTTAAAACACCTCAAGGCTTAAGGCTGTTAACCGACGCGTTTTCTCTTTTTTAAACACCTTGTGTTTTGATGAGGAAGAGTCGTACGGATGTTGAAATTACAGTTATGTTTGGGAGATAAATGTCTGAATTTTTGAATGACGTCCGGTTGTAGTACTGGTCCAAAAAGGTTTGATTTTTTCGGCTTTTACCAATAAATCATTGCACAAGGAAATTATAAGGAATTTCCACACTGGTATTCATTAAACTTTTTCACACAAAAAGCCCATTTTTCGCAATCGATAGATACGTGGTACTATTGCCTGGTTTTCGTTTATATCTGGATTTAAGTTTTGTTGCACACATTGTGCAAAGTCTCAGATACTCAAAATTTTGAAACAAAACATTTCACCGATTACATAAAATTATATTATTTGAAAAATATCTCTTATTCACGACAAGGATTTAAACAAATTTGTTAGTAAGTTTGCAAGTAACAATGAGAATAGCAAAAGGCGACTATGATGCAAAAGTATAATCTATGATGCGACGAACATTTTCGCTTTAAAAAATAGTCAACTTTCAAAAATATTTTGAAAATCTTGATAATCCTCACTTCTGATTGGCCGTCTGAAAACGTTGTATAATGAAAAATCTAAGTTTGCGTCTTGAATTTGAGTGTTGTTTTTATTTTTGAAATATTTCCTTTAGTGTATTTCTTTTGGGATATGCCATAATATTCGTTAGATTGACTGTTTTATTCGAACCCCATCCAGGAGGCAATCCGGGCTTTGTTGTTGTCGGAACTGTTGTATTTGCGAATGATAATTCCAGTAAACTTGTTTCATTACTAAATTTTATGTTTTCAATTTACATGCGATAAAAGGCATCCAAGTTGGCATTATGGAGCATTCAGAATTATCAAATACGTACACAGTATTTGGAAATATGTGAGTTTTTTCTGAAACATCCTTTTTAAGCCAAACCATATGTTTTTTAAACTGAGGTATCATTATAAGAAAAAGAGAATAGACAATTCGTAATCGGATTTGGTCAGTTTAAACTTTTTTCAATAATTTATTAGTCGGTTAAAACTGTTTGATATATCCCTTATTCACACGTTTGTAAATATCCCGGCCCTGGTTAGGAAACGTAGTGTGCATTTAAGTAACTTTGCCTAAATGTGTTTCACACACCACGCTTTTGAATCCGCGCCTGTGATTGACTGCTCTTACATAAAGAATAGGGTGCGTAGGTTAGGAAACCATCCCGAGCGAGTGCTTCTCATTTAGCGTCCGTTAGGAGGGCCGGGATATTTACAAAAGTGTGAATAGGGGATATGTAAAGGGCCCAGCAAAATCTCGCTCATTATTTTGGCATTTTTATTTTCTAGATAAAAAACTCCCAGAAATAAAATAATTCTGCAATAGTCTCAAATTTATACTAAGTCATAGAGCCAAATTAATTGGACTTGAGTTTATTAAATAGATGGATCGCTTTAGCCGTTAAAGGTTATACGGACAAGCTAAAAATTTTCTATTTGTGAAATTTAAATTCAGTGAACTTATTATGGTACTTTTAATTTTTTTTCTAAAATGATCTGAAATTAATTTTTCGATTTTTTTCTTGATTTTTTTGACTAGCTTCGAAGACTTTGTGCAAATGCTTGAAAATCTTAAGTCGCAAAGATCTTAATTCTTAAATATCTTTCATGATGAATTCTCTGAAAATTAATAAATAATTGGAAATAAATTTATTAACCATTTTCCAGGAGCTTGATATAAGTTTACAAACCGCTTTATTTTTAATTCATCTTTTACCTTGAAACGACACTGAATAATGCAGGAAAAAGTGCCAATAAAATATACTTGAAAACCATTAAATCAAGTTATTCTCAAATCTTTGTACGTTCTCTCTGGTTAGATTTATTTTTTTTCTAAATTATTAAGAATCTCAGAGCTGTAAAATGAAACCTGCAGACTCTGTTTTAAAGGTCAAATCTCAATCCAAATATAAATGACATTTCATTTTGGCCACAGTTGATATTTAGGGCAAGAATCTGTTTTTATAGTATTTTTAAGACCAAAATTAGCCTGATTTGTCTATTATTTTGCAAAATTTGGCTGACACATTCCATGTAGAATTTTCGTCTCGGAAAACATTTCCTTCAACTGTCAATTATGACATAAATAAAGCGAAAGCTCAAAGTTTGTCTGATTTCAGCTCATGAAAGCACCTAAAAATACGAATGATAATTGGCTTGCGTTCAATAATTTAAGAATCAGATTTAAAATCAGATTATTAACTTTTGTCGAAAATTTTAAAATTTGCTTATGTTTCAGTCCAATATAAGTCATCTTGAAATAATAAAATAATCATTTTTTGAAAAGAAATGAGATAAAATGTTTTAATTTTTACCTCAACAATGTAATTTTACTGTTTAATCAATTTTGAGTCTTCTGAGAATAATGATATTATATTTTTTTCAAAAATCAAATTAAAATTCTAAAATTGATGGCATTTATTTATGGAAAATTTTTATGGATGATAATCGAATTTCATCAATTTTTAACTATCAAAAGCTTTCTTCGCTTTGATTGAAACACAGATTCGCGCCATCTGGCGGGCGCCAAAATTATATATAAAAATGCTATACATTCGCGTATATACTCAAAACATCATTTAATTGGTTAAACAAAAGAACCAATCCGCGAAGATTCAAAAAGTCTTTCAAGTTTAAAATAATTTCAGAGTAATTTTTACATTGAATTTAGGAGTTCTGAACGTGATATAAAATTATATACGATGACGGGAAAGAAAGCCAATAAATTAAAATATAAATATTCGACCAAATAAAAGAATTTCAGCTTTTTTTTCTCGACAGAAGTTGATAAGATTGGAAATTTTCTAAATAACAGCTTAATATTCGAGTTAAACTTTAACTGTTAAGGGGGTGACATCGATCCGGCAGATTGGTACATTTTTTCAGAGCGAAAAAAAAGTGAAAAAAAGGTAAAATTTTTTTTATTTTTTATCTTCAATAAAAGTGTCCATTCTTGCAAACGTTTATATTTTTAATTTC
>SCLH01000060.1:332286-357549 GCA_004367855.1 Oikopleura vanhoeffeni | reverse complement strand
TAACAATATCCGTGTCAAATTTGTTTGTCGAGCGTCCTCATAAGATAAAATTTATACTGCTCATTTCGGTCTACGCAATTTTGTTGCAAAAAATAAGCATTTTTGAAATTCAACCAAAATTGCATTGATCTAAAATGCTTAAAACTTTTTCCGTATTCATGACTCATCTTATGCTTGCTTCTTCCCGGTAAATTTTTCTTTGAATTATAAACAGGTTCAGTTTTGGCACAATTTCACTTCAAAATTCAGCGTACGACATACAGGCAAAAATATCAATATAATTAAACTTAAACTGAACTTTAAAGTTTGAGTTTTATTGCAAATAATGACTTCTTATTTCCTTTGCTGCAGATTTTTGAAGTTAGTTCTAAAACTGTTCCTACAAACTCTTGTGATGTCAAACTATTTCGTTTTGTGTATGGATTTTTTTGCGGTTTTGTCCTTAGAAGGAAACCAGTACTTCCATTGTTTTAGTTCGCTCGATAATTCATCGCTAAATATTATTTGAATTTTTTTGCCAGAATCAAATCTGAACACGTTTTCCGATCCAACCTGCTAACTGAAAATTAATGGAAAATAATTATTTCTGTTGATGTTTGTATCTTGTTTGATTTCGAATAAAATCTAAATAACTGATTTGTGACTACTAATTTTGGCGAATTTTTTTGTTTTTTTAAAGCACGTTCTAATCGTGTAAATGAGAGGACATTTTTGACAATAGAAAAATAAAGAAATGGAAATATTTTCTGAGTTGTAAACATACCAGATTTAACTTCATTGGTGATTTTATTTTGTAAACTCAGAAATATACGATTTCGTATTATGAAATACCGTCATTTAAGTTTAAAAGCCATCTGGCACCATTTCTCAAAGTTCTAATTCCAATTGTGCTGGGCAATTAAGTCAATATTACAAATATATCTTACTTATTACAAATACTTCGTGTCGTGCATGAGAGACGTCATTTCGAAAAATCAATTTCTAAAACCCCTTTTTAGAACGTTTATTGATGGGTTTGAACAAATACTTATTCACGTATGAATATAAAAATAGCCAGTGGTTATGGGTTTTAAACCAATCGTTGTCTTTTAAACGACGTGGTGTTAACACTCCTCAACTTGTAATAGCAAAATAATTGAAAAATAAACTATCAAAATTCTTCTCACCAATTAACGAACTAGTGCACGCACATAATAAAAATTGAGTCAAACCGCATAAAATAACCAAGGACCCAAGCAAAAAATTATGATCATCGGCTTAATGCCCGATATACCTTGTACATATCCGGTACAACAAGCCTAATGAGCACCTTTTCAAAAAAGAATAACTAATCATTTGCAACTGAATGTTTGCTAATCAGTTTATGAATTAGGTTATAAATTATTTTGTACAGGGGGGCAATATCGCCGAAAGTTTTTTGCAAAAAAATTTCGGCGATAAGGACACTTTTGTCGATATGGGGACAGAGGTATGTACAATTCAAAAATGGTATTTATTGTTAACTTCACATGCCTACTCATTTCTCATATTTTATAAATGTGATATTTTAAGCCATTTTTTTGTGTTGAGTTGCATTTATTTGATGACTTTTGTTACATTAAAGAAGCGGGCTAAATCAGCCATTTACTTAACATGTAAGTAATTGTCTGGTAAACTGGGTTTCAAATTTTGAAATTAAGCCATTTACCAGTTAGCCAAGATAACCCTGTACTTTTCAAAGCTTATTACCGACACTAGGTTATACATTGGTTTTTAAAAATATCCACCAGTGAGCAGAGAAGCCTATCTCAAAGTTTTTGTTTGCGGCATTAATATGAGGGTATACAGTAAAACATTATATTCTGTATTTTTNAGCCTTCATCTTGCGTAAAACATGGGTCAAAACTTTTTTGCATGCATACACTCCCAGACACATAAGCGAGACATTGAGACTTAAGCCAAAACGGAAAATCTATCTCCTCTGAGGTTTTATTTTGAAATAAACCTTAATTATAACATAACCTGTATAATTAGTATTTAAAACTTCTGAGGAGCGCTTTTGTCGATAAGTGCTATATTTTTTCTAGAATATGCGATAAACCACCGTTTTTTGGACTTTGTTCATCGGAAAATCTATCTCCTCCTAGGTTAAATTTCAAAATTCACTCAAATTTTTGCAAACGGTAGCTCGAAACAAATAGAAACTTTGGAAGAGCCGTTTTTTCAATTTTGACCACAAACTCAAAATATGAATTTTTCAATGTCACGTGGAAAAATTTCCGAAAAAAAATATGGTTCGATTTTTTCGATAGTAAGCTCAAAAAAAA
Source organism: Oikopleura vanhoeffeni (assembly GCA_004367855.1). Lineage (NCBI taxonomy): Eukaryota > Metazoa > Chordata > Appendicularia > Copelata > Oikopleuridae > Oikopleura > Oikopleura vanhoeffeni. Next base: position 355,243 of record SCLH01000060.1, on the reverse strand, counting down.
ATTGGGGAAACACTGAAGAGAAAGTTGGCTTACTTCGACCCGATATTTTGAAGTTTTAGTGGTCAAATTGACACAAACGTTATTTTTAACAAAATTTTGAGAAAAATACTTAGAAAAAATCGAAAAAACGCAAAATTTTCGAATTTTTTTTTGTTGTCATTTGGGTTGTTTTATCCGTTCAAAACATAAACAATTGATTAGGTGCATTTTTATGACATAATAACTGCAGAAAATGTAGGAGTCGGGATACCCTTTAATGCAGTAACCGACGCCATTTCGTGCTTTTCAAACGTCTGTCACGAGCTGAATAAATTCCAGTTATTTTCTCGTTGTGACACCTACAAAATAGTTGTCTAAATTTTGCAAAAAAAGTACCCGGAAGTTTTTTGTATGATCGAACCGATCGTATTACCGGTCCAAAAATTCAATTTTGGCCGTTTTTCATAAAAAAATGATTTTTCGAGGTGACATCAGAATTTTTCACTTTTTTGTGTAGTATGCTAAATTCAAAAATTCCGGAACTAAATGAAGCCAGAAATTTGAAATTTTGTCTTATTCAATTTTTTTTCAATAAGAAACGTCTCAAAATGGGTGTTTTTGAAGATACTTTGTTTTCTTAGATAAATTTCGCAAATTTTGCTCAAAACAGTTAGTTAAAAAAAGCACTTTTAGGAAATCGTTTTTGCCAGAATAAAATGAAGTGGGTTTTCGATATTCCTTTTGGGTACTTAATGCGACGCGCTCAAAGTTTGGGAACCTTAAAAAACTGAAATACATATTTTCAAAATTTTTTCTTTAATAAAGTTTGTTTTTCAGATTTATAATTCCTAGTTCTTTGCAAACAAATGAAAATTGTCTTTGAGATCGTATTCAATCAATAAAATGAGACTCATATCAACATTTTGTTGAATTTGATAAAATTTTTTCGAAAAATAATTTTTTTTATTGTGATCTTCAAGATCAAATTCACAGTCAAATTGTGCAACAAAAATCAGATTCAACGGATCATTACAAGATACAGTGAGTTGAAAATAATACTTAGAAAAAGTCAGAAAATTTTGAAATTTTTTTTTTTCGAAAAATCAAACTTTTTCATTTCTACATACCAGATTGAATTCACAGGCAAAATGTGCAAGCAAAATTAAATTCAACAGATTAATACTTAAAAGATACAGTAAAGTGAATCAAAATAATACTTCGTAAAAATCCGAAATTTATGAAATTTTTTAATTTTTTCGGAATGAAATCGATATCAAAAATGAGAATGCAGCAAAAATTAATTTTTTCTCATGTCTGACTTCCGAGATAAAGCGTCAGTCGGTTATTCCTATTGTCTTGATCTAAGGAGAAGTTGGAAAATTTTTTTTTCGAATTTTTTTTTGTTTTTATTTCTTCATTCAAGATTGAATTCACAGGCAAAATGTTCAAGCAAAATTGGCTTCAACGGATAAATACTTTCAAAGATACAGTAAAGTGAATGAAAATAATACTTCGTAAAAATACGAAATTTATGATATAACGTCCGTCGGTTACTCCCTTAAGGTTTATGGGGATTTTGACTACCGTTTCAAATGTGTCTATTTTGGTGCCGACAAGTCGAAAACTCAGGCTCAGTGAACTTCGATCAGCAAATTTGTGCATGAGCTAAAGCGATCCGTGGCGACAAAAAACATGATTGCCAAATTTGCATGGAGGAAAAAGAGGACCATCAATGTGGAACTTTTTTCAAGTTTGACAATATACCTTGCGCTGCTGAAACTCACCGCGTATGCGAGCAGTGCTACAACTTGCTGCACACTTGCTGTCCTATGTGTCGAGCAAAAGGCTATTTCATCCAGTTTGCAGAACCAGGCGCTATCTAGAATTTTTACTGCTTCTACCTATTAACTGTTTCTATTACTTTCACCATTTGAACTACAATAAAATTAAAAAACAAATCTTTGTCCTGAAATTGACCCAAAGTGCATGAAATCCGACCCCAGCATGAAATTAAGTAACAATTAAATATTGACCCTACATTTGACTGCGACCTATCAAAATGTTAGGAATTTCAAAAATTAAATTTTGAAAATGACCCAAAGTGCACGAAATCCGATCCTAGCATAAAATTAAGTTACAATTTAATATTGACCCCACATTTGACTGCGACCTATCAAAATGTTCGGAATTTCAAAACTAAAATTTTGAAAAGCACCGAAATTGCACGAAATCCGATCATAGCATAAAATAAAATTATTATTAGATTTTGACCCTACAGTTGCCTGCGACCTATCAAAATAAAAAAGACATATTACGGTTATACTTTTATTCGATTTATTTTTCAACTAAATCTTCTACAGCTTTTTGGATTTCAGCTAAGAAATGTTCTTGTTGACTAGCTTGTACTAGTTCCAATAGCGATTGAGATTTAATTCGGTTTCGTTGGTTGCTGAAGTGGCCTGAAATTACTGAGAAAACTCGTTGGAATGGACAAAATCTTAAAAAAACGGTACTTTTTGTAAAAAAATTAAAAAAATACCGTTTTTGCAATTTTGTTCAAATGTTTGAATTCATTGTCGTTTTTTCCCGAAAGGCTTGGATTTTGGGAGCACATGGTTCATATCCATTCGAAAGCTTTCTGATTGTATTGTTTTTTCGAAAATTAGCGGCAACTTTCAAAAATTTGAATTCGCGCCTCCAGTTTATTGATTAAATATTAAATTTTTCTGCGTTTTCAGATTATATAAAATTATTTGATGCGCTTTCAGATTTAAACCTTGAGAAAAATTTGAAATTCGAATGTAGGCCAAAAGCGCAATAATTTATTCTGAAAATCACCGCTTCCAGTTTAATTTTATTTTTGTGCTCCTGGATTACAGCTATGTGATATTTAAATGCGCTTTCAGATTAACTCTTGGAAAAAATATTTTATTTGAATGTAGTCTGATAGCGCAAAAAAATATGTGTGAAATTAGGGTATATATTAATTATACTTACATGAACTTCATTCTATAGAGGAAAACTGCAAATATTTCTCAATTTCAGATCTGATATCCTAATTCAGGGTGTGTGGGATCAGAACACATGAAAATTTGAAAATGAAATCAAGGCGTGAGGCTGCAGCGCGTTAAAGATCAACTTGGTCATTATCTTCCTTGGATTGTGTGTCTTTTCCCGAACTAGCGGAGTCGCTATCTTCAAGAACCGGGACTTCGGTCCATTATCGGATTATTTTTTAATCAGGGTTTCAGCATAATCTTTCCACGAATCAGTGGCCTCTTCAAGTATTTTCAGCGATGATGAAAACATTTTTTCTGTTTTTGCGCGCTCTCGAAGTCGAACTTGCATTGTTTTCATTACGCAAGTATGACGATTCCAACTGAGATACATTAACACTTAAATGGGTTCGTTAGTTGAATTATCGCGCTCTCAGGTTATTTTAACTTTTTTGGGCGATTAGATGACAAAAATAAATTGCCTTTTCAAATGGTTCGCTTCTGATTTACTTATTATTTTTTTGCTTTCAGTGTTCAATTAAAATGTTTGCGCCTCAAAATTAAAGAAAACACCTTTATTAATAGAAGTCACTCGCAATTGGACTCGATTTGCAGTGACAATTGCTCATCTTTTCGGGCATATTTCTGGAAAAGATGCTCAAAAATTGCGCTCATACAAGCTCCGTTAATAAATTTATAAAAAAACGAATCATTGCAAACTGGAATTTCCATTGTTTTTGAATCTGGGCGCGTGTTGGGGACACACTAGCAAATACGATGCTCCATTGCTGGTAAATATTCCGCAGAATGCCATTTATTTGAAGCACCTTTGAAAAATGACATAAAGGTCATAATTTTGCTAGTGAAAGCAAACACCGCTTCGACAAATTTCATGTTTAGCTCAAAGCCATTAACAGCGGCATGGTCATCATCGTTTTTGAGCTCATCTGAATGTTTACCCCACTGCATGATTTTCGAAATCTCTTGGTGTAAGCTTCTGAATCGCGTCGGGGCCAGTGTCTAAAACAAAATTATTATTGCGCTCTCAGATTACTCAAATTATTGCGCTCTCAGATTACTCAAATAATTGCGCTTTCAGATCACTCAAATTATTGCGCTCTCATATTATTATAAAAATTTGCGCTCTCTGATTATACATCAAAATAAATTCCTACACCAATTAATGCGTTCTCAGATTAGCATTTAATTCGCGCTCTCAAATAATAAAATAGAAAATTACCTTTACTTAGGAAAATTTCTGTATTCGTCCCCAACTTTTAGGTTTTCCATCGTCATTTAATCGAAATGTTGCCATAAAGTTTTTGTCCTCCAAACTGGGTTTAATTTAACTCCGAGGGTCCTTTTCATATTGTTTGCCAAGTTATGAGCTGTACATATGGATGTAAGAGGACTGAGTTTGTTACAAACTCCCCGAATCGCGGCATCAACGATAACAGGAAGTCGACCTTCTTGCATTGGTTGTTCCAAATTGTGAGTCTAAAATATACAGTCAGTTTTTATTGATTTTTCAATTTGACCTTACAAAATTTTTGGTCGCGCTTTTAGATTAATTTCTTGAATGAGTCTGATTTCGTTTCAAAAACACTCGGGCTTTCACATTAGTCCTTCCAAATTTAATTTATCGCGCTTTCAGATTTATTCCCTAAATAAGTTTGGTTTTGGTCAAAAATACCCGCGCTTTCACATGTGTTCTTACAAATTTATTGATTGCGCTCTCAAATTTATTCCGAAAATAAGCTAATTTTTTCATAAAAACTAACGCTTTCATATTTTTGTCTCTGCAGGCACCCTCGCGCTTTTAGATTATTTTTTATTAATTTACTTTGAGTATTTGATCAACGAGGTCCAATGTAGTTATATCGTCTTTTTCAGTAACAGCGTGAAAACCGATGAGATAGTGAAACTGTTTCCCATTTCTGCGCCATCGCCAGTTTTTCCAGTGACACATTTATGATCAATACTGATACTCAGCGTGCCATTATTCGCTAACAAAATTCCGTGTAGCCGTATGATTCTCATAATTTCTTCACTATCAGATTTCAAATGACGTTTAATTGTTCGAGCTGACGGCTAAATTTGTTTCGAAGTTTTTGGCGATTCATTAAAATTCTCCAAAATAGCAAAGACAAATTTTGGACTTCTTCTGACTCAAAGAAATTAAATGCCATGCGCTTTTGCGCTATGATATTAATTGATTTTTGCCTCGATCTGTTTATAAAAACAGGACTAAGCGGAGTTTCATTGAAAACAATTGTTTTTTGACCATGAACTTAAAAAGTGCAAGGTTTGTGGGTTTCATGGAATCTTTCGAAATGACGCTTGAAATTTTGCGCTTTGTAATTGAACGTTTTGTCATGAAGTTTCCACAACATTTTCGTTCTTTTGTTGAAGCCGACTTGGGGTTTGGAACACTCCACACATTGTCCGACACTGGTTTATTTCTCTTTAAAATACAGTTCTTCGAAAAGTATTTCTCTGTCCTTGTAGATATTTAATTTATCTAAATCCAAGATTTTGTATTCCCCTGGTTTTTCATTTTTCTTTACCAAGTTTATCTATTTTCTAATGTCTCCTCAACCAATATTTCAGATGGTGCTGTTTTTTTTGAAAGCGAAAAGTCCAATGTTGTTTGACCTTTTTGTTTTTTATATTTCTCTTTTTCCATTTTATTTTAAAAATAATTTGATTAATGTTTCTGCAGGCTATTTGATAGCGCGCACTGATTGGCTGATATACTGAGCGTCCGATTCAAACTGGAAGCGCAGCCAATCAGCGGCGTTTTATTGCAGCTTATACATGGATAACCGGAAAGCGCAAAACTATTTATTTGAATTAATTTCCAAAAACACAGGAAATCTGATTAAAGTATGATTTGAATTCAAAAATTTAAATTAATTGCTTAAAAACTTTTAATGGGACACGTATAATTGGTCACATTGTCCTTTTAACAAGATTTGACGATAAGTTCGCCTTCTGTTTGAAGTCATTTTTGACTGAGTTTTGAGTCGGTCGCCTGTCCTAAATGGTTGTCCTTATAAAGAAATCCTACTTTTGGCCTTATCGATGCTTCCATTTTAAAGTAACGCTACAGTAGATTGACTCTATAAGGACGGACCCTGAGGACGCAATTTTTTCGCACTTAGTTTGTTTGGTAATTTTTTTCAAAATTTTAGCGTCATATTTCAAAAATCTTGTTTTTCGACATTTTTTTTCGTGAAGTTTACGAGGACTTTATAAGGACGCACTTTTTATCTCGGAAGTTTGCCCCGAGCGTCTTAGGACGCAGAAGCTGAAATCGAGTCGTCCTTATAGAGTCACTCTACTGTATCAGATTTTTTAAATTTACTTCCAATTAGGGTTTTTAAGAAAGTTTTAAAGCTTGAAAATATGATTTTAAAAATTTTTTGGCATATTTATATAGAAAAAGACATCAAATGAAATATGTTTGTCTAGCTTTGACTATCTTTAATTCATTTTCAGCCTCAAAAAATGATTAAAAGCGACCAGTATTCGGAATAATTATAAGGACAGCAATTTATTATTAAGAAATTTAAGCCCACTGTTATTTAAAATTTCTGCATACACTCTAGATTAACTGGTTTTTGAGTTTATTTTTTCTCTGTTCAATACTTACTTTTGAAAAATGATGCAAAACCGAAACTAGTCAAGTAATAAAAATTTTTCAATATATTAAGCAATAACAATTCTGGATAAGTTTATAAGTCAATAAAGGCGATTTATAAAAAATGAAGCAATTTTTGTCAATTTCACAGCCATAAGTTTTTTCAATTTTTTGAGGTCAAATCAGTAGAAATTTATCCGATCTGATAGGTTATTGAAAATTTTCCGTATTTTTGGCATTTTGTCCTTATAGACGCACAACACCGTAATATTTAGATTATCTTTCTTTAACATCAACACCTCCCGATTTTTTTTATAACTATAGTACGGTAAATTTGAACCAGTCAAGGGCATTGATTCAAGGCGTGATATTTCTGCATCAAAGTAACAGTTCATATCTTATAACTGACAAAAATATTTTTTTGTACGTTTCTAATAATAATTTGTTTATTTACATACAGGGTGTAAGGTTTTTCTCTTCTTTTTTCCAAACTGGTTACACTTGATTTCCGCCGTTTTGATTGGTTGNCAACCAATCAAAACGGCGGAAATCAAGTGTAACCAGTTCGGAAAAAATAAGGTAAAAACCTTACACCCTGTATCTAATGCGATTTTGTGATTATTTTAAAAAAATCACATTTATCGTACTAAATAAATTTTATTTTCACGATGAAACCGTCCCTGCGGGAAGGGAAAGCAATGAAGTCAAAAAGATTAAAAATTCGGGCTAAAATTTCACAAGGAAAACGGATCTGCGAATACAAACAACTTGAAATATGCTCAAGACAATTTCTCATTTGAGTCACGATCGACTTTGAATTATCATGAAAAATTGCCCCTCAATACATCCAAAAAATATTGTTAGATAAAAATTTCACTTAACCGAATGTTTTCAGAATTAAAAATACAATTATATTTTCGAAAAACAATTTGAAATATTTCTATTTTTACAATTTTTCGGCCTTTACAAACTTCGATGATAGATTTTCAAAAAACAACAAGAATGTTTTATTCCTATAATCCAGAAACAAATCTTTTGTTCCGAATAGATTTATTTTCACCCTTCCTGAAGAAGAAAGTTTTCCTCAAAAAATGAATTATAAGTCGTAAAGCTAAAAGTAAGGCTCCATTCTTTTAAATAAAACGGTAAGATAGCTTTGAAGTAGCACATACGAAATTTTTGAAATTTTGGGTCATAAGTTATGACTCATAAGTTATGACTCATAAGTTATGACTCATAAGTTATGACTCATAAGTTATGACTCATAAGTAATGACTCATAAGTTATGAGTCATAACCAGTGTTCTAAAACAGGATGAGTTTTTAATCCCGATCCCGCCCGGTCCCGAGTCATCTTTTTTTCGATCCCGATCCCGACCTGAATATTGAATTTTTCTATTCTCAAACAAAATTTCGAAATTTTTTTTTATTTCATGAGAAATTTTCAATTATAAATTTGATTGTAAACAAAATTTTTCGATTTGAAGTTTACAATTTGAAAAACATTTTTTTAACACTAGAAATATTATTTTTGTAGTTTTTGGAAATCTATTTGTTTCTAAATTTCGTTAGTAACTTGTTTACATGCTTTTTTTTATTTTCCTTCAGTTTAAATATTGTAATTAAAACTAGGACATTTCGCTTCAAATAAAACAAATTTGCTTACAATTATAAATTTACCGTATATTAACTTTTTCTATTTAAATTTTCAATGATTAAATTTTTTAAATTTTAGCTTTCAATTAGGTTGAAATTCATCCGATCGGATCGGTTTTTGCAAAATTGGATCAGATCGGTGGCCTTCTCAAAAATTTTGGATCCGATCGGTGGCGTTCTCGAATATTTTTGGATCGGATCAGATCAGTAGCCCTCTCATAAAAATTTGATCGGCTCGATTTTTCCAATCTGATCCAATTGTGCCGACCCCAGGTTGTGAGGTCTTAAATTGAATAATTGGCTCCTTGAAACGATTATTTTTTGAATTTACTTCGAAATGAATAAGTAGCTTATATTCTTTTATCCAAATATTGCGTTTTGTTTTTTTTAAATAACGACCAAACTATAAGTTTGGCTTGGATTGGTCGGCTTTGATTTTTGAAGCTAAGTCACCAACTTTTATTTTGTTTTCCAAACCAAGCCACAAAAATTCGCTGGCTCACCAAATTCTGACATATATGATCATATAAATCATCTCTGCGTCACTCAGACAAATTTTTTAACCTTACTATTGATGCAACTTCAACTGGAACTTTACTTACAACTATAAATATGAATAAAGATTATCAAGATCATCAAGATTATCAAGATTCTCTGGCCATTTTAACCATGGAGACTGTCAATATATTTGAGAAAAGAATTGACGATTGCTCAGAAACAGAATGGATACCTTTTTATGATTTGGATCTTGAATCATCGCTTTTTGCAGGTTGAGTGTCAATTTTATTTAAATGCTAAAATTGAACAATATGTTTTTCAGATGATAACTGTTGAAAAAATTTAAACATCAATTTTTTGTTATTCAAAATATCATCGTTTTATAAAAGCCCATTCAAATTTATTTTAATTGCATTTATTAGATAACTTTTCGCACTAAAAAAGTCAAAAATTATTAGCCAATTAATCGAAATTTTGAAAACGTATTTGAAAAATCCAAAAGATATACAAAATTATGCAGCAAAAATTTGAGCTCACGTACAAAACCTTTAGCAAATTGCAATACCCAAAGTGTAGTACCGAGGGTTTTATATGGCGAAGTGATTTTCAGTTTATAAAGAGGTTTTAAGGGGATTTTAAGAGGACCACAAAAATTGTTCTCTCGGCATCGCAATAAAACAAATGAAGAAATGCTTTTACTAAACAGTACTTTTTAAAAATTTTGCGATCATTTTTAACGCTTGAGGACAACCGGAAGTACTGTTTAACACTCTGATTAACAACTGTTTAATCTTGTAGATTCTATATTTGGCAAAATATATTTGATTGTGAAATCGAACTTGTCATGAAAAGTTATCCTTTTTGTCACAATATTCCGAGGAGAAAGAATAATAAATTGACTTTTAGGAAGTGAGTGTCGCTGATTTGGGCCTTTTACAAGGTCATTTTTCGCCAAACTAGCAAAATTGATTTTTAAAAAACATTTTCAACTTACAGAATCAACCTTCGCGGATATTTTCCAACATAGAGAAATATAATGAAATTGCATTTACGCACACAAACGAACATAAAATTAGCGTTTTCAAGAAACACTAATGAACTATTTTCTCTGTTAATTTACATCATTATTGGAGCTTTTATGTCTCATGCTACAAAACAACAATACAAACATCTTCTCACGCCATTTTTTTCAAATTTTTGCTTTAGTCGGCCAAAAAGCTAAAACTTAAAATTAATTTGGGACGCTCCGGAGAAAGCTATGTTCTCCCAGAGTTTTTATTATAAAACTTGTCTAATCACAATCTAAAGATTTGTTAAACAATCAATCACGCCATTTTCAGAATTTTTGATTAAGCGTTTTCTTGGGGCAATATTAATATATTATTTTCATGCCGAATTTTAACAAAATCTCTAACACCAAAAAATTGGAAGTCGATAAAAATGTCCAAAAATTATTTTTCCTGAAATTCAACTATTCTCAGAGATTTTCCTGCTAATTCAAACTCGGGGGCGTCATAAAAAATAATCGTTTTTTCAAAAAATATAAATTTTCAGAATTTATTTTGTTGCTTTTTCGTCCGTCAAATATTAAATTTCACAAAAATGACGTGATAATTTGTTTGTATTGCTGATTTGTTGCCTCACACAAAAAATCTGATAAAAATGATGTGAATTAAAGGACAAGATAGTCTATCAGTCTTTCTTGAGAAGGTTTAGTAAAGGGTTCAGTGTAAGCGTAGGTGTTTTTGTATCATATAACTGTTATTTTCAAAATGAACGCAAAAAGTTTTTCTACAAGTTTAAAATGTTTTTGCAATATAACCTCCGCCAGTTTGACAAAAAAATGCGTTGTTAAAGGTCCAAATCAGCGACACCAACTCCCTTAAATAAGATTAAAGTATCAATGTTATCCATAACTGCGGAATGATGCGCATCACTCACTTTTAATAACTGATAACAAAAGATCCAAGTTAAACTCGCAAAAAATGAGGAATTTGAAAAATAAACATATAAAAATGACTTTTAGAGAAATTATTTTTGATAATAAAGCAGAAATACAAAAAAAAATAGATCGATTATTTGTTTAATTTCGATTGCATTATAAATCCAAGGTTTCGGCTTCACATATAAAACAAAAAACATTTCCCTTGTTTTGATTTTACTTATTTCTTTGAAAACAGGCTACTTTTCAACAGCAAATTGTATTATACAAATGGAAGAGCTCTCAACCATCTTAATGAATGTGTACCTAATCAGTGTCGTAGCACATTATATCCCCTATTCACACTTTTGTGAATATCCCGGCCCTACTGAAAGACACATTACGTTTCTTAATCAGGGCCGGGATATCCACAAAATTGTGAATAGGGGATATATGTCCGTTTAGCTCTGAATTATGAGGTTATGAGTTCGAACCCTTGTGACCATATAAAAATTTTTAAGTTGATAAACTAAGTGGATATATTTATTCGAATTGTATTCTTGGACAAATTTTGAGTGGGATATTAGTAATATCATATAACTTAATTTTAAGGCCGGTGAAGAAATTGGAAAAAATATAATATTTTTTCAAATCAGTTTTTTTTTAGCTAAAAACATTATATTATAATAGTTAAAATGTGTTAGACGTTCAGTATTGCCCCCGAAATTAGGATTATTTCGAAAAAAAAACTTGTGATCATTAGGACATTTTAAATAGTTTAGTTATTAATTTGATAAATGATTGTATTTCACTCACTTTAGTCCTTGCGAGTTTTGACAATTTTGAAGAATGTGCTCTATTTATCACCAATCCGAACGACAAAATGAGACAAATGAGTGAGTGATAATTTCTGATTGTTATTTTTGACTGACCTTTTTTATAGTTCTAAATATTGCGAAGGTTAGTTGGACGGTAACGGCAAAACTAAGGAAACATAATGATGATCTTATTCCACAGCAAGTGTATTACAACACATACGAAGATTTAAACGAAGAAGTTTTTGACGATTATCTTTCATACACAATGTTAATTAGCTACGCAATTCAAGACTTAGAGCAAGACTATGGTGGCAACAAGCTTGGTTTTTATTGAAACGGCATTGTAATGTGCATTAACTTTTTTGCTTATTTATTTCCAATTAAACACAACTTTGCCTCAAGCAACTCCAAAAAATACATATAATTTTCATCAAATTGATAAAAGGAAAAAGGGCATTACAACCAAAAACTAGAACATCCCAATTTCAAAATAGTTCGAAGAACAAAAGTTCTTCTTGTATGTTCAAATTTGGTCGATATTTTCACATGAAAAATGCTTCGGCATCAATTCACCGTTGTTTAAAACGGAAGTTCTTTTGAATAAGCTAGAAATTACTATTATTAATTGACATATCTTAACACCATTATTTCCATATTGCGACAAGGGATGTCCTGAGCATAATTTTTAAAAATAATCAAATTTAAATTTTCACTTCCTAAAGGTTGTGTAAACTTTATTGGAACCAAGTTTTAATATTGAAAAATATTATTAAAGTATCAATATTCGTTAAGGGCCTCGGTGCATTTTGACCGATACCGATATGGGCTCTTGATAAATAAGTTTTTACTGGATTGATATATGTTTCCAAAAATAATCTCAAAGTGATGATTAAAAATACAGGGAACTTTTGTAACTAGCGAATTTTAGCATTATGGCTCTTTAAGAAAATTTTAAGCTTGAATTTAACTTTTCGAATTTGCGAAATTAGGAGAAATTTTCGATAAAAGTTCTTAACATAATGAAAAAATGATTTATTTTTCGTTCAAAATTTTTGTTCAATATATGTAGGTGACCACATATTTTTTATATGCACTTTGAAAAACCATATGACATGGTTCAGGGATTTTAAGTCAAAAATAATTAGAAATATTTTGAAAAGTTTCTTGTTCAAAATTTTTTCAACTTATTTTTCTGGAATCATTAGCTGAAAATCTGAAGAATGGCTTCTTTATCTTAGTTCAAATATGTCTTCGTTTTGTTCATTTGCTCTTGTTCATACTCTTAAGGGAGTGGGCGTCGTAATCTGGTACCTTCCAATCCCGCCTCATAATAATTCTGGGCAAGTTGTGAAAAATCTGAGGATACTCGTTTATAGGTCTAGCCTTCGCCTACGATCATCTCTCAAACTAACATTGTTACATCACACCACCAGGTGGTGAGTCTATTTAGAACACTAAACAGTTTTTTAAAAATCTATTCTCTTTTAGACCCCACATACAAAGGTCTCAAATTTACACGAGTAGTAGGGAAGAGTGAGGTCACTTATAAATTGGCCCATTTTTTTGAATTTCGCTCTTGAATTTCTAGAATCACTTTTGAACGCCCTTTTTGACAAATTTTCGTTTCAAAGTGATACTTCTCCTAGAGATTTCGAATAAGACCCGTTTTTTTTTTTTTTTTTTGACTCAAGTAATAAAATATAGTGTCGTCAATTTTTGGCTCGGAATTTTTGAATTTCACCCTGGAATTCTAGAAATATGACTACAGAAATATGTATAAGTAAACCGGAAATGAAAAGTTCGATAAAAAAAGTTTGTCTGATCGGAACAAAAATACCACCAAATTGAAGCTGAGATTTCACTGATCAAAAAGTTGCCTTACAGCTAATCAAAATTTTGAACCAATCAGCGTCAAATTCGATAATTAGGTTTAACATTTTTGCTTAAAAATAATTGAAATTTCTAGAATTCGATTAAGACATTTTCAATAATTTTTATTTCATGCATCGTTTTGGCGGGTCATATTAAGCAATAAAAATGTCCATATCAAGGTAGAATACGGGTTTTATGCGGGTTAAAGCTTAAAAATATTTGAATTTTTAAAATTCTAGATTTTGATCTAGACTGGTTTGAAAAAAAAATTGCCAGCATGAGATTTCTTGAGTCAACTTAAGTCATAACCGATAATAATGTATCATAAATTAATTTTATAAAGGGCTCAAAAAATAACGACGCCCAGCCCCTTAATCATAATTTTTTGAATAAAACTACGGTTTGGGAGAAATACATCGAAGCCCTCTTTTAATCAAGAATTACAATATAATTTATTTCACCGAGACCTGCCCAATTGGTAATCCGACTTGTTCACTATTTCAAATTTATTTCATTTAACTCACGAAAAAAAGTATTTCTTTAGATGTGATAAAATTTATTTTTTTTCCTCTTTTTTAAAATATTTAAATTTTCGATTTTGACTTTAAAGTCGTATGAATTTAAAATTAATAAATTTTCAATGGTCAACAGGACCGTTTTTTAAAGTTCTTAATTAATAAACAAAAAGTTTTTTTGCTGTAATTTAGACACCTTCGATATCAAACGCGCGTTTTTTGAGTGGTTTTTCAAAAGACGATTAATTAAGTAAAAATAATAAATCTGAAGAAATTCAGATGATACAAAGTTAGCTGAAAAGTACCAACTTGTGTTCGAAAAAGTTTTTATTCCAAAATTTTCAAGTGGCAAAAAGTTTTCCATCAAGACAAAAAACATTGGAAAGGTGCAAATCTGTCAAAATGTACCGAGGCCCTCAATTTGTTTATACCAATTTTGTTTAAAAATTTATTTGTTTGGATTTTTTTGTTTAGAGAAGTTTTGTTTGTTAATAGTTTGTTAAAAAAATATTTTGTTCAAAAACATTTCCTTAACCTCCTCGCTCATACAAGTACCGGTATCCTCCATTATCGCATTAAGATCCAGACATAAAGATCCATTTCGGGACCAAAGTTCTAGCTCGTATAACGGAGAAATTTTAAAGGATCAGTCTTGAATCATTTTAAAGTTTATGAGATTTGAGTTCGTATTTTATTCCGATTTATTGCAAGAAATAAATTATTGGAAAACTCAAATTTTTGAAAATTTACTAGTTTTAATATCCCTTCATCACTTTTAGGTTAGAATGTGTAGCCATAACGTTAAAATCACACGTTAAAAGGAGTAGTGGCTACGCATTCTAACAAAAAGTGATAAAGGGATATAAATCACTTTTGAAAAAATAAATCACCTCTTGAAAATGCAGATCAAAACAAAAAATGAATTAGGAAATTGTAGAAAGTTTCCTAAAATCAGATATTCTCAGAATTTTAATTATATTTTTCGTTTCATATACATTGGTTGACCACTTAAAGCCCACCCAAAGCTTTTGCGACAAAAGCGTTTCTAACTGGTCAGGGGAGCTTGAAGTAGTCATAGGCTGAGAGGGATATAAGTGGTCACAGGATAGGAGCTTTTGGTAATTTTCGACCACCAGTCAAGAGTTATTTTGTGAAATTCTGATTCCTTTAAAAATAATTTGAAAATTTCATGTGGTTTTTGCATTTTCCGGCCATCGGTAAAGAGGGTTTATCCCGAAAGTTTGATTTTTCTTAAAATAAGAGATAACCCCTAAACCCCTCGCCCGAAAAACAATCTACTAGTAATAGGCAACGCATGAGCTATCGGTCAAAATTGTTGCCCATTGTCCACACTGTATACAATTTTTTTGCGCTTATGTGTGTACAAATTTAAAAACCTGAACAAAAATGAGAATTATCTATCAGCGAATACCAAAATTTTTAAAATGGTACTGAATTTATCACTTTCCTTCTCCGCATCAGTTAATTTCAATAAAATAGGAGCTTAAATAGGAGAAGATATATATGGGGGGGGTTTAAGTGGTCACAAATCAGCCGCAAAATCAGATGTGCCCAAAAAGGGGGGTTTTCAGTGGTCAGGAGGGCTTTAATTGGTCGAGGGGGCTTTATGTGGTCAAAAACTGTATTTTATCAATTTTTTACAAAAATGATGAAATTAGGAAAAATATTTCTGGACAACAAGTCGTTTTATTTTTTGACACAAAAGTGTAAACTTTATAGTATATCCCTTTATCACTTTTTGGTTAGAATGCGTAGCCACTACTTTTTTACACGTATGATTTAAACGTTGTGGCTACGCATTCTAACCAAAAATGATAAAGGGATATACAGATTTCAATTCAATTATTCTTAGTCACAAAAAAATAGAACTGGAATTTTAAAATTATGTAAGCAAAATAGTTTTGACGCTTGCCACCCTAATTTGAGCTGAAAATGCAGAAGACAAACATTATCCAGATTTTCCAACATGTTTTATTAAACAAAACAAAGTGAAAAACTTTCAAGTCGTTTGTTATCTCAAGTTTCTTCCGGTGGGGAGATCTAAAAGTCTTGATTCAAACTTTTTCAAAATATTCGAAAAATCGAAGAAACCGAGCGTGTTTTGGGCTTACTGTGATCTTGGGTCACTAATCAACAATTTCATTTCTCCAGCTGATATAAGTAATGGCATAATACAAACCGCAATCGAAAGTAGCCTTGTTCTAAGTTTAACTAAACCGATGGAATTTAAGTGGTGGGTAAGAGATTATAGAATTCATATGTACTAACAAAATGTTCAATTCATGAAATATAACTCATTTATTTTATAAGATATGCTTAGATGGAAGTGATAGGTCCGTCATGACTAACAAGAGAAATAAGATAAGCCACGGCTCGATCCCGGGTCTCTCATCATGATTTGAGTGTGTTAACCAACTACACTTATCGCGCAAATAAATCGCTCGACCCAATCGCACATGACAGAAGTATATAAAAAATATTTTTAAAAATTGATATATTTGGTTTTGTCAAACATATATATATGCAAAAAAACAAGAATATTGACTGTTTTCAAAAATAACTCAAGATCCAGCAGCTTTCTCATACGAAAATTCGAATATTTCCCTCTCAGCATTACTTTTTGATCACAAGACCAAAGTCAGTTTTTATAAACAATTTAACTTTAATTCTAGAAAAGTTGTTTTAACCCTTGGAGGCACAGAGCCTTTTGAAAAGCTTAAAAGGGTGGTGTTAGTGATTTTTGACATTTTGGACGGTTGGTACGGCTAAACTGACGACAGTAGAACATTTCTCATCATGACATATAAAAGATTAATCCTTGATCTCGCGATTTCATTTGAAAGTTCAGTACCACTCCGACCACCCATCGGGTTAAACGCGGTTAAATACGAGTCCCTCATCTTTTTTTAAAGAGCTCTGTATTATTTATTGCACCTGCTAATGGCAATAAATAAGCATAAATTTGAAACTGTTAATATAACAAGGTTTTATTTGTAATAAAAATCAGAATGATTCTCAGTGAAAATGTTTTCACTTAGGTACAGATTTTGTAACGCGCTGGTGATTTTCACCGGCGGAAAAGTGCTTTATAGAGTTCAGCTGAGAGCACAGCTGATTGATGGACAATTATAATACGTGAACCGGAAAATAANGAGATCTGTAGTGCCAAGTTCAAATTCTGTAGTACCAGGATACAAAGAAAAATCCAATTAGAGCAATTGACTAGACAACCACCAATTATTATATTAATTCTTCAGTTTTGTACGTTTTACTATTTTCCGACACTCTATTTAAACTCGCATTCACTGCCCAACGTGATAATTTGCTCCAAAAAAATCTGTTTGATTCAAAATTGTCTGAATTTTTAATTTCTTGTATATTTGTAATAAAAATGCATTGTTTTTGTCAAAAAACCTAAAAATAAATATTTTTTTTATGTTTGATTATATCTGATTTTTGTTAAAGCAAATCACCAAGAAGGTAATCTTAGTATTCATTTGCATTTATTTGTAAGTTAAAATTCCAAGCGGTTCTCTTTTTATTTTATCCAGAGCGATATCAAGGGTATTTACAAAATTGCCGATAAAGGGCGCTAGACACCAGATAGCGCTGCAAGACCCCGAGCAACCTTTGTTTTGGTCGATTTAGTTATATACATTTTTTTCAGCCAAACTTTTTTGCTGGACACTACGGCAAGTTTTTTGAGCCCATTATGAAAAAAAAATTGACAGACTAGGAAGTTCTGGGGTGAAAATATTTTGAAAAAATGTAATTTCGATTGATTTTATTTTGATATCAGTATTGCTGATTCAGTATGTCAATAGTGATATTTTTTAAAAATAATTTAATTTGTGAAAATCATGCCAGAGTAATAGTTTCAAGCTATATTTATTTTCATATAGTGACAATCATCAAATTATTTTATATAATCAAGGAAACTTGATATCTTTTTTAAAGAATGTGATTTTTTCATTAATTGATTTTTGCTATCAAACAGATACCCGAAATGAGACAAAAGTATTGAGTAGGATCTATTTTACTCAACTGCGTGATAATCACGTTAAAGATATATTTTCTGCAGTTTACAATGAGGTAGTATCACATCGTTTGATGAAAAATGTTTTTTCAACATTTTTTTTAAGATTTAAAAGGATCAATTTTAAGAATTTGAAATTTATTGTTCGAAAATTTAGCTCTTCATCTTGACCATGAACAAAAAATGAGGGTCCCCTTATTAAGGAATTGACATTATAAGAGGTTTCTGTTGACCCTCTCAGGCATGAAAGCCACTATTATGGCTCAACCTTAAGCACTTATCACGGGAAAAGTAAAAATGCTTGCAACTTTAATGTTCTTTAGTTCCCTAGATTAAGGATAGACTTAAACTTTTATATCGTTTAATTTACATTGTGACTTTATTAACCGTATAAAAAAGTGATATTAACAAATTGAGCTTCAATCTACGCCATTCATTTGTGAGACAATGAGAGAAGTCAAAAAAAAATAATATTGGAAAAGATTAGGAGTTGAATTTTCTAAAAAGTGACCTCCTCAGAAATAACCTGCAATTTTTGGTTTTTAATCTACAGGTGTTTTTCGAAAAAAGGACCTAACCTACGCAATTTATCTAAATCACTTTGAAAAATATAGACATTTACCCAAAGACTCCCGGACAGGGAGTCCCGGACAAAATTTCTGGATTTTAATCTACAGGTGTATTTTTTAATGGCGCCATGCCTGAGAGGGTTAACAGCGCTAAAATAAGATTTTAATAGTGGCTCGGGTGTCTACGCGGATCTTGTTTTTCTGTGCTTTCATTGGTCACGGTTAAGAA
This sequence comes from Oikopleura vanhoeffeni, assembly GCA_004367855.1. Classification (NCBI taxonomy): domain Eukaryota; kingdom Metazoa; phylum Chordata; class Appendicularia; order Copelata; family Oikopleuridae; genus Oikopleura; species Oikopleura vanhoeffeni. The sequence continues at coordinate 336,491 of SCLH01000060.1, read as the reverse complement.
GCCGAATTTTGAAATAAAATTTGATAACACATTATTCAGAATTGATTAAAACGAAAACAAAATCTAAAATAAAATGAAGATTTTAACTTGCAAATTTTGCGCAATATTGTTTCAATGGTTTCATTGTTTTGAAAAGTCACTTAGTAACAAAACAGAACCAAAGTCACAGCGTTCGTGATGGACAATTTCAATTTATTTTAATATCGCAAACTGTGAATTATGACATAATAAATAAGATATCGCTTGTGAGTAATTATCAATAAAAAAAGGGCGACAACTTATCGGCAATAAGTTTCATGAAACTAACTTAATAATATCTTATAGGTGGGCTTTGTTATGTGCTCAGATCTAGCTGATTTTTTTTTAGTCGTTTAGATTTGTCAGTTCAAACGAAAGCATGAATTATAAACTCACACACAAGATCAATCGAGAACTGTGACAGTATTTTCAATTTGACCTCAACATGGAAACCGAGATGGTTTGATTGTGTTTTATGAAGTTGACAAAAAGAAATATCATTATTACACACAAAAAATATTCTCGAAATTGACTTTTACTTCTGTTGGGGAACTTCAAATTTTTTATTTACCAATGAAAAGTACTTGGCAAAATTTCCAAACTCATGTTTACACTCATAGTTTTCCTAGTGTGAAGTTACTTACTTATGAATGTCTTTGAAAGTCAAATCAATCAATTGTTGAGATATATGTTTTATATTATTTAGATTGCATTCAAAAACAAAAAAAATTTTTTTTGTCGATTTTGAATTCTAAATAAAGCACAATGTCTAACTCTTTTGCCAATTATTTGCAAACTAAAAAAATACGGACTCATAATCTCGGAAACAAAACTTTCTGTACTTTTCGGGCAGAGTTATGCAGCTCGGATAACCGAGCATCCTTTTGAGCATGTTTCACATGCAAAACTCATGCCAGTTTATAATTTAAGCGCTTCAGTTCAACAGGTTAAGGGTAATCTCATAACAATTTGAGTTGTTTTCAGAAATTGAGATGATAAAGTGGGTTCCCGATGCTTTTTATTCCGACACATGATTTAAAAGCCCAACTTAGATGTGAGTTTAATGAAAATATAGTTATCGGAACTAATGATGATAGAGAAATCACTAAAAATTGGCCACTGAGGAGCTATGTACACTTGTTAATATTCACGATCTTTGAATGATCATTAGTTGAAGTTGAATTTTACCACTATTGTAGATTTAATTCAATCGACACGTTTTGAGATTATTAACAATTCAGAACTTGGAATCGTCTCTGTTGAGACTTATTTATAAAAAAGGGTTTTGGACACCTCGGTGTTAAAAAGAATAAAACTTTGTGATAGGAGCTGTTTTTTTTTCGATTTTGCCCCTGGAATAAATTTGAATAAGACGAAAGCAGTTTTTTTATTAAAATGGGATAAACACTTTCGGAATATAACAAGTTCATTCCCTTATTTCTTTTGTTAATATCCCGGCCCTACTAGTTTCAAACACACAACGTTCCTATCAGGACCAGGGATGTACAAAAGTGTGAAGTTGAGGATATAGTCAAGAATCGATACCGATTATTTTTCGAATTTTGACCTGATTGGCTGTAAACTGAAAAAAGTGCGCCAAAGTGACAATTTTGATAATCAGACCATAAAATTGCAACCAATTCTTGGTATGATTGGCTGGAAACTATTTAGTAACTTGGGTCTTATTTAAGGGCGAGTACTGGTCGCATTTTAAGGCCAAAAACAGGGTTTTCAGCGTCGCGTCAATGAGTACTAGAAAAAGCACGAACATATGTATTTCAGTTTAGGGATAATTGACATTAATCTTGCTTTCACAAAACAATCGAAGGCCTCTGATTGGGCCGACAATCAGGAACGACCTTTCAAAAGTGGCACTAATTTCACTTCAAAGCCTACTCCTCCCTGAGTTTGAAGATAGAGAATCTTTTATAGCTTTTATTGACCACAGAGAACGTGAGCAGACCCCAAGTTCAGTTTTACTTAAAAAAATTTCAATCAGCGCTTAAATGAGCAAAAACTGTTTTTGGCCTTATCTTGAGTGCCTCGGGAAAAATACTATCTCTCCCTTGGATTTTGACTGCAGAAACCTAAAACTGGTATGTATACGATCCTTAAAGATACGCGCAAAACCCCAAGTTCGACAATTTGCATTTTTGTATCTCGTCTTTCTGGAAACCGCGATTCAAATCTCAGAAATTTCCAAAATTTGAAAAAAATCACACTGAATATGTTCAAATCGCGGATAAAAATACTATTTTTTATGACAAATGAAAATAAAAAGACATCTGATCACTTATTCTTTGTCCATATTTCTAGAAAAAAAAACATTTTGAAACTAATCTGAAAAATTTCATGTCCGAGTCTTTAATATGCGCCAGTACTTCCCTTAACACAAACAGCCAAACATAACAATATTTTCAATGTTTCTAAAGTCCTCTGTGTTAATAATCGTACCATAGATGCTGATATCTTTTCCAGCAAATCATCCCAAAGTGATATTTTGGTGGCATTTCTATTGTCTGATAACAACTTTCATGTTTGAAATTGTCAATTTCACGAACTTTTTTTGTCAAATTACAGTTAACGAGGCCTGAATTTGACAAATAAATTCCAATTCAGTAACCCAGAGCATGTAAGCTTTTTATATATTGCAACTGAGATTCCTCCAATTTCCACTAAGAAAATTAGACAGTTTCTAGTCAAAATTTCTATATAATTTTTTTTTTGAAAACAACTCATCCGATTGAGTCTTTAGATAGCTCGAACTAAGCAACACTATTAACAGAAAAATAAATTTGAAAAAAATAGTCCGAATCAGACCATTGTTTCCAATTCAAAAAAAAAAAACTGATAATAAAACAATTTCAGACTGAAATTTTCAGTAATCCCTAAGAACTCAATCGGATGAGTCCATTTGAGTCCTTGTTATAATCTTTTACGTTATTATTGGAAAATCTTTTTTCTGAACCTAGCCTTCAGCTTGCGTAAAAAATATGTCAAAAGTTTGTCGTAGCAATATACTCCTAGATATGTATCTTTCACAAGACAACTTATCTAAAACAGAAAACCTTTTTCCAAGGTTATATTCGAGATAATTCAACATTTTTACATTACCAAGAAAAATAATTTACTTCGCGTTTCCGGTTTATTCCATCATTATGTCACGAATGACAACTTGAAAAAGAATGTCTTGTAGATCAATTATTTTAATAACAACGAACATATAAACTGAAAATGAAATGCGTTTGAAAAAACAAATTTTCATGGTGAATATCAGAGAAAGGTAATTGAATAATTTTATCTATAAGGTTTAAACTTTTGAATAAACCAATAAAGAATGGATAATTTAATTAAATGTCCAAGTGTTTAAATTTGGTCAAAGGCAATGATTAATATATTATCATCAGAGTTCTTGCATTACAGATTGAATAAACGCTGGAAACCACTGAGTACGGACATTTCACATGAATTTATTTTGCGAACAAAATAACATATGAAAATTAAAAGCCGTTTCTTGGAGAAAAATAATTATTCAAATTTTTCTAAAAGAATTCAGAAACATAATCGAAAATATTGAATGACGCTTATTTTTCGTGATATCTTAATTTTAAATTAAGTTGCGTCCTTGAGATCCCACTTATTGACAGATGTTCATTTAAATTTTATTTTGTCAATTTTTTTTCTAAGAAAGTTATTTCCTTAAATTCTTAGATAAATTGACCGATGATCCATTTTAATCTCGAGACCCTACTTTTCATTGCTCGATTAATGCTTTCCCACCAATGCTCTCCCGCCAAACTAGCAAAGGTTATATTCCAAAAACATTTGTTACTAACAGAACCAACCTTCGCGGTAATTTTAAACTTAACAGTAATCTGATACAATCCCACCTCCGCCGACACCTACGCTTTTAAAAAGCTTCTTTAAAAGACACGCAGTTCGTACCTTCTCCTTTAATTTTCATCATTTTTTATTATTTTTTTGTGTGAGGCTCCGGAGAAGCTTAACAAATAATGCAAAATTGCTTTTGTTTTAAAATTTTGCTTTCGGCGGCCAAAAAACGAAAACAAAAATTATTGATTTATTTATGATTTAAATTGAAAGTGCGCTTAATTGTTTTCTTTTGACGCTACCGAGTTAAAAATTGCACCAAAATCCTTAAAAGTGTTTGTAGTTACGTAAAAAAA
>SCLH01000060.1:311313-325125 GCA_004367855.1 Oikopleura vanhoeffeni | reverse complement strand
CCTGATGGTCAAAACAGCTTATTTTGAAGGCCTCACCGCAAAAGATTTACTTGCTCCTTGAATATGATAGAAAATTTTCAATTTGTGATCAATTTCACTGCAAAGCCTTGATCCAAGGGGGTCGCGTCGCATTTTGAACAATATGGATATCCGCGGATATGGACTCTTGACCTAAAAACTAGTATCAAAGTGAATGCTCCCATCATCAAAGCAACTTTCTGTAACTACAGAATTTTCCGAATTATTTGCTTTTTAAGAAAATTGAGTTTCCGAATTAAACTTTTCGAATTCGACAAATTATGAGAATTTTCGAAAAAAGTTGACCCGAATATATATCAAAAAATGCCTATTTTTGTTCAAATATTTTTTTTTTTTCTGTAATTTGTTTTGTTTCAAGTGGAGTCTTTCAATGTTTTTTTTATAGAACAGATATGAACGCAAGCTATTCTCTTTTTTTCTTAATAATACGAGCGACAACTATTAACTTGTGTGTTAGGGTGGGTTAGTGAACGAGTTTTGTGCGAAAGGTTAAATGATGTGGACCACATATGGGGGTGATTCTGTTATGCTATGTTCTTTTTGAGAAAAGTGGAGTTATGGTAATTCAATCTGGTCATTTGTTTTGGGAGGGATTACAGTTTTGTTGTGGTGGCATAGGAAAAACTATCCATATTATGCTTGAGAAAATATATTTTTGTAACCAAATTTTCTTTCCATCAAAGGTTGCATTGTACATTCTATAGAGATTCAAAACTATTTGTTATACTTAGTGGATTTATATTATTCTTGTTCGTTATTATATTTTTATCATTTGGCGGGTTACCAGAAAATTGATACGTTCGGACATATCTTGAGTATTATTTGCGAAGGATTTTCTTATATAAAATTCAACTATTTTGAATCGTGTTGAAGCTTCACTATAATGAAGGAAGGATGTATCTGTATAACCGATATATTAGCAAATTCATTTTGAATCGAAAATTTTTAATGACGAAATTTATTTTTCATAATTTTTTCTCAATCTATGGTTTTCGCGGCCCCCTATAATTTTTAGGTTTTTTTAATTAAGTTTTTTGAAACAATTAAAAAAAAAAATTGTTCAAAATTTTTTTTGAATTTTAATTGCTTTTGAAACGCCCACAGAAAAAATTTTTTTGCGAAAAATTTTTCAACCAAATTTTCAAATTACTTAAGTTACTAAAAGTTAAAATCCCAAAACCCAAATAGTTATTCTTATATTCTGTTTTTTTTTTTTCTATGTTAGCCACCTTTCTCTTGGTTCTCATAAATCACGTGAAAATTAATATGCCTTATCTCATATACCTTCGAAATCTTGGAATATTTTCCGCTTCTATGAGTCTTTACATGTTTTTTTTATAATAGTCCAATCTTATCTGAAAAGTTACATGGAGACTTTTGAGGTTGTTGGATTTTTAGCGCTTGAATATACCTTGTTGTTTTTTGTTCACAGAATAATAGACCATTGGTTCATTGGTCTCCTTTATACATATTTAATATATCCGCATTTTTTTATATAGAACCTAATTAATATATTATGATTTCTTTGGAGAAAAATTATTTGTGAGGATATCATGGTTACATACTACGCTCTGCCACATATAATATTGTATAATTAATCAGCGACAATATCTTGTTTATAGATCTCTTTATTAGCTTCGCTTGGTTTATACGTCCCTGCATCCTAATTTTGTTGAGATTTTACGGGTTTTGTGGGCCACATACTTTAAGATACCTTCGCTTTATACAAGGGTTGTAAAATTACTTATATGGTTCAAGACTTGGTATGCCAGCCTCCTTGGTAGCCATTTGTATTCGTTATTTGAGTCCAATTTGTATCACTCAATGCAATTATGATTAATAAGTTCTTCATTCTAGCAACTGATAGTAGATCTAAGTATTTTGGAAAGACCACAATGGCTCAATGTTGTCCGTTAATCATGTTTTCATTTATCTGTGCATCACCAATTTTTATTTCCATGGTATATTTCGATTGCACGTTTTTTTGTTTATGAAACCAGACATAATTTGTCAGTCTGTACATATTTCCCAGACGTACATAGATAATATTGAACCAAGCTGTGGCCGATAAAAGATGTCGGGCTGCTTCCTCGAAACGACTGTCAGGCTCTGGCACCCTAGATAGAATTAATGGACCTACCATGACGATTTGTTACTCAGTTCATTGTTATTACAGGCTTGTTTGATGCAGTTAAGGAATGTTGATTTCATCCATCAATCTTTAAAATGCCAAGGAGTTAACGTTAATACTGGGTATAATTTTACCAAGTTTCTCTTCTCCTTTATATATATTTTGTACTAATTTTCTAATGATTTTTTCTGAGACGCTTTACATGTGAACAATATTGAGTTTTAATTTAAGCATTGAGAATTCTTTCCTCCCGCGGCATGATCACCCCAAAGCTAAAATGACTTATTGGGAATGATATTACAAATTCTCGTTTTCACATTCTATTAAAATTTAATAATAGCTTTGGAATATATTATATTTGTGCCCCTCTTATTATATCTTTGTCTGAATGTCAGGTGCTTTTTCTAGCATGTAAAATGTTTCTGTGAATATTTTTTTTTTTTAATATTATTATAATTACTAAGAATTTATTAGGTTATATTTGTATTTAACTGTATGTGTTTTTAAATTTTTTCGCAGTTATTGACCTGAAGTATTCGACTCGCCATTTTCTATTATCGTTGTTTAATTTGTTGTTGTACATTTTCGCACGAAGAATTTTTAGTTTATTTGTTAGTTTCGTTTTAGGGTAGCGTCTCTCCGAAAGAGTATACGCTAATTTATCTAAAATTTGTGAGAAAAGTGAAGCATTTTTGAGGTGACCTCATGACGACCTTTGTGTTATACTTCCGTGTGAGCGCCAAGGGAATTTTATTGCATGAGTTGTATATCGTGGCATATCCAAATACTGCAAGCTTTACTAATTACCCCCATCGACTGATAGAGATTGCGTTTATAGAGTTGTATCTGGTTTTCACTGATAGCGCCCAGTCGGTCTAATCGTATCATAATACTAATTTGAAATATCTATAATAAAAAATCCAAATAAGGGTCCATTTGAGCCCCGAAGGCCGATAAAAGGGAATTTTATGTTTGAAATTTAAATTGTTTAAAAATGATCTCCGAAGGCCGATAAAGAAGGATCTTATATTTTTATTATGTTGAAAAATAAGCCCCAAATCGGCCGAAGGCCGATAAAGCAGGATCTTATATTTTTAATTTAATTTTGTTGAAAATGAGCTTTCAAATCGATTTGAGGATCATTTTTAAACAAATTTAAATTTCAAACATTAATCCCCCTTTAATCGGACTTCGATCGTTCATATGCCTGGGGCTAATTCTCTACATCTATATATATGTCAAACATTATAAATCTCCCAGCTTTTATGGCCTTCGGCCGATGGGGGCTGCATTTTTCAACAAAATTGTTATTTCGAACAAAAAAGTCCACCGTTGAGGGTTCTGTTGCATCTATCTTATCTGATTATATATGAAAAAGCATAACATCCACGGTGTCATTTCATTATTGGATTTCCTAAATTTTTTTTCGGCTTGCAATTTCTGTTGATGTTATAACATTTAAGCAATTTTTGAAATTTTGTTCTGGATATTTTTCTACGACTGGAAAAAAAAATTTTGCTGAAAATTTTTTTTGCAGGACGTTTTAGACAATTCTATAAAAAAATATAAAAATTCAAAAAGAGTTCTCAAAAAAGTGTAATATGACACCATCTATCTGAGATGTTATGGTATCCAAAAAAACTGGTACTAACTAATCAAAGAGGCGGTTTAATTTGATATAAAAAATTTTTGTCGGATCAAACGGGCATCCCTTTTTCTCACAAATCATAATTGTAATATTTTTTTATTTTTTTTTCGCAAAGAGTCTGTGTTAATGTTCATTCATAAAGTGACGTTGAACGCCAAAAACTACCGATTTTGGCATCTGTTTATATTAATTACAATACTGAAAACCGAAAAAATCGCTATAGTTTTGATTCACGTGACTACCAAAAAAAAATTTTAATTTTTTTTGTTCCATTTGGCCAATATTATTATCACCCGCAAGAAGTTTCGGACAATCCACCCATTATTTCTATAAGTGTAAATTAATGGTGGAAAATGCCGCATAGCCTATTTTTTTTTATTCTGCCCATAAAAAACATCACTTCAATAAATTTTTTTTTTGTATTGACAAGTGATATTCTTTACGGGTCTAAGAATTTAAAGATAGGATATGCCAATGTTTTGACCAAATTTCACTCATGCAAATAAACTAGCAAATGATGTAATAAGGACCCACTCAAGGGAGTCAGTATTTCATTTTTTGCAAATTGGTATTTTTGGGATTCCTTAAAAGCAATTGCTTCAAAGAATTTTCTCAAAAAATTTTACTGAAATTTATATTTTCTACGCACCTATAATTTGAAAATAATTAACGGAAATGTTAAACAGAATAACTTTCGCCGTACCTCCGTAGCATAGGTAGCAGTTTGGCCTCAGGATCTTTAATAAAATCAAAAAAAATTACTAAATTGATAAAAATTCTGAGAAAATATACATTTTTGAAAAAAATAAATCTTACAAGGTTTTTTAACAAAAGTATTTCAATTAAAATTAGACCTTTTTTAAATGAACTTACAACCGTATGTTCCCAAGCCACGTAATATGCGTGAAACTGACTTTTCTTTCCTCTTGAACTCTTCCAATTTTGAACAGAAGGCCAGGTCCAATTCTTAAACGATTGTCTTTAGCGAATATTGAAATCTAACAATGCATTTTTCAAAGGACAGAAATATAGTAATAAGCGGTGTTGAACCAACGAAAGCGAACCTTATCTCCCTTGGCTTTAACGGGGTGATTCCCTCCCCAAAGTCTTTGATTCTTTTTGTCGATCATCAGATCGAGGACTGACCAGACGTTGGTCTAGTTTTCATCTCTCATCGACTTCCTAATATGGGGTTTATTTTAAGCCGGTGGTGTCTCACAACACACAAGGGGGTGGCAATTTCGGTGATATTGGCTATTCGGCAACGTTATTAGCTGCGGAGGACATAAAAAATTGTTAGGATGAAAGGCGTTTCAGCGTCATTTGTCATTGAATTTATAATTTTAGAAGATGTTTTACAATGGATCGTAATGAAACTCATAACTATGAAGTGAGTCACCGAAATGGCGTAATTTTGATTCTCCGCAAAACGCAATCAAATATTGTATAACTTAAGTTAAAGAAAGCATTGAATTTGGGAAATTAATCTTGAAATGACGTCATTTCGTGACGCTAGGTTTATTTGGTAATAGAAATCTCAAAAAATTTCGGCGATTTTCGGCAATTCGGCGATATTGGCACGGATTCAGCTAAAATCGTGTAATTGTGTAGGTTTTTTTTCGCGAAGTTCGGCAAATTCGGCGATATTGCCCTCCCCGCTGTAGATATATTAATGCAAAACATAAGAATATTTTGCGGAAGATTTTGGAACTAGACTAAATCGCGACATAAAACAACCCNTTTTATTGTCTTGACGATTTCAATTCATCAATGTTAATTCGCTCAAACTATCAAAAGTCGGAGAAAAAAATCCAAACTGGAATAAATCATTTTTGTTCTCAACGTATGCCAATTTTTTCGACAGGAAATTCAATTCCCACATAAAGTATCAATCTAGATAAGTTGATGCTGAAATTTGCATCCAGCTCATCCCAATGGATACTTTCAGTGGGAAAATAGTATGTCAAAAGAACCTTTTTCTTGGAAAATTCTGGGTAGAATAGGCCAAACTGCAGACCCAAGTATAAAACAAGTAGTAAAAGCATATTTTGATTGGGACTCTGCAGTTTTGATCATCGACTATTTGAAAAAAATTGCAAGCTGAAACGTTTTTTATATGTATTAAAAAAGGCAAGTCGAAAAATAAAGCTGAATCGAACAATAAAAGTTTTCTTGTAAATTCGAGTGAAGCGAAACATAAAAATGTATTTAATTTCAATTTAAAAATTGGTTTTATTGACATGTTTTGCGTCTTCAGTATGAAAATAAAATTGCAGAATTTTTAACAGAAAAATTTTTCGGGTCGAAAAGTAATTTGACGAATCGGGCCTTAGTTTCGCTAAATTTAAAAATTCAGCAATTTTATTTTCATTCTGAAGACGCGAAACATGTCAATAAAACCAATTTTTAAATTGAAATTAAATACATTATAAAATGTCTCAAACCAACCCAAAAAAACATAAAAGTCAAGTCAAGAAATCGACATGAGCCAGAAAATCTGGTCAAGTTTAATTTATGAATCTATCATTTATTTTTTGTTGCTTTGAGTGGATTGTCCTCTTAGGGTCATCTAGTTTGTGTGGTTTTGCGCGGACCAAAGAAAAATAAAGCAATTCTTATTCCTTTTCTTATTTCGATTGGGAAAGATAGCAAGTTCAGCTAAAACCATACAAATCAAACGACTCAACCAGTACAGGGGGACATGTTTTGCCGAAACATTCGGCAATAATGAAACAGAAATAGAATTGTATGTTCAAAAACGAATAAAACATAGTCGTATATTTTTTGAATTTTATAAGTCGTTCAAGGGGTGGTGTGAGTGATTTTTTAGGATTTGAGAGGCTTTGTACGGTTAGAAAAATGGAGACTGGTAATTTTTGAAACATACTTTAGGAAGATCTTTTTATGATCACCAGATTCCTTTATACAGTTTAGAACCACTCCCACCAACCATCTAGTTAACCGCGGTTGAACACCAGACCCTCAATTTTGAAAAAAAACAAGGATCCTAGAGCTTATATCGAAAAGTTTTGAGATTTGGACAAAAAATTGTGTGAATTTTAGTGAATCGATTCTGTTTTTTTTTCGATTTTTGCGTCAGGGGTCAGCAATCTGGTTGCATGTGCCAAAAAATGGTGTTTTTCAACGTTTGAAATAAGGATTTTTCTGTGGAAATGCAAAAAACGTCATTTCCGGAATGTTACAAGCCCACGGAGTAGTGAACATCGAATTGGTTGTACTCATTTGAATTTGCTGTAAATCAACAAAAAAATTGCGCGAAATCGACAATTCTGAATAAAAAAGTAAGAATTATAAAATTCAAATGTCACCAAAATATTCTTTAGTTACGGTTAGCTGGAAACGACATTGGCAACTATGGTCTAATTAAGAACAGAACCGGTGCAAGAGATCAAAAATTAATTGAGATGTGTAACTTTAATTTTTGCTAGAATACGCTGTGTCCTTAATCAGATCAAAGTTGCTAAAATAGTTTCCAGCAAACCGTATCCAAGAAATCTTTTGAGAGAAATAAAATTTTCTTATTCTCACTTCCATAGTCAAAATTGGCGATTTCGCGCACTTTTCCGTCTATTTATAGCCAATCAGGCGGAAATTCAAAAGAAGTCCGACCGAAAACACCCTTTTCGGCACATTCAACCAGATTGCTGACCCTTGAGGCAAAAAAATTAATTCCGCGATATTGGCACATTCGGCAATATGAGCAATGAAAGTATTCTAGCTAATTATCGTGAAATTGCGTTGGGTTTTTTCGATAAATTTGGCAATATTAGCCTTCCTGTAATTAAGTAATTTTTTTTTAATTCTAGTTTTGTTTTTTAATTTACAGGCATCGATGAAAATATTACTTGGGTTTACCAAACGAGCTTGTTCTGTCTGCGATACATGACAATACAAGAATACTTTTGTGATATTAATCTTTGATTCAAATTTAACTAAATTGAATGCATTTATCATCGATTGAGTGAATTTGGTTTTATTCGCAGAATGAGGTTTTTCTGTAATGAAAAATCCCGCCGATAAAAATTGTACCTCGGCGGATTTCATTTTGAAGGCCAAGCTTTAGTCAATTTTGAAAGTTCTAAAACAAATTCCGGCTAGTTATAATTTTTAGGAATTTCCTACACACCCATTTATAATTCGCAAGTTAAAAAACAAATACTGTATTTCAATTTTATACAAAAATTTAGCTTGGTAATTTGACTTGTTCTGCATTCTTGTTTTGAAGCTAATAAGTCGAAAAGAAGTCCCTTTGCATTGGATGACTCTGTTCCTGGAGATGAAACCGTTTTACATGATCACATTCAACACCTGTTCAACATAAAAGAAGCCATGCCTAGAAATAAAAACCTTCATTATTTTATAGCAATTTTGAATTTATTGCTGCCAATTGTGGATGTTATAAGGTAAGCTTATCCTTCAGTATTGTTTATCTGACCCTTGAAGACCTCTAGCTAATAGGATTATCAACTAAGCTTCAATTACTTACCTGAGTTTCAACAACTAACCCACTGTCTCCTTACCATTTGACACGGGGAATTTTAAAAGTCCAAAATCAGTATGAATTTTATTGAACCATTTTATAAAAAACTTTTCTGGCCATTTCAAGTTTCTGTTTTTCCTTGATTGCCGAGAAATAAAACATTTTGTCAAATGTATGTGATTTCAGAGAAGGTTATTTTTAAATTTATATGTGCTATATTCTTTTAAGATTATGCCAAAAAACCGTTTTTTGAATTTATTTTATCGATAACCTATCTCCTAATTATGAGATTAAATTTTCAACTTGGCTCAAATTTTTACGAAAAGCTGCCTCAAAAAACATAAAAACAGTTATTTAAAGTTCAATTTAAAACGAAAAATATTTTAATTTTATTTGCAAAAAAATTTCAAAATTTGTGCTGTTATTAAGGTTCTTATATCCCGTATTCACACTTTTGTTAATATCCCGGCCCTGATTAGGAAACGTAGTGTGTTTTTAAGTAGTTAAGCCGGGATATTAACAAAAGTGTGAATAAGGGATATGTTTAAGAAACATAAACAATTGATTTGATGCATTTTTATCCAATTGTACTTTTCAAATAAAGAGCAACCACCAACATTTGAAACTAAACAAATGGTTGATTCTGTTAGGTTTTTAGCGTCATAGTCTATGACTCATAGTCTCAGTCACTTCTCCTTATTGAACTCATTAAATGTTTAAGCGATTTTGTGAATTCTTTCATGTTTCTTCGAAGTCATAACCTCCTGGAACAAATAGTTGGAGTGGCGATGACGTGCACAATCATACTGACGCCGTTTTTGATAAATCTAGTGAAATTATTCACTTCAAAATTCGACAATGATTCAACAGCGGCCAACGTTTTAAGTATTTGTTTGAAAATTGCATTATTACCGTTTGCATTCGGTATTTCTCTATATAAAGAAATAAAAGGAATCGGTGATGATAAATTTTTTTTTCGTGGTCTTTTTGAGAAAGTTTAACCCCATAAACTCAAAGAATTCGTATCTGAAGGGTTTAGTTTGGCAGATTAGTCTTCCGGCACTGACCCTACTTATGCGGCATTAGTTATGCTTATCATTGTCCAGTCGGTGAAATACCTCAACCACCTTAATGACACATAATCATGACGATGCGTTTTTCACAACATATTTTCCATTCAGACCAATTTGGGGTCAAGAGAAGGTAAACTTTTTCTTGACTCCAAATTGGTCTAAATAATTCGGATTCAGACCAATTTGGGGTCAAAAGAAGGTAAACCTTTTCTTGACCCGATTTGAAATCGAGAGATAGCCTCTCATGAATTTATCTTATTATCTAACATAACGTACACTTATTCATCGTCGGAAAATTTTTCTGGTAATGTTGCAATCTTTCGTTATTATTTCTTTTTAATATAATAAATCGTAAAAAAATATAAAATCATAATACAAACTGATTATTCGAACTATAAGAATTATTTTGATCATTAAAATGTTCCCAGTTTTCGATCACAAGCTTTTGTAACGCAATCGTCACCAGCTGAGTTCAAACATTTATCAATTTCTTCTGAGTGCCGATACGATCAAGAAATTCGCAAAAAATGAAATCTCAAAATTTTCCGAAAATATAATTAAGGGGACTTCAGCGGCTACGTAGGGTTAGAAAAATGCAGGCTGGTCATTTTCAAAACATACATTAAAAAGATCTTTCTCTGATCTCGCGATTGTATACGACAGTTAAGTCGCACTCCTACCAACCAAGTGGATTATCGCTGTTAAACACGAGTCCCTCAGCTTTTTTCAAAGAAACAAGGATCCTAAAGCTTATATCGGAAAGTTTTGAAATTTGGTGATAATCCGGAAAATTGTCTGAATTTTAGTGAATCAATTCTGTTTTTTCGATTTTTTCCTCAGCGGTCAGCAATCTCGTTGAATGTGTCGAAATAATATGCGTTTTCGACATTTTGATAAAAGGCTTTTTCTGAAGAAATGCAAGAAACGTCATTTTCAGAATGTATCAATTTTCATGAATGTACCGAGGGGTGATGAACATCAAATCGGTCGTTTATCTTTGAATTTTTGCCTGATGGGCTATAAATCGATAAAAAAGTGCGCGAAATAGACGATTTTGAATATGAAAGTGAAAAATAGAAAATTTAAATGGGACCAAAATATTTCTTGGCAACAGTTTGCTGAAAACGATATTAGCAACTGTGGTCTGATTTGGAACAATAACGGTGCTAGAGATCAAAAACTAATTTTAACGAAAAACTTTAATTTTTTTTCTAGAATCCGCTGTGTTCAAAATCAGACCATAGTTGCTGATATTGTTCCCAGCGAACCGTACCAATGAAATCTTTCGGAGGCATTTCAATTTTCTAATTCTCACTTAAATATTCAAAATTGTCGATTTCGCGGACTTTTTTGTCGATTAACACCCAATCAGGCGGAAATTCAAAATGTACGACTGAATCGATGTTCACCACCCCTTGGGTTTGTTACATTCCGAAAATGACGATTCTTGCATTTTCACAGAAAAAGCTTTTTATCGAAACGTCGGAATAACACGATTTTCGGCACATTCAACCAGTTTGCTGACCCTTGAGGAAAAAATCGATAGAACAGAACCGATTCACTAAAATTCAGACAATAATCCAGATTCTCACCAAGTCTCAAAACTATCCGATATAAGCTCTAGAATCCTTGTTTTTTGAAAAAAACTGAGGGACTCGTGTTTAACCGGGGTTAGCCAGATGGTTGGTGGGAGTGATACTAAACTGTCTATTGGAATCCCGAGATCATAGAAAGATCTTCCTAATGTTCATTTTAAAAATGTCCAGTCTGCATTTGTCTAATCGTACGAAGCCTCTGGAATCCCAAAAATCACTATCACCACCACCTTAATTCTTTGCATGAAAAAGCTAATTTTTAATCTCAACCACAAATTAACCTAGATGTTTTCTTACTTTATAATTGCCAATAAATGGTTATGACAAATTCCTTTCGCCAGTAAAATTTAACTCATTGTGGATAATCCTTTTTAAAGGGTAACTTTTGTTTAATTTTTGAGGTCAAAAATATGAAAAAAAATTCTAAAATCTACTTAAACTAAATCAAGATCGAGAATAAATTTTGATTTAAAATTAAAAGATTAAAAAATATGGAAAATCTCACTCAAGGCAGGTTTTTTTCCAAACCAAGACGTTAAGGGTATGGTGGTTCCTAATTTGACATTTTCTCGATGAAATATTAGCCGAACAGGACCTCGAAGGTATAATTCATATTAGCCAGTTTGTAGAACTAGCCTTCAACTTGCGAATTGATTTGGTGCATTTTTATGACATAATAACTGCAGAAAATGTAGGAACCACCATACCCTTAAGTGTGATTTAAAATTGATAAAAATTGTAGAGTACCGAAATTTTGTTTTGCTTATCATAAGTTGAATTATTTACAAATTGTAGCCCGTAAACATATCACATTCGGTACAAAATTGTATTTGAAAAGTCGTATATTTTAACTCGTAAAAATCTTTTGGTCCGAATCATTTTAAATTAAATGACAGGNGTTTGAACGATAAAAAAATCTAAGAAATTTAACGTGAACGACATAGCTATCATAAAAATGTTTATATCAAATTCTTTGCGTCTTTGCGAGTCATAAAAATTTTAATTCAATGAAATATTCCGAATATCATATTCGGAATATACTTGTTAAAAAAGGGTTCAAAATAAGCATGGTTGTCTCTTTATTTTATTTATTGATAAAATTTTGATCATCAATCGATATAAAGGTTATTTCGTGACGATGTTAATCACAATCAAACTTCGTCGAGCGGTTGATGACAGTCAAAAATCGTTTATCACCAAAAATGTTGCATTTGAAGATTTAAGTAAAGGTTCTAAATAGCTCAAAGTTGACAAATTTTATAGCAAAATTAAACGAACCCTTAAATTGTTCAACTCTTAGCTGCCCGTACGGTCTTGTGGGACCAGATCGATTTGAAACATGTTTTTCTACAGGGTGTATGATTTTTCCCTTCTTTTTTCCAAATTGGATAGCGATGAGAACGCTAATGTGAATGGTTAATTTTTGCGAAAACCTACGTCTTTCTCAGATTCAACCAATCAAAACGTCGGGAATCAAGTGTATCCAATTTGGAAAAAAGACGGGAAAACCTTACACCCTGTACCTTTGAGATAATAAGACTTAGTTGATGAACGAACCAAATTTTCGAAATGACTTCCAAAAGGGATGCATCTCCCTCTTATTTTCCAACTTATTTTTGAGGGACAAAAAGGCATGGGATGAGGGGATAGGTATGCATCCCCTAGAAGATTAGAGGCATCCCATCCCTTTTAATTCCATTTTGTCCGTTATATAAAATAAATTTAAAGTCATGAATTAATTGAAAAAATTGAAGATAATGTTGAAATTCGTAAAAACGAGCGAAATTTCATAATACGGGCTGAATTCGTACTATATGATTCAAATAGATAATTTCAGTGAAAAAAGACCGTTATTGTTTCACCCCACAACACACCTGGAAAGGATTCAAAAAATGCTCTCGTGTGGTCTTTTACCACGTCCATAAATCCGAGCTCCCAATTGGCTAATTTATTTTCGCACTATTCGCCAATGACGAGATTTGTATTTGATATGGTTGTCGGCCAATCACCGTGCCGTATTTATAATAAGCTCGATTTTCAAACTTAATTAACCCTTGGAAGCTCCAAAATTTTCATTCGGCAGAGGCTTCTGTACCACTTAAGTGGGCCGACTTAAAGCCCTCATTACGGATAAACTTTATTTCATAAAAAGCCTTGAATGAGCTGATTTTTGTGAAGATAGCCCAACTTAGCGAAGTAATCAATCAGATTTAAATTTTTTTATTTAAATGGGGCTAAGATTGAGCTTTGATTACTTAGTTCTCATTGAAAGCAGAAATATGTTCAAAAACACTTTATTCTTTATTCGCACTAATTATGACCTTGGCTTTCACAATTTTTTTTTTCGATTTTCAATCTATTTTCCCGTTTTCTCATAAATTGACGATAAGCAGCGCGATTGATCTAAAAATATTGAAAACAAAAATTTTAGCTGCTATTTTTTAATATAGGGTGAATATCGGGTTTTTTACAAATTTATTAACTGCATCTCATATTGGAGATCTTGTAGTTGAGTTCGATTTTAGATATATGGCTCTTAACATGATCGAATCCGCCATTTTTTGATTAATTAAGATATAAAGCAAAGCGTAACATACGGTAGCCATTTTTTCGTTCAGACGAAAAGTCACTTGTTTGAAGTTATCCGTGTATGCGTTTTTTATACTTGCTTTTCTCACTATATTTTCTAAACTAAAAATTTAGATTATATAAAATTTCGGATGCAATGAAATATTACCTTTACTTCTTATGCAGAAAAAATTCAAATTCCAACACTGCCTAAGTGCTTAAACTTCAAAGTAGAGCCCAAATTTGTGGCTCTGTTG
>SCLH01000060.1:295980-311292 GCA_004367855.1 Oikopleura vanhoeffeni | reverse complement strand
AACCCTAGGTTCGTAGAGAGCGTCTTTTTCAACTTTTAACATTTTTTTATGTTAATTAAGACTAATTCTATTAATTGTAAAGACTCAACATATTACAGCTTCATAGGAAGTAACGAAATCTGATGAACTTATGACTAGGAAACTGAGTGATAAATCTCGGATTATCACGCTTTTGCATAATTTAATTTTCTTATAAATAACGGTCATAAAGACCGGATATATGAGCCGACAAAAATTATGACCAATGTATACTGTGTCAAATCTAGTTTTAACAGAGCAATCAATTGTCATTTGACTTGCTCTGCAAAATCACCATTTCCAATTCCAAATTTCTTAGAATTATTTAGAATATTGAATGGAGAATATTCGGTCTGTTTGATCAATGGTTCAATCCATTTGAACAAGTTGATAAAATATGCTTAATTTCGGTTGTCCTAGATGAAAGACTTGACCGGGTTTACTCCGACACTGAATATCGATTATTTGACGAAACCAATCAAGGTAATAGACCGTTTTCACCATAGGACAATCTACTGGATATCACTATAGAAATAAATGCTCAATGTTGAATACGAGATAAATGTCGCATCGAACTTTGACAAAATTTACACGACAGAGGCAAAAAGTGAAAAACAGGCTTATTTCAGCTTCAGACGAACATTAATTTCATTATTTTCCGTTCTTTTATTATTTAATTTTAATATTTAATTTTTTGATTTAAGATAATTAATAACTGACTTTCATTATTTTTATGTTTCTTGGAGTTGAAATCAAACTTTTTTTAACTTAAATTTGAGGGAAATAGTCACCGAAGTTTTATATGTTTTAAACTCGCAGACTTTCCACTACGGTGCGTTTGAAATCATTTCTATATTCTTTATCAGCTGTAAACTTTCATTTGAATCACTACTTTGATTATTGTATTCAATAGAGATTTTAGTTTTCGCAATTGATTTCACAAGCTCTCGATATTTTAGCTAATGATGCATTATTATATCCGGGAAGCTTCTATTTTATAAATTCAATTTATTATAATCTGTATATTTTAACTACTATACTTAGCCTATGCGTCAGCCCTGCCTAGTCCCACCACGTCACTATTAACACAAAGGTGTTGTGCGCGCGCTTAAGCGATTTAGAAAAAAAAAGCAGAGTAAGGATAGCATAGTGTGGTTTATTTGTGGACGTAAGATTTTAACCATTAATATTACGTGATATATATTACATCGGTCAAAATCTAATATAGCATATTGTCAATCTCTTGCATCACAAGTCTCTACGCTAGTGTACACTGCAAATGCACTAAACATCTTTCTATCTCTCTTCTGAAAATATACATATCATATGAACGCATATTTTTGGCCTAAATTTTAACGCCGAGGTTAACCAACATAGTTTGCGTAACCAGTGTAGATGTGAGTAATGAATGCGAGTTGTAGTTCACTGAATATATCTTTACTATTATGTTTCCTACATGCTCTATTCTTTCACTGGTTTAGCGCCTACGAAAGCTGTCGAATGTGAAAAGTTCATAACACCTCCGCTGAATTGAGCCCGTTATATATATATTTTCGGCCAGTTTAATTAGAATTGATAGTACACTTTTTCCAACAATGTGGCTATTTTATGTTTTCTTCTGCAATAACAACTTTTTATCATTATTGAATATAAAAATGTTGCGTATTAAAAAAAGATATAAAGAGATAGAAAAAAAGGGATAAAATCACTAATCACTATCCCCCCCTGTTCGTCGCGCCATAAGGGATGAATCCTATCACCGTATGTTCGGCAAATCTGAGGCTGAGTATTCAACCTTAAATTTTTTAGTATGAATGTTTCGCGCGAACAATCGAATCTTATTGACTTCAAAATGAACGTTACTGCGATTTTTGTCCCAAACTGTTTCTATAACATCTTCGTATATCACTTTCTGAAGACCCTCACCCGAAACATTAATAAATACCAATTTAATGCAAGAATATATATGATATTATGTCTCAAAACCAAATACAACAACATTTGGGAAGCCTGAATCTAGTCACAAAAGAAGAACCACAGATCTTGACAATCTTGATTTTGAACACATAACTAGGATTAACGGGTGTATGTCTATTTCTTGTTTGCGCGCGCGCCGGCGACATAAAATGGCAGTTGAGGACTTGGTGCCATGTATAGACAAAATACTTAAAATATCTTCAACCACATGTGAATTGACTCAGACAAAATAAGAAGTTTTTCCACAAGGATAAGATCGAAAAAAGATCACGAATCTGAACAAATGATAAATCAACATCTTCAATGTCATAATACTTACCAAGTGACAGTTAGATTAAACGTCGGCGGCTAATTAGAGATATATGTCTCCCGAATGTGAAAACCAGCAATCTCTACTAATATATAGACGGTCCCACTAGGAACGAGCGCTGCTAAAGTAATCTTCAACTGCAAGGTCTTACCATTGTAAAGAATATTTTTCATCAGACACAAATTCGACCATTATTGTCTGCGGAATTGAACGCATTAGTGCATCAAACAAGATTCGTTGAGAACCCGATTTAGTAGATGAAGTAACAAGTTTAAATAAAGAGTTACTACGAAAATTTCATAATCATCGAATTCAAAACTCCGCTACACATCATTCATGAACTTCCCGTCAATTCAAACGTTCAACTTTCTCTTATCATATGGCTTTTTCTAGTGCGACCAATTTTCAACGCTAGAAGACATTAAGGAAAAATAACAAATATTAAAATTTTAGAAGTTGTTAAATTTTGTTGGTTATTTATTAATATTGAAAAGAACAACTTTATCCAATAATTATTAATTATGAGGAAAAATAACTCTAAATGTCCTCGGATTTTATCATCGGCTTATGACAATCAATCAAACGATGTTTACTGAAACTTACAGTACGGAAACATTCAAAGAGACATCTGACTTGTATTAGATACTCTACTTCCAAGCTTACTTAAGAAATGATCACTAAACTCGATGCTCTCGAGAGTAAGCTGATAGTTTCAATAAGTCAACATAGTTAATTTACTATTCAATTCATGCCCAAATAAAAATTAATAAACAAACGTGTTCGCCTTTACACGCATCATCGGCATTCTACGGCAAGTAAGTTTGTAGTCATTCAAATTAAGGTAGAGTTTAGTAGTATATGAGGGCGAAATATTAAGATATTATGGAGAAGCGTATCGTGCCAGTGACAAAATCAATCTACTTGAGTTTTTAAGCGTTAAAATTGTGAATTAAAGCGGTCATGTTCGTATGTACATAAGCTTGCGGACACGTATTCTACCGTGACAACCTTGACATGAAGCTCTCAAATTTTTTCCGTATTAAAATGAAAGAAAACAATTACCAGTCATTTAAAAATAATATTAAAAGATATTAAAAAAATAGAATGAAATAAAATCAAAAAATTGCTGTCGCTGCTTTGACTTTAAGCCTTGCAGTCCAGTACTAATTCGAGTATGATACATTGACTCAGTTCGCTCTCCGATCAACGTCTAGTCAAACAGACCCTGCCTAAAACTACTACCTTCCTAAAAGTAAAATTATCTTCATAAAAAATAAAAATACGGGTTCATTGATCAAAAAGGCACAAACGTACTATTTATATTTTATTTTTTGTTCTCATAGTCATTGTCAAAAATACTTTCATTCGATTACAGCGAATAACATATTTGTAGATTATGACTTTATTAATTATCAACTTTTGAAGTGATGCGATTTAAACCGTCTTACGTTTTTTTTATTGAACTTCCTACCTCTTAAAGGGGTCGTCACATTTTAAGATTTCAATGCGCGAGAGCTGTCGCAACAGTACAAATATTTTGACCAAATTACCTCGCCGATAAATTAAAACAAAAATATGCACCTTAAAAAATCAAAATTACGATAGCTCGTTCACTGCAAACTGCTTACCAAAATGACCAAATTTTTTCAAAATGAGTTCCTCCCGATTATAAAGGTACAACATGATCATTGACTAAAAATTAACCAGACATTACGTGATCACATTTAACAAGAGTTTTGTCCAATTCTATGATTGCTTCATATTCACCAAAAATAACAATAAAATTACTTACCCTATGTTAACGAGAGCAATCCTTCACTTTCGTTTTTTTTTAAGACTGCAAGATTTTTGTAACATGTATGCAGAGAGGTTTTATTTTGGTTCAAACGATCTGTCTGTCGACAAGTTTCATTGAAAAACCATTGAAATGCAAACGATCTTAAATCCTACATAAATGGCTTCAACATCAGAATCATTTAAAAGCGTTCTTAACTAGAGAAATTTGAAGCTATAAATTTCGAAAAAGTGTCTTTATAAATTTTTTTCTTAATTTTTACAGGAATTCAATACCTTGTAAATATATCAATCAATGGCTGCACAAGTTTTCGCGTTTAGCCACCAATTCCTAAAGATCAACGTGGAGCAACGAATCGCAAGATTAAGATATATTGAACCAAGTGGCTTCCGTTCTGCAGCATGATCAACTTCCAATTTATTCACTCATTTTGTATTTCACATCATATCGTATGGACATTTTCAAAAAATTATCCATATCATTCAGAACATGACCAGCACAACGATATAGAACAACTAAAAAAGGTTCATGATCGTTAAGCTAGTATCTATTAGCACATAGTTACATTTATGATTAAAGTTTTCTCCATTCTCTTTCAAGCCAAGAAGATATTTAGTATATATGACTATTTTCCTTGACCGGTTTATTTGTAGCACGCCATTTAGTTTGCCGCTCATCTACAAGACAAGAACGCATTATAAAAAAATGAGATTTATTCGGAACTTTTTTTTATATGCTCACAAGGGTTAAAATGAAGTTTTCGAGGCCAAGTGAAAAAATTTCCGACAAAAATTTGCTTTGATTGTTTCGAAAGTAGGCTCAAAATAAAGCCACGGAAACACTGATTAAAAAGTTGGCTTAGGTCAAGGTGACATTTTAAAGTTTTGGTGGTCAAATTCGAACAAAAGATATTTTTCAAGTTAATTTTGGAAAAATACTGGGAAATTTTTATTGATGATTTAATTGGAAGTCAAAATTTAAACCATCACCAATCAATTTGAAGCATTGCTCATAAGGAATGCCCCTAAGACCTTATAAAACCAGCGAGCTATACGGTATAGCCTATACCGCCGCAAAAAGTTCTTAAACTGTGTCATTAAAAGACGTCCTGGTATTATGCGTTAGTAACATACCAAGGCATCTTTTTATTGTACATTACATTTTTTTGTATAAGACTTATTCATATTAATAGGATGCGTCCTTTTAAAAGCACTTCACTGTAGATGAAATTTAACGTCAAACTACAGTTGTAGTTTAAAATTATGAAAAACTGTGTGATCCAAACATCAGGGGGTTTAGGAAGTACTATGGGTATTATGGCTGGAGCATATTGGTTTGTTGATTCAATTGAAGCATCGGAAATCATGATATGGGCAATGTTTGTTAATTTGCCAATAGCTTGGGTATTTATCATGGGAGCCGCTAGACGACGCAGGAAAGTTGAAAAAGCATTTTCCGATAAATTTCAATACTGGTTTTATTTTTTATGTCATTTCGAAAATTCGGTAAAATTCTTGAGAATGTTTTTCAATTTATAGCGAACTGCGATCTGTGTATTTCAATTCAAAAACTGGTGTTATTTCCCTGCTAACTAATGCGGCTGGAGCAAAAAATAAAAAGAAGGACCCGAAAATATTCATTCATATCCCCCCAGAATCTCTGAATTTCGAAATTGGCTCCGATGGTCCAAAAGTGGTCGAAGCCAGTAAATATTTGAATAATGTGCCAGAGCAAACTATCGACAAAATTATGCAAAAACTTTTTCCTACAAAACATATTCATGGATTTAAGACACCAATGAGCAAATATATCATTTTTGACGAAGGATTAGATCTTTCATCGCCCTTTGGACCTTTACCAAGTTATGTTCTCGGAGTTCCAAAGAATTTATATGAAGAGTTGCAACCTCAAATGAAAGATAATGAAACTGTTAAAAGGTCGAAATTTGTTCAAGAATTACTGAAAGATAACTGAATCCACTACTATTTATATCTAATTTTAAAAATTAATAAAAACTTACTATTTACAAGTATAAAAAATTGTTCGAAAGGCTGTGGATGTGAATTGTTATGCACTTTGAAGCAAATTGTTACTTTTCATAAGATTGTACAGCATAGTGCGTTTAAAAGGACAACCTCTTAGGACAAGGTGAGAGCAAAAATTCCTGGCAGCGAGCGTTTAAAAGGACAACCTCGAAGGTGAAATTTCCACCAAAGCGGTTAAAAGAACAGCTTGAAAAAAATTCCGCAGTAATTTTTTGGAAGCGAAATTCGCTTAGCGAATATATTATTATTAGTAATGCCGACAAAGTTAACTCCAAACAAGTGGTATATAATGACTTAATCAGCTTTTCCTCATTAAAATCTAAATTTTCTCGTTCCCGGTGGATTGCTCGAAACGGCATTATTTATATTTTAAAACCTTAAAATTGTTGTACCTGGTGGATTTCTTGGAACAGCAATTTTAAGCCCTTAAAATCTAAATAATGTCGTTACTGGTAGATCGCTCGGAACGGCATTATTTATATTTTAAAACCCTAAAAATGTTGTTCCTAGTGGATGGCTTGGAACGGCATTTTTAAGCCCTTAAAATTTGAATAATGTCGTTACTGGTGAATCGCTCGAAACGGCATTATTTATATTTTAAAACCTTAAAAATGTTGTTCCTGGTGGATTGCTTGGAAAGGCATTTTTAAACCCCTAAAATCTAAATTATGTCGTTCCTGGTGGATTGCTCGGAACGGCATTATTTATCTTTTAAGGGTATGGTGGTTCCCACATTTTCTGCAGTTATTATGTCATAAAAATGCACCAAACCAATCTTTTATGTTTACGAAGCACAAAACAACCCAAATAAGAACAAAAAAATTTTCGACAGAAATTTTTTTCTGAGTATTTTTTTCAAAATTAAGTACAAAATAGCGTATGATTAAATCTGACCACTAGAACTTCAAAATTTCGACTTGACGTAAGCCAACTTTCAGAGAGAGATAGGTGACCTCAAATTAAGAATGCGGGTTTTTGGCAAGTACCAATAGTACTCAATTAGCGAAAGTTTTGAGGACTAATAAGCAACTAATTTAGAGTTTTGAACATAATAAATATTTTCCAACACGTCACGTGATCTTATTTTCAAGAAATAAGGATTTATTATGACATATTTTTTAAAAACTTTAATTTTTGGATATTTGTCAAAGTGATTTATTCAGACTTTCTGTAATGAGAAATAGTCTTAAAACTTTGAGTGACCCTGGAATTTTTTTGACGTAATTTGAGTAATTTTCACTTACTCGACATTGGTAACATATAATTTTTTTTCAAAAGTATCCAAATCATGCAAAGACCCTTAAAAATCGGTACGAATTCTAAATCTAAATGCATTACAGTATGGCCCCAGTTAAATAGAGCCAGATTCCAGAAGTATGAGCTTTCGAAATGCTGATACATAAGAATGCGTAGCGCGAGAGAGAAGGTGGAAGAATAATTACCGATTAGGTTTTTTTTTAATTTCAGATTTCTGTTTGTATACTGTGAAAATGGCTCCGGTTGAATAGAGCCTCTAGAAGCCAATTCCGAAAAATATTTTAGAATGAATGAAGGTTTAGGGCGAGTAGCGTAGGGTGACTCGTCTCTGGTTTTAGACACAATAAGACATTAAAACAATAATTTCGAGTCATTTACTAGATATTTTCGATGAAAATAATCAATAATGTTTAAATGGACTAGAGAAAACCCTTTGAAAGTAACTTAACAGAGTTCAAAATAAAATAAACGTTTAAATTCGTATGATTATTGCACTGTTGCCCGTCTGGGGTCATTTCGCGAATTTTTTTTTTCTCATCCCATTAAATGCTTTTTGTTCTCGGAATTTTTTTATTTTAATTTAATTGCAAATTGGCTGAATATTATTTTTAAGCTATTTGAAAAATGTATGTGATAATGAAACTTGCTCATATGGCCGATTTAAAAGTGTGGCAAATAGTTGGCTAGAATCGAGTCTGGGTACAGATTCATGTTTAAAGTTACGAGTTAACTTCTTGCTCAAAATGCTAAGTGATATAAATCATTCTTATTCGCAGCGTAAGCCTTATTGCAGGTTTACTGAAGGTTTTCTGGAGTAAATAATTCTTAAGCAATCTACTTGTCTTGTGTTCTGTGTACCGATTTTTTCAGACAAATAAGTAGCCAAATAAGACTCGCGTCTTACTTTATTCCTAAATTTTTATACAAAAGCAGACCTTAATATATATAGTAATATATGCAGTATTTTTGAGTCCCATACTGACATTAACAAAAAAACGATCGGAAATTTATAAATCTTGGCCAGTGATGATGCGGTGCGATAATCAAGAAACATTTTGTACGTAAAATTAGATTGCGTATGGTGGGCAAAATAAATCTATGCATTTAAGGGGTGAAGTCTTTTTCAGAAAACAGGCATTTAAGGGGGTTTAAGGGGATTATGTGCATTTCAAGGGGCGCATTTCAAGGGGGTTAGGGGACTTGTACATGTTAAATTTTATAATTTCAGAAAAGCTGATACAGTAAAGTGGTCTCTACAGTCCCTAACCCTGAAATGCCACATATCCCCTTTAACCCCTTTGAAATGAACTGTTTTTTCCATGAAAAAGACTTTCACCTCTTAAAATGCATAAATTATTTTTGCACATTACCAATCTATTTATCGTACAAAATTTTCTTTGATTATCGCTACCGATCATCACTGGCAAATGATATTTCCGATCGTTTTTTTTGGCGCGTAAAGGGTTATTTGTTTTTAATTGTCGTACGGGACTAAAATACTGCATATAAGGTTGCTTTGTTATAAAATTATAATAAAATGAGAGAAAATATTAAAGCGTAATTAGTTTGATTATTAGCACAAAAAAAGAAATATATTATTTTTATACATAGACCCGGTCGAAAAAAATGCAGTTAATTTGGCTATTACGGCATGTAATAGTCGCGCAATTTCGTCGGGCGATTTATTGGATGATTTAGGCGCAAATGACAATAATTTTCTTAAAATTGGCATTTTTCAATGTTTGTAACGCATTATCGCGTTGATGCGGAATTTTTTTAATTTTGTGGCATGTAATAGTGAGCTTGACGAGAGCTATTTTAGTAATTAGTCGAGCATTCTCCGTCCGGGCGATTTATGGCAAGATGAACGTAATTTTTCTCGAAAAACATGGCAATTTCCATTTGTTAACGCCATTATTTCTAAAAAAAATGTTTTAAAAAAATAAACTTATAGCGTCTTGGAATCGCAAGATTCTTGAACGAACCGTTATATGCAATAATTTCGTTGTTTGCGAGTCGATTTCTTGGGCCAATGAGAAATCCTTTTTTTTTCGAAAATTTGAAAAAAAATTTTGGTCTCTTAATTTTTTTTTTGACAAAATGTACTTTTCCGTTTATTCATAATCTCACAATAAACTCAATGGTCTTTGCTGTAACACCTAGCCGACTTCCACTATACTCCTTATTCACACTTTTGTAAATAATCCGCCCTACTATTAAAAACACGGCGTGGGCTACGTTTCCTAATCAGAGCGGGATATTACAAAAGTGGTGAATAGGGATATTCTGTAATTAATTTATGAATAAGCCCGCTTAATTGGTTTTCTAAAACAATTTATTCGTATTATTAAATTTTCAATTTCTAGAAAATTTAAATTTGAATTTTTTAGTCTTTGAAAAGAAATTGCAAACACAATTCGTATTTTTTGTAGAATATTCAAAGAATCGAAAAAACATAAAGATCAGAAAAAACAATTTTTTCAGAAAGGCATGCCCTTGAAATGCGCATAATCCTTTTGCCCCTTGAAATGCCTACTTTTTTTGGATTTTTTTTGCATTTCAAGGGGTTTATGGACAGTAGTAGGACACGTTCCAAGGGTTAAAAGTTTGTCAATAACGAAAGGTACTTATCTACTTTAAAAAGATGGATTAAGTAAACTAAAGTATTCAATAATATGTTATATACGTATCGTAACATGGCGTATTAATTAGGGATTGTAAGTAATTTTCGCAAGGACAGTACTCTTTAAAATTTTAAGGAGGGGTCTACTAAAGACACTTGACGTAAAATTTGATTATAGTGCGTTAAAGGACAGGTTGAGTTTTCAAAACAGTCCTTTTAAAAGTCTGGCAAAATTTTTGGCTCAGCAACTTAGTCTTTAAGTCTGGCAGTAAATTTTCACTCGACCTTGTCCTTTAAAAAAATACCTTTTTCCTAGTAAATTATCAATTTTTTGTGAAAAACTGAATAAAAACGAATTTTTAAGGGAAATTCCATAAACTAAAGTTTATTTAAGAGAAGTTTCATAATATACTAAAATAAAAGGAATAAAAAGACAGGCGTTTATTGAGGCGCCGCGTTGAAGCAGTTTGCAAGCCATTGACAACAAATTTTTATATTTTAAGCACTTGGAAAATTTACCTGATCCCATAGTTTAAAAAAATGCCATCAAGCAGGCTGCAGCACAGCGGCAGCTATGTGCGGAAGTTTTCACATCACACGATATTTACACAGCAAATCACTTCCACAATTATTTTTAGGGCCAGTTCAAATTTTTCTATCTTGGAATGTTCCGACCAGGTTTGTGTTTGGCTGTTCAAGTTTGAAGTCCATTCGGATTTTGATAACTAGCATGGCTCTCTTGGGTTCTATAGATTGAGACAAAGAGCTAGGAAAGAAATGAGGATCCTTGCTGCCCTCGCATGTAAGTCACTTTGTTTTTACCCAGTTGCCACTGAATATTTATTTTTCCAGTTTCTTCTACTGAAAATTTATCGGCGTTTATGAGATTTGACGCTCTTGCAGCACCCGATGTACTTTTCTGAGTCCATACCCGAAGAAATATCCATCTTCTTTCCGCTTTTATCCGCGTGAACATGACGATTTGAGTTTCTAAGAGCTCCCACCAGGACGACACATAATTTGATTTTAAGGGCTCAAAAATGCCGTTCCAAGCAATCCACAGGAACACATATTTTAAGGTTTTTAAAGATACTAATGCGTTCCGAGCAATCCACACGGAACGACATAAATTAAGATATTAAGGGGTTTTAAAAAATGCGTCCGAGCAATCCACCAGGAACACTTTTTAGGGTTCTTAGGCTATGGACCATTAGCCTATGGGTTTCCTAATTTCACATATTCTCGATAAAATATTAGCCAAAAAGGCTTCAAGGATCATAAATCTCGGCTTAGCCAGTTTGTAGAACTGCCTTCATCTTGCGTAAAACATGTGTCAAATTTTTTTTGCATGCATACATTCCCAGACATACTACGCGAGACAGGGAGACCTAAGTCAAACGGAAAATCTATCTCCTCTCAGGCTTTAATTTTTAAAATAAACCTCAATTTTTATATAACTGTACAAATTAGTATTTGAAACTTCTGAGAAGCGCTTTTGTCGATAAAGTGCTATATTTTTTCAGAATTGCGATAAACCCACGTTTTTCGACTTTTTTCATCGGAAAATCTATCTCCTCCAGGTTAAATTTCAAAATTCAAACTCAAATTTTTGGAAACCGGTGAGCTCCAAAACAAATAGAACACTTCTGAGAAGCCTTTTTTTTCAATTTCGACCCCAAACTCAAAATATGATTTTTTAAGTCACGTGAAAAATTCCCGAAAAAAATGTGTTTGATTTTTCGAAAAGTAGGCTCATAAGAAAGCTCGGGAAANTATTTTCAAAAACACTTTATTCTTTATTCGCACTTATTAAGACCTTGGCTTTCACATTTTTTTTTTCGATTTTCAATTTATCTTCCCGTTTTCTCATAAATAGACGATTAGCAGCGCGATTGATCAAAATATATTGAAAACAAAAATTTTAGCTGCTATTTTTGAATATAGGGTGAATATCGGGTCTTTTACGAATTTTTTAACTTCATCTCATATTGGGGATCTTGTAGTTGGGTTCGATTTTAGAAATATGGCTCTTAACATGATCGAATCCGCCATTTTTTGATTAATTAATTCTTTTTGTAAACCCTGGTGTGAGAGCGTTCTTTTTCGAACTTTGAACATTTTTTAAGGTTAATTAAACCAAATCTTTAATTGATAAGACCAAATATATTAAGCTTCACAGAATAGAAAAAGTCTGAATATATGACGAGAAACTGAAGTGAAAATGGATAATACGCTTTTGAGTAATAATTCTTAAATAGGTCATAAAGACCTGGATATAGAGCCGGCCAAATAATTATGACACAATTATTATGGTGTCAAATCTATTTTGAGACCCAGAGCAACAGTTGTATTTGGAATTCTGAGAATCACCATTTCCAATTCAATATTTCTTAGAAAATTATTTAGAATATTTAATTGGAAATGGTTCGTTCTCTTCTGAAATGGTTCGATCCATTTGAAAAGTTTTTTAAAAATCGATATTCGGTGTCCAAGTAAAAAGCTTTGACTCGGTTTTACTCCGACACTGAATATCGATTATTTGACGAACAAATCAGGTAATAGACCCGTTTTCAGTAGGACAATCTACTTGAATCATATAGAACATAAATGCCAAATTTTGAAATACGAGCTAAATGCGTAGGCCTGGACAAAATTTAAAGATACAGGCAAACATGTGAAATACAGGCTAATTTAGCTACAGACGAATGTCGAAGTTACTGGCTCAATTTTATATTACGAGCTGAATTTGCAGATACGGACTAAGATATTAAGATTCAATTTATTTTTGGATGCGACTGAAGTTTTTATTTGTGGAAACGGATTGAACTTTTATAAACGAGTAATTTTGATGAAACTAGACTTAATCGGTCAAAAATAACAATGATATGTCAAATCTCTTGCATCACAAATTTGCCCGCTAGTCGTCGCTGAATGCCACTAAAATCTTTCTCCTCCTGAAATATAGATCATATTGACGCATTTTTTGGCCAATGCTTTAACCGAAGTTAACCAAATAGTTGCTTAAAGTGATATTTAAGTGATGAATGAAGTTGGTAGTTCACGAATATTTCTTTACAACTTATGTTTCAAAAATTTCTAATCTTCACTGGTTTAGCCGTAGGAAAGCTTGCGAATGTGAGAATTCACTAACACCTCCGACTTAAGGGGGTACTGGTCGCTGGAATTGACTTTTCTGGATGAGAAATCAGCCGAACAGAGAAACTATGGGACAATTAAGATTAGCCATGTTGTAGATCTAGCCTTAATCTTGTCAAAACAATTAGTCAATAACTTTTTGTTCCGATAAACTCTGACATACGTTACCAGTTCAAGGTGTCCCGCGACCAAATTTCAAAATCTATCTCCTCCCAGGGTTTATTTTGAAATCAGCTCAAATATTAACAAACCCCGTGTAATATCTAAATTTAGGTCCTCTGGAAGCGTTCTTTTCAAAAAAGGCTTTAGTTTTTTCTTGAAATAGCAGAAAACTACCGAATTTTTCCGATTTTTAGCATTTTTCTCATCAAAAATTTATCTCCTCCTAGGTTATATTTTGGAATCCACTCAAATTCCAGCAAACACTAGCACAGTACAAAAATAAACTCTTCTTGAAGCGTTTTTTCAAATTTCGACCTCAAACTCAAAATATAAATTTTTGAAGGTCACGTGAAAAAATTTCCGAGAAAAATGTGCTTCGATTTTTTCGAAAGTAAGCTCAAAAGAAAGCCACAAAAACACTGATTAGAAAGTTGGCTTACGTCGAGGTGATATTTTGAAGTTTAGTGCTTAAATTAAATTAAACGTTATTTTTGAACTTCATTTAAAAAAAAATACTTAAAAAAAAACGAAAAACCGCGAAAATTTCGAAATATTTTTTTCATAATTTGGTCGGTAGTAAACTTTGTTATCACCCCAAATCAATTTGGAGCATTTTTTCAGCCCAAAGACCCTATAAAACCAGCGACCAGTACCCCCTTAAATTGAGCCCGTATATATGATTTTTCGCTGTTTTATCAAATTAAGTACACTTTTCAAAATGTGGAGATTTTATGTTTTCTTCCTGCCAAAAAACTTTTTTAATTATATAAAAATGTTGCATATTAAAAAAGATAGAAAAGGGGATGAAAAAAGGGATAAAACTATCCCTATCCCCCTGTTTCTCCCATAGGGGGGGGATAGATCTATCCCTATTTTGGGCAAATCTGAGGCTCGAGTATTCAAACCTTATTTGTTAAATTATTTTCGCGCACAAATCTGAATTCTAATTGCTTAAATGAAATACTGCGATTTTCGTCCCAAACTGTTTCAAACTTTCTCATACTTCTGAAGATGGCTCCTAAGCCGAAATGGTAAATAAATACCATTTTTAATGGAAAATATATATAATATTTATGTCTCAAAACCAATACAACAATATTTGGGGAAGCCTGGTTATCAGTCACAGTACTTAGTTTTGCAAAAAACTTAAATTTCTTCAGAACACATGTGAATTTGATCTCCAGACAAAAATAAGAAGTTTTTTCACAAGGATAAGATCGAAAAAGATCACGTGACTAAACAAATGAGAAATCAGACATGCTTCCAAATCGTCACAATATTACCAAGTGAGTTAAATTAAACGTCGACGGCTAATTAGAGTAGGTCTTCCGATGAAAAACCAGGCAGAATTGGCAATATATGAGACGGTCCCACAGGAACGAGCGGCTAAGTAATCTTCAACTGCGGTCTTATCATTGTAAAGAATATTTTCATCAGACAAAAATTTCGACTATCATTTAATTGTCTGGGAATGACGGTCATTAAGTGATCACAAGATTCGTTTGAGAACCCGTTTAGTGATGAAGAACAAGTGTTAATAAAGATTTACTACGAAAATTTTATAAATCAGAATTTCAGAAAACTCCGGTACACATCATCAGAAACTTCTGTTCAATTCATAATTCAACTTTCTCTTACTATATGGCGTTTTCAGTGGGGACCAATTTTAACGCAAGAAGACATTAAAGGAAAAATTGAACAAATAATAAAATTTTAGAAGTTAAATTTTTTTATTTTTTTTTTAATATTTGAAAGAAACATACTTTGATCCAATAATTTATTATTATGGAAAAATAACTCTAAATGTCCTCGGCGTTTTATCATCGGCTTATGGAACAATCAATCAAACGATGTTTACTGAAAACTTACATGTACGGAAACATTCAAAGAGGACATCTGACTTTTATAAGTCTACTTCCAAGCTTATTAAGAAATAATTGAATGCTTTAAGTTAAGCGATAGTTCAATA
>SCLH01000060.1:264776-286497 GCA_004367855.1 Oikopleura vanhoeffeni | reverse complement strand
TCAGATTCTCACTATCACCAAAAGCCCGAAAACAAATGTTTTTAAATGATTCCTTTTTGACAAAAAGCCATGATCAAATTTTCGATAATCTATTTTTTTCCATCGTTTCGTATTATCAAGCTTTTTTTTTAAAGTGACTTCACAGTTTGAAGACCACAAAAACTGTTCTAGACTTGTTGGTAGCCTTGGAAGTTCCAAGTTGGAACAGTAAAATCATTATTTTAAACCATATTCATAAAGAAAAAGCTGAACCGTTGGAAAGAATAAATTATTTAAAAGTTCCGAAAATTAATCCTAAAATCTGATACATAAAAAACAGGCCAATAGCGATGTTTAAATATTGCCATTTGCAACACTGACCTTTAACCGTAATAGTCTGACCACCAAAAACGGAACCAGAATTTGGTGTGACTTCATTAACTTGTGGGTGCAGGGTAAAATCAAACCATTTATATTCTGGTGCTGGTCCAATGTACGAAAATTTGGAATGCATTTTACCTCGACCTTGTTCGTAGGTTTGTGTGCCAAAATTATAGTGACCAATAGATTTTGCAGGATTACTAGCACCAATATTACACACTGCTCGAGAGCTCGAGGTGTATGATTTTTGGATAGTATCATCGTCGGTATCTCTCGAGACATAGTCGCATTCAGCCAAAGTAAAGCCATTTGCATCCACCAAAGATGCAGCACCTTTCAGAATGGTTCTTAATTTTATTGGCGACTTTTTCAGAAGTAATTCTATAAAATTTAATCTCTATTTGTTATTTTTTGTACTATGAGTCAATTAAAAAATAGTCAAAATTTAAACGCAGTCATTGTTTCAGTGAATCAAAAGAGTCGGTGTCTAGTGTACCCATTTGGGTACGCTAAGCACGCGCGTGCTTTCCGTACCCAAATTGGTCTGCATTTTTTTTATTCAGGTCAATTTGGGTGAGGAAAGCACGGGCGTGCTGAGCGTACCCAAATTGGTCCGAATGAAAAATATGTTGTGAAAACGCAACGTCATGATTATACGTAATAAGGGTGGTTGTGGAATTTACCGACTTCACTGGAGTACAGTGATTGGCATACTTATGCCGCATAAGTAGGTCAGTACGGGAGACTAATCTGCAAAACTAAAGCTCTCAGTACGGATTCTGTGAGTTAATGGGGTTAAACTTTCTCAAAAGAATGATCCGACCATGAAAAAAAAATTGAAGCCACCAAGTGGTTACAATTTTAGAATGAAAAAACAACCTTTCGGGCTTTAAACCTGCTACAGCAGGGTCCGGCGGATAGTGAAAGTTTTTTCGCTCAAAACCTTCACCTATTGCCGGATTTCACCTATCCGCCGGACGGCTGGAAGATACGCTCTGATTGGTCATAAAACAAGGTCTAGATTTTATAATTTAGTTAAGGGTAGTCAGAGTGAGATTAAGGCTGATTTTTTGCTCCATTTTTAATCATAAATGCAAAAGTGACGGTTTTGAAAAACCTCAGAAACTACTTTTCGGATTATTGACTCACGCAGTATTTGAATTTAGCTTCTACAGAATCTGTAGAATGCATTTATTTTGATTTTATTCGGCCAAATATTTTAAATAAATTTCTACGGCCTGAGTTTTTTTTAATTGGGCCATTTTTTTCTCCAGTCGGCTAGACAGCGTTTGACTGGAAGAAAAAATGGCCCAAAACAACAAAAGCTAAATTGGGCCATGTTCTTCTCCGGAGATAAAAATGGCCCAATTTTGCTGGAACATTGAAAATCGTTCTAGTATTTGAATAAAATATTATTTATGAAATATTATTTTAATCTATTATTAACGAGAGAAATGAGTGGAAACTTTGAAATTGTCGCGAGACAATTTCAACAAAAAAAATACAACTTATCTGAAGATGTTCAAACAATACACGGACTATATCTGTAGTTTTTTTGAAAAGAAAAGAAATTTTATATTATGATTCGTACCATGCGGAAAATTTAAATATTCTGGAAAAAATATTTACTTTACTTGATTTGGAGAACGTTGCCGTTTTGGGGTTGAATTATATCGACCAGACTGGAAATTAAATTATGTTATGAATACACCACTACAAAGAATGGTGTAGACTGTGGTTGTCATGCACTTATAATCGCAGAGAATATTTCCGAAGATGTCTCAACTTTAATTTTCAAACGAAAGAAATAAATAGCTATCGTGAAAAAATTGCCTATGAAATAATGCTGGGAATTTATTTGAACAAAAATGTGTGCAGATTTTGTGAGGCAAATCAACTGTACTAGATAAATAGAGTAAAACGACAAATTAATTGAATAGTTTTGTCATTCATAAAAATTCTAAAATATGCCTATATTTTGGCTTTTCGTAAACGCCTATCTTTTTGCCTAGGAAGTTTGAAAAAAAACCCTATCTTTTCCCTTTTGTCTATCCGCCGGAAAAGTTTTTTCGCTCAAAACCTTCACCTATCCGCCTTCACCTATCCGCCGGACCCTGCTGTATAGGTAGAGTTCTAACTTCGCACGTCCATCTCATCTCTATTTATTTACCACACCGAGGAGAGAGGTGTGATAGGTGTGGTAGGACTGCGAATCAATACAGGCTAGTAGTTCTCAATATACATTATACAATAAACATATTACTTTATTCACGCGTATATCAAAAAAATATATTAAAAAATTGAAAATAAATGAAATAAATATAGGATTGATTACATAATTCAAATAAATTATCCTTTAAGATTTGAGATGCAATTAGCATAAAGAAAATACTATTTAGGTGATTTAACAAAATACTTTGAAATTTAAATTTATTGATAATTTACATATTTTTATTTGACCGTACTTTTCAATCTTTTGATCATCAAAGTTTGATGGGATATTACTTTTCCTGACAAACCAGATGTTTGCCTGAACTTTTTTAAAGATGTACAGCTGAAATTAATTATGAATCTTTATTATAATACTTAAGAATAACTTAATCGATTCCACCGACAGGTGAGAAACTGTGAGACTGAAAATTGAACTGACTTTGTATTATTTTATTTTAAACAATTAATTATATATTACAAAATTAATTTTAATTTCGAAATTAATAATATGGTTTAATATGGTTTCAAGGTTTATTTATCATTGATTTTTTGTTGTTATTATATCCGATCGCGTTACAAAACTAAAGGACTCGTACTAGGGGTTTAGTTTTGCAGATAAGTCTCCCGGTAGGGACCCTACTTATGCGGCATAAGTTATGCCTATCCCTGTGCTTCAGTGCAGTCGGTGGAATTCTTAACCCGTGTGAGCACAGAAAAAAAGTTCCGCCAAGGCACCGTCACCTATATATAGGTGACTGTTCACGCCTATTACAGAAAGCCCAAGGTTAGTAGAGTTTCATTTTTTTTGCATAAGGAATTCAACACGATATATTTTTGCATCCGACATTTGATATTCTAGAATTTGATTTTTAGTTCTAGAAAATTCTGATAAGAGCAAGGTACAGCATATCACGTGATACAAGCTCACAGTGGTGTTCACAAATTATTTTGGTATTGGAATGGATGCACAATAATCTGAACCTATGTCATCGTTTTTTCTGATTTGATTTATATATAATCAATCAAAAATTATTTTAAATAGGTTTAAAAATTTTGATGAAAAAATCACAATTTTTCAAAAAAAAGGTTATTTTCCCCTATAAAAGCAGATAAGTACACTTCTGATATTATTTCTGGGTCGATATACTAATCAAGTGATCTCTCTGGACAATATTTAATTGCTCGAATTAATTTTTTAATAATTAAAATATTTTCGTGAAATACTTAAAATTGAAATTTTTGAAATATCACTTTTGAAAAAAAATATCTGTTCCTGTATACCAATTAATCTTTGTTTTGAGTGTCAACCATGGCAACACACTTTCCTAAAACTGGCTATTTCAAATTTTAATTGACGCAATAGGTCGCATTTAAGTTTTTTAGAGGTGAAAGATTGGAAAAAAATCTCAAAAATCAACCCGCGTAAATTGAACAAAATTTCCAAAAAAAAATAGTCACTTTTTTGAAATCCTTGCAAAATTCTTTATAATGTATACGAAGGAGACAATTCTACGATGGTTTTTTGGCATATTTAGATGATTTTAATATGCAGTCACCTATATATAGGTGTTGTGCTCACACGGGTTAACCACCCAGGGTGGTCCACCCTCATGACGCATAATCATGAGGTTGCGTTTTTCACAAACATATTTTTCATTCAGATCAATTGGGGACGCTAAGCACGCCCGTGCTTCCGTACCCAAGTTACCTAAATAAAAAAAATAATGCAGACCAATTTGGGTACGGAAAGCATGGGCGTGCTTTCCGTAGCCACCTAATCAACGGTATAGTGAGGACCAAAAAAGTATATTGGCCAATTTGGGTACGGAAAGCACGACTCCAATCAAAGCTCATGCTGTTACTAAAAATAGCCTTAAATTCACGTTATTTTCAAGTACGCTACGATTCGCCAATTTAGCACTTCTTTTTTTCGACTATTTTTGATATCGATTATGGCGGACGAATCAGATTACTGCGTCTAATTTTTGACTATTTTTTATTTGACTCATATCCCTTATTCACACTTTTGTTAATATCCCGGCCCTACTACTTGAAAACACACTACGTTTCCTAATCAGGGCCGGGATATTAACAAAAGTGTGAATAGGGGATATAGTATGTCTAGAATTTACCGCTTATATTTTGTTCTGAGAAAATGATCAGCTGCGATAGTCTAGAAAAATATTTGAGCCTATTTTTTTTGTTAACAGTATTATCATGATTCCAGTATAATACCGATAACATTTTCAAAGAGATATGCCCTCGCCAATTGTTTTTTAAGAACTTAACTATTAATTGCAGAAATAATTAGTAAAAATTGTTACAAAACAACTACGAACGTACCTCAATTGTACATATAATATGTAACATATTGTATGGGAGAAATCTCTGTAAAATAATTTTCTGAAAAATCTCTGTTAAACGATTCATCCAAACTTTGGTCTCCAAAGAAAAAAAAATGGGTTACTAGAAAAATATATCAAAACAACGTTTCGTTATTTTTCTTGTGTAGAATTTCAAGAAATTCTTCTTCTATTGGGTAGTGACTCACTACTAGTGAGAGTCTGTGATGCTTAGGATTGACTTAATTGAGCAAAAAATGAAAGTCATAACTAGGGTGGTCAAAACGATCGGTCAAAAGGAAAATTTTTAGTACAAATGTCTGTCTCGTGTATAAGGGTTAAAATTATTGAGCAACCCCAAAATTATAACTCCTATGGGTCCATAATTGCTAACAGCGATGTACACTGAAGCAAAATTAAAAACATACAAGAAATTTGATAATGTTTTTTTATAAAAATTGGATGAGAAAAATGGCAAAACCATTATTTTTCAAAAAATAGATCAATTTGGTAATTAGTAATTCTTAAATTTCAAAAAATTCGTTTTTGTCAAAAAAAATGACAATTTCGATTTTTGGTCTATTAGTTATAAGCTATCACTATTGTGGCAATTTACTTTTGCAAAGAACTTCAGTGAATCAGTTGTTCTCAAAGATCCTCCGAGGGTTTGCATGACGCTTTTGATTCTTGAACAGGATACTAGAATAATGGCTAATACCGGTAAAAATTTTTAACTGT
Organism: Oikopleura vanhoeffeni; assembly: GCA_004367855.1. NCBI lineage: Eukaryota > Metazoa > Chordata > Appendicularia > Copelata > Oikopleuridae > Oikopleura > Oikopleura vanhoeffeni. The sequence goes on along the minus strand of SCLH01000060.1, from coordinate 280,846 downwards.
CGGTTTCTCATGTTTTTCCAGATTTTTCAAAATCAGTTCCGTGGTCTCTGAAAAAAAATCAGGAAACGGAACAACTGAATTTCATTGCGCTGACTTATGTTTAGCAAACATACCCTCAGATTAAAAAAATTGTAAGCTATTTTCAATGTGATTTTNAGAGATTAAAAATGTTGCGAACTCCCAAAATGATCATAAATAAACATTTTTAATTATTTTTAAAGACTTTTCGGGGAATTACAAAAGTCCAAAATAGTCCAAAAACTATGAGCAATTGCTTTTTTGACGACCTGGCAGCTCTGAAATCCGTGAACAAGAGCTATTTTGTATTTATTTTTTTAAATTCAAGAAATTAATTATTCAATTATGCAGCATGATTCATGCTGGTATAAACATACAAAAAAACTGTGTCTGATATCATTTTTCCAACCTAAGTGGATTTTGAAAATGGGGGTTATCTCTATAGCGCGTGTTCGAATCCCACTGATGTTGTCTAAGTGATTATGTTTGTGATTGCCTGAGTGATTACGCATAATCAACTTTGGCGCTCCCAATATCAAGCTTCCTTGCCTATTATCATACCCAAGACAGTCACTGAGACAGCATTAGTGGTATTCGAACATGCGCTATAGACAAAGCCCTCATTTTCAAGATCCAATTAGGTTGGAAATTTTCTGAAAAGAATGATACTATCTTGAAAAATAGGAACCATTCCTTTGAGTCTATTTCCGGACTCATTTTCGTCTCCATATCTTCCAGTAAAAAGACCTCCAAGGATTCGAATACCTCGTTCACAATAGTATCGAGTTTCATAATCGTAACATTGCATGTAGTTGATTCCAGTGACTTGATCCTCATTATAACAATCGAATCCATTTTCTGCATCGTAAAATCTAAACAAGGATGTCTGAGAGTAACAGACTCAAAAGTCAAAATTCTCCTTATTTTCCGGGCACAGTGCCATCTGAGTGGCTCAAGATAAATAACCAAAAATTACATAAAAAATTATCGTATAAATTTATTTTTTTGATGCAATGGATAATTTTCTGGAAAGTTTTTTTCATTTTTGTTAGATGTTTGATAATAATTTTAATAACGATTTATTTAATCACAAATTTGTGGGTAAAATTTACTAACGCCAAATAATTCTGAAACTATCGCTTGAATTTGAAATTGCTTCGAGGTCAAAAATGATTCGTTAAAAATAACAGTAGCCAAGAATATAATTATTCGTAGGATTTCCAAAGAATTTCATTATCCGATTACTTCCAAAAAGCTTTATTTCTTTCAATTTGCAAGATAGAGCCAAATTTAGTTCTTAAATCTTTTTTTAACAGATTGAGTACAATTTTGTTTTCGATATTTTTAAAACTTTATTCAAAGATTTTGAGTACAATTTAATAGAATAGGTTGTAAATACTTGCTGTTTTTGCCAAGTACGTACCCCTGGTTTTTATATGTAAATTGCAGAATTTGCATAACTCCACTAAAGGTTTCGTTAGCGACTGATATACTTTTTGTTTTGTTTGTTAATAGTTGTTTTTAAGTGATATCAGGCACTAAGAAACGCCCAGCGCTGTATTGTCCCCATCTTTATCGAGTAATATGAGCGTTTTGGTCACTGGGTCCTTGATTGGGAGAGATGCGGTCACGCCTACGCTGTTTTTGTGCCCAGATGGACCAGCCTAGAACAATGAATCACTTTTGGAATCATAAAAAATCAAATTCGTCAGTTTTTTTATAATAGTGGTTTGTAAATGAGTTTCAATAAAACTAAACTAGTTTTTGAATATGAAATTTTTGTTTGGAAATCAAATTTTTAAATCTTCGATCGCAAATTCACAATCGCATGATTTATTATACTGATTAGGGTGGACGCGATTGTATTACTGACAAGAAGTTAAGGGTATGTAATGGTGGTTCCTACATTTTCTGGCAGTTAATATGTCAATAACAATGCACCAAAATCAATCGTTTATGTTTCAAAAGCACAAAACAACCTAAATAAGAAAAAAAAAAAATTCGAAATTTTTGAGTTTCTAACAAAATAACGGATGTTTCAATTTGACCACTAAAACTTCCAAATTCGGCTTGACGTTAGCCACTTTCTCCTCAGGTTTTCCCAGCTTCGTTTAAAGCCTACTTCGAAAAATCGAAGCACATTTTTCTCGGAAATTTTTTCACGTGACCTTGAAAAATTCATATTTGGGTTGGGGTCGAAAATAAAAAAAAAGCTCCTCAAAGAAGTTTTTATTTGTTTCGAGCTACCGTGTGCAAAAATTTGAGTAAATTTTGAAATTTAACCTAGGAGGAGATAAATTTTCCGAATGAACAAAGTCGAAAACCCGGTGGTTTATCGCATATTCTAGAAAAAATATAGCACTTATCAAAAAAGCGCTCCTCAGAATTTTAAATACTAATTATACAGGTTATACAAAAATTAAGGTTTATTTCAAAATAAAGCCTGAGAGGAGATAGATTTCCGTTTTGACTGAGGTCTCCCTGTCTCGCTTATGTGTCCTGGAGTGTATGCATGCAAACAAAATTTGACACATGTTTTAGACAAGATGAAGGCTATTTCTAAAACTGGCTAATCTGAATTATATCCTTGAAGCCCTGTTTGGCTAATATTTTCATCGAGAATATGTCAAATTAGGAACCACCATACCTTAAGGGGATAGATTGTCGCTTGTTGGTACCTTTCAATCCCGCCTCAGAATAATTCTAGGGCAGTTGTGAAAATATGAGGATACTCGTTTGTAGATCTATCCTTCGTCTAACGATTCACGTCTCAAACTCAACATTGTTACATCACAACCACAAAGTGGGTGAGTCTATCTCTAGAACAATCAAAACGTTTTTAATCTATCTTCTTTTTGACCCCACATAACAAAGCGTCTGAAAGTTCACACAGAGTAACGGATAAATGAAGTATAAAAATAGATCGTTTGAATTTTTTCGAATTTCGATCTTTATTTCTAGAACTCACTTTAACGTCCCGATTTTAAAATTTGACTTTCAAACTCTATCTTGTTTTAGAACGGATGTTCAAAAATGAAGCCGTTTTTTGACTATGGTAGATAACATTAATGTCGTCAATATGATCGTTCTAAAATTTTGATTATTATTCTAGAAACTTGACTTAAAGGGGTGGTCGTCGCATTTTAAGGCAAAAATGGGGTTTTCAATGACCAATGTAGCAAAAGTACAAATCGTCGGACCAAACATTACCTCTCTCTGATATATTTGAACAAAAAATCTTGCATCCTAAAAATAAATCAAAATGACGAATGGCTCGTCCAATCAGAAACAATGCTTAAAAAAAAACGGAATTATTTTCAAAATGTATCTCCTCCTGAGTTTTTAGGGTACACCAATGATTTATGACTCAAATTAATCGGACAAAACGTGAGCAAAACACCAAGTTGAGTTTTTTTGAAAATTCTTGAATTGCTTCCAGTATCACTAAAAACTGTATTTTGAACCCTGTTTTAGGGGTCTCAATCAATGTATCTCCTCTCTGGATTTGAAAGTTACACATTCGAAAACCTAGATAAATGTGCCATGCTGTAGGAGTCCATGCAAAACCAAAGTTGAGTTTTGTCTAAATTTCTGACTCTTTTTTTTGGTAAATCGTGTTTCAATTTCCCAAAAATCAAGAAATCAACTTTTTTCATACGAAATATTTTTGAACTCATCAAAAAGTGCTTTTCTNCTTTTGTCTGATTGACTTTATCTGTTGGGAATCAAAAAATATTTTTAAATAAGTTCAAAATATTCATGAAAAAATCACGTTTTTTAGGGAAAAATTGTTAGTTTTCTCGATTTAATGAAATTATTTGATTATTTTTACAATATTAAGCCAAATATGGTATAACTGTATCACTCTGGCATGATTTTCACAAATTATTTATTTTTTCAAAACATATCAGTTTATCCATACTGATATCGAAATCGGATATTTTGAAATTTCACTCCCAAAGAAATATTTCTGCTCCAGATATGTCTAGAAAGCTGATTGTTTTAGCAAATTGTACTCAAAACACTTTCCTAAATACTGGCTGATTTGAAATTATAATTCCAAATTTTGATCAAAAATCATTTTTTTGAAAGTAAAAGTTAAGCGAAAAAATTCAATCAACTCGTGATAAAATTTGAACCAAGTATCCGAAAGAATTTTAGAAAAAATTTTCAGATTCACATTGTTGAATTTTAAAATGTATCGGAAAGAGAAGTTTCTGCGATCATTTTTTCCATCATTTTTGGCTGATTTAAAGTGACTTTACCCTTTCAAAAATTTATTTATTGAGTTTGGGGTAAAAATTTGAAAAAAAGCTCTCTAAGGAGTTTCTATCTGTTCTGTGCTAGCGTTTGCTGAATTTTGGGTGGATTCCAAAATATAACCTAGGGGTAGATAGATTTTCCGACGACAAATGTAAAAAAACGGTGGTTTATTGCATATTCTAGAGAAAATATAGCATTTATTGAAAAAAAACGCTCTCTAAGAAGTTTTATCCACTAATTATACAAGTTATGTTGAATTTCATTATTTCAAAATGAAACCTAGGAGGAGAAAGATTTACCGTTTTGGGTTAGGTCTTCCTGTCTCGCTTATGTGTCTGGGAGTGTATGCATTCAAAAAAGTTTTGGCACATATATTACGCAAGCTGAAGGCTAGTTCTACAAACTGGCTAATCTGAATAATATCCTTGACGCCCTGGTTGGCTAAGTTTTCATCGAGAAAAATTAACGGTACTATACGCCTCAGAATAATCCTAACTATATCTACAAGGGCGATTTTAACGTAAATCATACAGTAGTTACAAATATCATTATTATCACAATTTTAACATACTGTTAACGTATAGTTTTATAAATTGTAAATCGTATCAGGATACAATGCAAGTTTCCAGTCGATGATTTGTTTGGCATAAACAATTTTTATTTGCGTGGATTTCTTAGGTTCTAGAATTCTGTGATTTTAGATTAAAATAATTCGATTTCGCTTCAGCGATCAATGTTAATCAATGCATATCTCCAAGTTATTTTGGTCAATTTCACAAATAATAACATATGTACGGATTTTATTACTGTGGTTTTCGTTTATAAGGGTTTTGCCATGTTGTCCTTGGGTTACCATTTCATTTTGTCCTAATTTTTAAAAAAATGCTCCATTTTTAAAAATTTTCGGTTTTTTTGCTCTTCAGTGAAGTGTCTTCACCCATATTTTTTGAAAAAGAGGTGAATTAAAGATAATTTCTGAAAAATATACCTTTTGAATTTTTCTCCCATATTGTCCTTAGGTAGCTTTTTTTTAAGGTGACCCTACCGTTTCCGGATATCTCTTACCGTTTTGTCTACAGAGGTGGGTCACCTTAAAAAAAAGCTACCTTTTGGATTTTTCTCCCATATTGTCCTTAGGTAGCTTTTTTTTAGGTTCCCCCCCTCTCAAGCAAAAACCGTAGGAGCTATCAAGAACTTAGTATCTATTTCTCTCAAAGACCGCTACATTTCTTTTCGGTTTTCGAGCCTTACCGGTTACCGGTAATCAGCGGAAAACACCGTAATTGGCCGTTTTACAGATAATCTAAGATCAACATGAATATACATATGGGGGTAAGTTGCGAGGGGCGGACACAAATCAAAAAGTGGGGTTTGCCATCAATGCATATCGATCATTATGCCTGGTCACTTTAAAAACTTATTTGCCTGTAAAAGAATCAGAATAAGTTTTTAAGTACCCGGCATAAATGATCAATATGACCTAAAGATGATGTCTTTAGAGACGCACACTATGGTGCACCACAGTAGACATTTTGATATCTTTAAATTAATAGAAATTAGCTGTTTATGTGCAATGTCACTAGGAAAAATAAGCATCATTAAAGCAAGCTAAAGCAATCATTACAATTCGCCAGCTAGTTCTCGACTAAATTATTTTCTGCATAACAATTTGAAATACAAATATAAGCTGGATAATAATTAATTATCAACCTTATATTTGTATTTTCAAATTATTGTGTAGAATATGATTTATTCGAGAACTAGCGATGGGATTCTTGTTTAATCGTATATATGCTACATGGTTTCCCATTTTTGTGAGGGCCTTCCTTTGCGACGCTATGGATACCCCAGCCAATGAAAACGATGTCTTTTTTTTAAAACATGCCATGGTTGTGCCTCATCACTGGCCAATCACAGCGCTCTCTTGGTGAAAGTATCCATAGCGTCGTAAGGAAACGACCCCCCCCCCAAAAGGGACATCCTGTATATAATATGGTCCAGCAATTCGTTTGTCTTTTGCATTGTTATATTTTATGATATCCCTTTGCGCAACTCTCACTTTTTCGCCCTTCTATAACGTAACATTTTTCGTTTTATCATGTAACATATAGAATAAAACAAAAAATGTTACCTTATAGAAGGCTGAAAAAATGCGAGTTGCGCAAAAGTAGTATCATAAACTGAAGATAATTGTCAGAGACTTCGGAATCCTGACGCACTTGGGTGAAAATAATTTAGATATCCTCCTATATAGTTTATGATTCAACTTTTGCGCAACTCTCATTTTTTTTCAGCCTTCTATAACGTAACATTTTTTTGTGGTATTAAAGTATGAAAGTTATGCAAGAAAAACATATTTTGCGCATGAGTTGCGCAAGAGTATTATAACCTCTCGAAGATTTTCAACGATAACGCGTCATGGTAAGGGTGAAAGTAATCTAACATATATAATCAGCAAGTTATAGTTTATACTTTACTTCCACAATTTACATATATGGTATATACGCCGATAGGCAACACCCTTCCAATGACGCCAATAACTTTTGGCCGAAAGGTCGTGGTTTGCCTATTGCCGTCACCCACTGTATGCTTTAGTTGGTTCTAGTCACTAGAATCTAGTGGTTATGTGGAAGATACATTATCTTGAATAATTCGAAAAATTGAACTGATGGGAACTTTTTAACAGGTAACTGAACAATTTTCAAATTAAATCTTACTTTTTTTTTGCCACGAGAAGTGGCAAAGGGTCCCAATAGAAACCCATCGTGATCGAAGTAAAAGAAAAAAATGACAAAATATATATCCATTATTATGCCCGGGTCACTTTAAAAACTTATTTGCCTGTTAAAAGAATAGGGAATAAGTTTTTAAAGTGACCCGGGCATAATAATCCATATGGGTCCAAGGATAAAAATGTGGAATGAGTTCATTCGATTTCTTGAGTTCAAATGCCGTATTTATCAGGTCAAGGGTTCATAATAGAAAATTCTCAATCACAAAAATGTTCAGGTTTGAAATATAAAAGTTGGTAAAATTATATTTTAACAACTTTTCCCGTATAAGAAACAACTCATCATTTATATTGTACTCAATTTGGCTAAATTATAGAAAAAAACGGGAAAATTGTAAGGGCTAAGCCCCCTTAGGGCTTTCTAAAGGAGTCGGAACAAAAACGGCCAGAGGGATTTTTAGACAAGTCTTCGCTTTCATAAAAAACATAAACTGAAAAGTAATCATTACTGATAACGGAGGATTAATTAAAATTGGCCCCTTAAATTAACTGAAAAAAACGGAAAAAATTCTACATACTTATTTTAGTATACTTATTTTGAAATCCAAATTATGAAGAAAATATTAAGAAATGTACAGGAATGTGTAGGAGCAGTAGACTTTTAATGCTTTTCGGAAGTCTTTTTAAAATGCTTTTTCTTGGCGTGGAAAATCGTAGAATTTCCTTAGCCCAGTAAAAACAGGAAGAAAAATTTTCTACAAGATGATCAATAGTTTTTATCAACCATAGGTGAAGTACGTACGAGAAAAGTGATATCCATTACGATGCCCGGGTTTGTTTGTTTTGTTAAATTTATTGCTCAGTAGATGGTTAACCAAGGCTAACATAGGCTGGATTGCAGAAATTCAGTGTCCGGGTGCCTTAAAAAACTTTCTGCCTTAAAAAGAATAGGAAAAAAATTGCAAGGCACTCGGGATCGTTATCGATAGTCTGTATATCGGTAAAAGGTTATCATATCGATTACGGGGCCCTCTGGTCGTTTTTTGCCACTTTTTCAGCCAAAATTTTTATAAGATTCGGCTTTTGAAAACGACTCACTTGATTAAGTTTTTCGATACCTCAAACTGAGTACAAATATCTAGTGAGTAATAAAATAATAATAAATTGAACAGAATAGAACCATTTTTGGTTTTTTTCTGAGATGACCGAAATTTTTTAATATTCAGTTTTTGTTAAAAAAAAATGGAAACATTGGCCTGATTCGGACCAATTTTTTCAATTCATTTTTCTTTAAATATTTTTGCTCAGATTGAGCTATCTAAGAACTCAATCGGATAAGTCGTTTTCAAAAGCCGAATTATATAAAAATTTTGGCTGAAAAGTGGCAAAAAACGATCAGAGTGCCCTTTATTGATATATACATATGTAGTCTATATGATACAGTATATATCATATAGAGCACAATTCATTTTTATGATTTGATAATTTATTTTGCTCTATAGCACCCTTAGCGTACATAATTCACCTATGGTAGACAATACGCTCATTAAAAAGTCGGGCACGAGGATTCTTTTGGTGGTATATTCTAGTGATTAGGGTTATAATAATCTGCGGAAAATTCTCTGCAAGATGGTCATTAGAAAATTGAAACTGTTTTAATTTTCTACGCAACCCTTACCTCTTTTCGCAGGTAAATATGGATTGGACGCATAAACCGCCTTTTCTTCCGACGTTCCTCTCGCCGACCTCCTTAGGGAAAGGGCAAAATTCCTCTTCAAGGCCAATTTGATCATTCCTCCTCACTTCATCCAGATCAAAATAAAAACAAGAAAAATTAAAAAAAAATAATAAAAAATATTTTCCGCTCAAGTTACAAAACCCACACAAATCCGCCCCCGCAATTCTGGCTACGCGTCCAAAATGTAGGCCCCGATTGTAATGTCGTGCAATTGGACAATTCCCATTGTTTTATATTGGCAGGGGTTAAATTTTCGAAATTTCTAGCAAACATTTCAATTGGGTTTAGGCCCTGGCGCCCACGCTTTTTCTACTACACCGCGCTTAACTAGCCCTGTTTGTGTTGGCGAGTTTCAGTCGTGAATCCAGCACGAATGCGCCGCGCTGATTGGCTTAGACGTCGACACAGCGTGGGCGCAGGGTCCAAATCGCGTGGGCGTGATCTAGTTTCTGCCCGACGAGTGTGCTTTCGTGGCCACAGTCGACTCTCATTCACCTTTTTCGGTGTAATTGTCGAAAATAAGTTTTGAAAAGTTTAGTTTTACCACCCGAAATTTCCAAACCCCGACTGGGTTAGATTTAGGACCAGAGGAGAAAATTTTTGGAAAGTATGGGGCTATCAATTTCCTCCATTTTTAACAAGCTTTTTGCCAAAAAACAAATGAGAATTTTAATGGTCGGATTAGACGCTGCTGGTAAAACCACCATTTTGTACAAACTGAAATTAGGAGAAATCGTCACCACAATCCCAACTATTGGTAAGTTTAGGAGTTATATTTTTTTTATTTTTGCGCACGTAGGCGGGCGAAACGCCGGCGATGTTTTTAACCCTCCAGCTCTTAAATGGTGTTGGGTGTTTTTATTATTTAAAAACACCATATATGGTTTCTAGGTGTTAAATTATTAATTAAAATCATATGCAATAATTGCAATAGTTAGGTACAATTAGAAAATTGGATGATTTTGCACACATATTTTTCGTTTAGAAGATAATTCCTGCCCGGAAAAAAATTACTTTTTTAAGGGAGAAAACGTTATACTTTCCGGACAGGTTTTATTTCCAGCGAAATAAAGTTTCAAATTTTTTTTTTTTATTTTGTCAAAAATTATATTGTTTCCTTTTTAAATGTTTATTCCCTGAATTAAATAACATGGTATAACTGATATATTTTTCAAGTTAAATCCCATTTTTCATCTGATTGTTATTTTCTAAAATTTTGAATTTTTCGAAAAAATAATACCGATTTTCATACTTTTGTAGACTATTTTAATTGAATTCTCGGCCAAAATTTCCAACATCCAAGAAATATCTCATTACGACTCGTAATTTACGAGTTTCGAAAAATGCATACAAAATATTAAATATCCGTTTTATAACCCTTATCTTGGACACCGTTATTTGCGAACAAGACGCTTAGACGAATCACCCAATCAGCGGCACTTTCTAGTCAAATGAATAGTAAGGTGAAATCGAAACAGCAAAAACGGTATCCAAGATTACTAAGGTCGCTTTTTTTCTTCCGGTCTTGGCCCTCCACCTGAAATTTCCCGCACCTCGACCCGCACCCGCAGACCACTACTCGCACAACCCCCCACCCGAATACGCGCCACCATCCGTCTCTTTACTCTCGCACGCTCCCCGCACACCTTCGGACCACCAATGCCCGGCTCGCAAAACTCCTTTTTTGCGCCCCCACCCCTTTCCTACGGTTGATCACCGTGCCCCGACTCCGCCCCCTCACCTCGACCACTTGCCTCCCCCTGACCACAACCGCTCTCTTTTTGCACCATCCCGCACGGCCCCCCGGCATCATCCGGAGAAAAGCAAAACATTTCCCTGCTCTCCCAATTCGGCGCTAACGTTAACGATTGCCCCCCCCCGCTCTGCTCGCTCTCCTAGTCTAGTTCTCTCAGAACAGATACCCCTTAGGTGGAGCAACCGAAAAAAAAGCGACCTAATGTATTTATTTTTTACTTCCAAATTTTCCCAAATATGCTTGATTTTTAGATTTGTTTCAATTTTTTTTTGATTTCAAAATTTTCAGGATTTAATGTCGAAACCGTCGAATACAAAAACATTTCGTTTACCGTCTGGGATGTCGGTGGACAAGACAAAATCCGACCTCTCTGGAGACATTACTACCAAAACACCCAGGGGTTAATCTTCGTGGTTGACTCTTCTGATAGGGAACGTATTCAAGAATCGCACGACGAACTTCACAAAATGGTGAGATTTTTTAAAAGTTTAACCAGTGCACTTCGATTGTATCAATTAGCACTTTTGTATTAATTTTTAACCCCTAGCTGAATGAGGACGAGTTACGCGACGCGATCGTGTTGGTATTTGCGAATAAACAGGATTTACCAAATGCTTTATCGGTAACGGAACTGACAGAAAAACTTGGATTGAACACATTAAGACGAAAGGTATGTGTACAAAATTGAATTGTTTGATACAAAATCTTGAAAAACAAGGGGCCCAGAAAAAATCTAATATTGTTATATTTTTACGTGGTGCCTCCTCAGGCCATATGAAACTTTATCCTCAAAAAAGAACTCAGTTTAACCCTTGGCCGCACTGATAATTATTGTTCTTGATTATTATATTCATTCTTTGGTGAATAATCATTTCTTTATTCGATCAAGAAAACAATCTTTCAGCAATTATTTATTCAGATGAATAATTTTACTATTATTAGTCACTAAGGACACGTTTCCCTATGGACAATACTGAAAGGGCAAAAACAGACTATAACGCAATAAATGATTGAACCTTATAATTTGATAATAATTTTCTTAAACTCTCTAAAAACACAACCGGTTTAATTATTAGTCATGCCAGTTTGACCGGTAAAATTTTGGAAACGTATCTGAAAACAGCTTGTACAATTTTGTTCATGAATTGTAAGATTTATCTGGTTTCAACCGGTTAAAAATTAATCAATGCTTCGCCTTTATTATTGAAGTTTTCCGATTAATTACAGTAACACGTTATTATTATGTCCGAATCAGCTTATTTTTTGTCTGACCTAATTTTTATCAATTTTAGTGATTACACTTCCAGTTTTCAATTTTAATACTTAATTCTGATTTAACTTTAACGTGTGACAGCCTAAATTACAGAGAACTTTCTCCAGTATATAGAAAAAGCGCTGAGAACAAAATGTAAACTATACGTATAAGCTTTTAAAATTATGTCATTTTTAGCTGGAAAAACAGAAATGCGTCAATTCGTTTTCCATTATTGACTTGATAATTATATTATATCAATACGGGGCTCCTGTTCCTTTTACTAGTTTTTAAGCCAATTTTTATTTAATTCGGCTTTTAAAAACAATTATCCATAAACTTCTCTAGATAGCTCAAACTGAGCACAACTATCGGTGGAAAATAAAAAAAAATTAGTTCATCGGAATCAATTTGTTTATCTTTTTCTTAGATTACTGAAATGTTAATACTTGTTTTCTTGAAAAAATTGGTAACAATCGTCGGATTCGGACCAATTTTAAATTCAATCTATTACGGAATATTTCTGGCTCTGTTTAACTATCTAAGATCAATCGGCATGAGTCGTTAGCAAAAGCGAATTAAAAAAAAATTTGGCTAAAAATCTAGTAAAAAAGGACCAGGAGCCCCCGTAATCGATATGGGTCAAATAGAGTGTTTTATCGAGACAAGTGTCAAACGACATATAATTAAATTATAAGGCTTTCAAGATTCTGAAATGATATTCGAAAAGGACTCATTAGCGAGCTGAAACTCTTTGAATCGTAGGAACACGTTTTTTCCTCGACACTCTATTTGGCGTAAGTATTTTCCAAATTTGAGAAAATAATAAAAGTTTTCGCATCACATTCTTACAACCTAATAAATCAACTTTTTACGCCTATCCATTTTATTATTTGAGAAACAAATTAAAATCGATTTTTTAGTGGTATGTCCAAGCTGCCTGCGCAACACAAGGAACTGGATTGTACGAAGGTCTCGATTGGTTATCAAGCGAATTATCGAAATAGAAATCTTTAAAAAACACTTTTCAGAGCCATTGAAGATCAATTTATATTTTGATTTCTCGCTGAAAATTAACCATTTTACTATTGGAAGAAAAACACACTTCATGTCTTTATCTATATTATTTAATATTTTAATTTTTACTCGTAAACGCTCTCCAGCGCCACCGTTTTTTCAAATGATGACGCTGTTTTAAGTTTTTACAAATAAAAATGACCGTTTCAGCCCAGGGAAAATTATTTTTGTAGTCAGAAAAACCCATGATCATTAAAGCTTTCACCTGGCTTTGCACTAAGGTTATTATGAATAATATTAATCAGGATTAGTCCCCAATCAGTGTAGGAAATGGAAAGTAGTGGAAAGGAAACTCATTTCTTTCTTTTTTGTGTGGAAAGGATCCCCTTTCTTTTCTCCTTTCTTACTCTGCTTACCTTAACATATATTTTTATCAAGGCGTTGGAAATGTGCAATCAATTCACCAATCGCACCTAGGGTGGATAAAAAAATAACTCTAACTCCCATGCTCTCCCCGCCTTTTATTTTGGTACTGGAGCGAGCGTGAGAGTTATTACTGAATATCTTTAGAAATAAGGCCCCGATTTTGGTTCGATAGAAAAAATATTCTATTTCTTTGTTCTTTCTAATATTATATGCTTATAACAAAAATAAAACACGGTATCGCTTCACCTAGTGGCGAGGGGTAACCCTCAAAATTGCGTGGGCGGTGCTACATTTAGTAAAATCAATTTATACCTTTCCTTCTAGAAATATCACACAATTGTAAACAATAAAAAAAATAAAAAATGTCAAAACCATCTTTTGTTCGTTTCTTTTTCATTGGTCAGATTAAGAAAGGATCAACCAATCAAATGCTCAGATTTCGCATTTTTCAAATATTTAGGATTTGTACTCGAGGGCGGGTGATCCGTATAAGTTATACAAGCTGTTTTTTTATTAGTCAAAATGAACACCATAACTTTGATTTCAAATTGGTAAATAGCCTGGTCAAGGGTCATTATTCTGCAAATTATGGTCGTTTAATATTGAAATCTTGAACACACTAATTACCAATTGGAAATCATGTTTATTGGGCTCGAGTCGGTGTCTAGTGTACCCATTTGGGTACGCTAAGCACGCCCGTGCTTTCCGTACCCGAATTGGTCTGCATTAATTATTTTTATTTAGGTCAATTTGGGTACGGAAAGCACGGGCGTGCTTAGCGTACACAAATTGGTCTGAATGAAAAATATTTTGTGAAAAACGCAACGTCATGGTTATGCGTCATTAGGGTGGTTTAGGAATTTCGCCGACTGCACTGAAGCACAGTAATAGGCATAACTTATGCCGCATAAGTAGAGTCAGTACCGGGAGACTCATCTGCCAAACTACCCCGCTTAGTCCGGATTCTTTGCGTTTATGGGATTAAATTTTCTCAAGAAGAATGATTCCGAACATGAAAAAAAATTTGGAGCCTCCAAGTGGTCACAATTAGAGCATGAAAAAACAACCTTTCGGGCTCTAAACCGCGCTTTAAAGGTTGATTTATTAATAATAAATTCTTATTCATTTTTTGTTGTTATTATACCGATCGCGTTACAAAGCTTTTGCCGATAAGTCTCCCGGTACTGACCCTACTTATGGGCCAGAAGTTATGCCTATCACTGTGCTCAAGTGCAGTCGGTGGAATTCCTCAACCACCCTAATTACACATAATCATGACGTTGCGTTTTTCACAACATATTTTTTCATTCAGACCAATTTGGGTACGCTAAGCACGCTCCCTTGGGCTCACGTCGACCCATTAAAAATCAGCTAGGTTGTAATGCACTAGATTATGATTTGCAGTGATGCCTTGCATCAATTAGTTAATACAAACCCCCTTGAGAAAGGGTCCTCTTCTGGCGTATGTTATTTTTCTATTGTACTTTCGGTCATTGAGACTCCCGCCAATCGCGCGTCGTAATTCACCAGCGATAAGTCATAAACGATGATTTTTTTTTAAATCAGTTCTTAGCCATCGTTCCAAAGAAAAAATACATTGGCGGGAGTCTCCATGACCGCAAAGAGGGAAAGTACAAGACAAAAGTGACATACGGTGAGTACACAGGGTCTGCAGACTTCAAATTTAGTTTGAATTTCCTCAATAATTATTTTCGTAACATTCCAAATAGTCAACGTCGTCTGTTCTCCTTTTGAAAAAGATGCATTTTTCATATTCTCAAGGTCGTTTATTATGAATTATTTTTTGCTGACGAAGCATTTTACAGCGTGGAAGAAATGACGTCATGAAAACTATCAAGTACGCCGGTAATCCACACTGATTTGCGTACTAATTTACAGCCAAAATAATGAAGCAGAAACGAATTCGACTTTTTGGGGGTATCAAAATTGAAATTGTTCTGAATTGCTAGCATGATGCTAGTAGCATCATCTGTGGTCATCCAGGATGACTCATCCTAGACCCATAATTTGGGTGCGAACTAAGGAAATTTTTACGATATAATAACGAAAGTTTAAATGATGGCATCATTATTATGCTATCTATCTCAAAATTCGAAAAAAAAAGGAAAAGTTGTCGAAGAACACTCAGAAAAACTTTTAGTTTGGCCACTGAGCTTCCCGGTGCGCACCCTACCCATAGTTTACAATGCACATTAATTCGACGGATTTTTTACTACAACTGTATTGGCGATACTGAAAAAATTTGCCATTTTGCATTTCTTCCTGCATACGTATTTTTTGGACCCCCGAGTTACATGGAAGTGTAGGCGTTTTACTATTACCGATACAACAGGTTTGTCCATTTTACTGTTGAGCCAAGGACGATGTTGTATGGTGATTGAATTTTTTGATATTTTTTTTTAATAAAGTTTTATACCTAATTAGTGCGCACATAGTGGTCGGAATCCGGTGTCCATTACTGATTATGTCTAAATAGACCTTAGAACCTTTTGTTTGTGTGGTTTAGAGGTGGAGGTGTCTCAGAGCTATGCAGAAGTTGACTCGAGCGACGCGATGCGGGGCGTTTGCCCCGCGTGGTTTCGCTCGAGGCTTACGTATCCGGCGATGACCAAAGCAACCACGCTAACTTTGCTCAACTTTTCCTGGCTTTAACTTGTCCTATTAGCTCCAGTATAGATCGCGCCGCTCTATTTTTAACCCGGTTAAAACATGGCGTTCAAAGACTTCGTGTAATAATCTTTTTTTGTCACCGATCTAACTCGACAATACTTGATCAGATCGACGTTGACGCCCGATCGATCAAGTTTTAAAATTTGCGCTCCGATAATTAGAAATGGTGGGTTATTCT
>SCLH01000060.1:225042-264755 GCA_004367855.1 Oikopleura vanhoeffeni | reverse complement strand
GGCATAAATCGAGTCTACGAGTTAATTATGATTTGGGATCTGAGATTTAGGATCAATTTTAAATTGATAATATCAACCAGGTTTAACAATTAGGTTTCACAATGTATAGTTTTCCAGTTATTTGCCCTCAAAAACGATGAAAACGGCATTTCTCATGAGGGGTATTCCCATTAAGGGGGTATACGACTCTGATTTAATAAAGGCCTTAGAGGCATTACAAGTGCTCCGAATTGATAAGGGGTAATAATTAAATGTACTAAGAACCCAATCATCAAAAATTTTTTTTCGAAATTTCCGCATTTTTTCGATTTTTGTCTAAGTATTTTTTAAAAGATGAAGTTAAAAAATAACGTTTGCTCAAATTTGACCACTAAAACTTCAAAATATCGACTTGACGTAAGCCACATTTCTCATCAGTGTTTCACTGGCTTTCTTTTGAGCCTACTTTCGAAAAACTCGAAGCACTTTTTTTTTCGAAATTTTTTTGGAAAATGACCAAAAACATCATATTTTGAGTTTAAGCTGTCAATTGCAAAAAAGCTTGAGATCATCTCTTACATATGTTCTGAGGATNAAAATCAAGACAATATACTTTGCAAATGATCAAAAAGTACTTTCCTAACGCTATATTGGGTTAAAATACCACCAGCTTATTTTAAATAATCCATCTTTTTAGAAAAAAAAATTATACAAATGCAATTCTAAAATTTCATTTTTGAGCCTGAATTCACGAAGGGTACCCCCATAAATACAGAGAAGTTTTCGAATGAAGATCAAATTTATACTGTGGTTTTTTGTCTATAAGGACAAGGTAAGAACAATATGGCCAAAACCTACGCCTTTTCATTTTAGTTTGTCGCTTTATAAGGCCAATTTTCCCAGTATAATTAAAGGGGGTATACGACTCTGATTTAATAAGGCCTTAGAGGCATTTAAAATCCTCCAAATTGATACGGGGTGATAATCAAGTATACTAAGAACCCAATCATTTAAAAAAATTTTTCGAAATTTTTGCATTTTTTCCAGTTTTTTTTTAAAAATGACGTTAAAAAATAACGTTTGCTCGAATTTGACCACTAAAACTTTAAAATATCGACTTGACGTATGCCAAATTTCTCATCAGTGTTTCACTGGCTTCCTTTTGAGCCTACTTTCTTCAAAATTGAAGCACTTTTTTTTCGGAAATTTTTCAGAAAATGACAAAGAAATCATATTTCGAGTTTAAGCTCGAAATTGCAAAAAAGCTCTCGCTCATCTCTTGCATATTTACTGAGAAATACTTGATAAAAATTTGAGCCATTTTGCAAACATCTCCTCGGAGGAGATAGATTTTGAAGTCTGAAATTGTTAAAAATCGTCGGTTATTTGGCGTTCTAGAATTGTACAGTTGCCGGATCAAAAAAAGCTTTCCATTGAGAATTCATATACAACAGTTTCGTGCTCTGTGAAAAGTTGAGCTCAATTTGATTAACCGTCTGGGAGGAGATAGATTTTCAAGTTTTGAAAATGTCACCTTGTTACGATACTCTTCCTATTGCTGTAATTCTCAAAAATAATTTGTGATGTACTTTTTCGCAAGATGAAGGATAGATCTACAAATAAGCATTTTCGGTTTTTCTCATAAGCTCTTAGTTTTCAGTATATACAACCGAGAAAATGTCAAATCAGAGTCGCATACCCCCTTAAGGAGGTATGCGACTCTGATTTGACATTTTCCCGGTGAAATATACTGAAAATTAACAGTTCATGAGCAAAACCGAAAATGCTGATTTGTAGATCTATCCTTAATCTTGCGAAAAAGTGCATCACAAATTATTTTTGACCATTACAGCAAAAGGTACAGTATCGTAACAAGGTGACATTTTCCGAACTGCAAAAACTATTTCCTTCTAGACGGTATATCAAATCGAGCTCAAATTTTCACAGACCAAGTAACGGTAGTATGTCAATCTTTGCTCGTNAATTACCCCGGATAACCATTTTTGAAAGATATACTACTGGTCAGTTCTCGATTAACTGATACTTACCGGTCGTTTTCGCTGAATTTACGCGTTAACCCGGCTAGGTCGACTCGCAACCGAGCATAGAACCAGACTCGTATCAAAATTTGCCTCTGGCATACATATCTGAACTTCTCTGGAATCGATCGAACGTTTTCGAGAACATCGCTCCAAGATTGCAGTTCGCTAACAAAAAGTGCCGCCACAGTCAACATATTTCTTAAGGATCGTCCTGCTGAATCTAGATAACGCCAAAACACCTAGAAGCCAAACCAGATTACCAATGGCAGGCAACCTTCGGCGTAAACACCCATCGTCCTTAATCGTGCAGAACCGGAAAGTGCTATCTCAATACCGACTGTCATCGATCAACACCTTTGGACGAAGAAGAACTGTCCAATGGTCCCCCTACACTCCGAGTTTCATTAAATATCTTTTATATCCATACGTAAAAACAAGAACTTTATTCATTTTGTCGCCTATTTCGATTACTCCTGGAAAGTGAAGCCGACCATTTCGAAACAAACAAGTTGTTTATGTAGCATGATTTGTAATGAATTAACACAACAACTTGTAATTCGTGTTATATCCAGTATTGATAATGGACGTGCCGTTTTTTTAGTCATTCTATTTTAGCGGCTGAACATTCTACTGGTGCAACAACAAGAAATCTAATTTGTCTGAGGTTCTAAACTTCCTGTTAGACCCTCGTATAATTCAAACTTAGGGTTTTATTTTTTGCATTTGCAAATACTCAAAAAATTAAAGACTTCAATTCGTTTTTGAAATCCTCCACTATATTCAAGTATACAGGGTTGTGATTATTTTTTTAATGTTCTCAATCTTATCGGTTGTTTGAGCCAACATCTTTAAGCTATATTGAAATCTTGTACATCTTTGCAAATATTCCAGCCAGTTTGAGCTCATTATTACTCCCTGGAAATAGGTAATAATTATTCAAGGTCCAATCTACTTTTTGTCCTCTTTTTCAGTGTCGCGCTATTTAGTTCCGACATAGACACCCTCAGTTTTAGCACGAAACAAAATTATAATTAAATAAACACTCAAAGAAGAACCAATAAAAGTATATTATTCAGGCCTTTTTTGGAAAGCGGAGGATAGCTATAGATTATCAATTTAGGCGGTAACGGTGCGATACTTGTTTTTAGGTTTACTTTGAGTCTCACAAAATACACCAATTTCTACGGACGATAAAGAAAGCATAGGACCTGATCTACAAGTACCTAATTTGCTCGACCAGAACCAACTTCAAATATGGAAAAACCTGTAGCATTTTCTTTCTCGGACATCACTCTAAGCTTTCACTTGATGGTACTTTCGACTAAAATCTGGCATGACTATTATTTTCTTCCGAGTTTTCACTTTCCGGTTACTAAAATGAGATTCTCTAGAATTTGAACAAAAAATTTCAAAAATCTAATCCCCTACAAATACAACCGAACTATTTCTCTTCTTCCCCCCAAATTTATACTGCATTTCTGAATTTACCTCAGGTAAGAAGTAGTTACTTTGAGAGCGAAGACCTGGAATTAATCGCGTGTTTTGCAGTTGCGAGACAATATAGCCGAATTCAAAATTCTATTTTTCCTAAAATTACGAGCATTATTGTTTCCGTGATGTTCATCCCAAGTTTGAGTGGAATCTATGCGGCTCTAGAGGAGTCAGCACATTTGATAGACGTTCTAACAGAACTCGCCGCATGGTGGTCACCGCGGTCGGCCAAATCTATTCTATAAATTATTTTTGTAGATTAAAGGATAAGACTCTATCAAATGGCTCTTCTTAAAAGTTCGGAAGCCAGTTTCTGTATTCCGATTCAAATGGAGTACAAAGTCTTTTTACGACGCTACCCCCTTAGAATGCTGGATCGAGTTGTTGTGTAGATGACAACCTACTTGAAGTAACAATTAGGTCGTCTTGGTCAAGTTCGAGTAGCTATATTTGTACTAGGGAACTACCCGATTGTTACATCATACTCGGAGCCATAAACGATCTATTGACACGGTTCTGCTACGCACAAATAACCACTTTTAAACATGAAAAACGAACAACAACAGGTTTACTTTTAATTCCAAGTACCCGTCTATCAACATTGATACGCGGCTTTCCCACGCATTCGTCTACCAGGTAAGCCGTAGTAACAATCAAAGAACAAGTTGCATCCAGTTGAGCTCTTTTAATTTCAAATAGATTATCGATTCTCTTCCTCCAAGAAAACTATATTTGTTTTATGTTATTTAAAGGTGGTGTGTATGGTCCCAAATTCATACAATTGGGTTTATTTTAAATTCTGTAGTTCTTCGAAGCAAAAAAACGAGCTTTCACTTTCGAGCAGTAGCTGACATTTAAAAAAACAATTTACTGACACAGTTATCATTTTTCCATTGGATTCCAATTCTAACGACAAAATTAAAAAACGACAGTTTAGTGAAAACATCGTCCTACCTTATTTTAATATACATTTAAATGGAAAGGTTTTATTGAGATTTGCCTCAGAACCATTTGATCAAAAGAAACAGTTAAACTTGTAATACAGGTGGTTTCTTATACATAGTGTGTTATTACACACATTTTTGGACAAGTGGGGAAAAATAAAAAATGTTCCTATAAATTTCAATACGTACATAATAATGATCTTCTGTTGCATAAAGATTAGCCGTAGCATATCACTTAAATCCGAAAATTATATTAGCATTATATATATTCCAAAACTTTAAATTTGAAATTTGATTCAATTTTTTCAGATACATAAATAATATAACGTATACATATATTATATAATAATAATATACATAGTTAATAATATATTTATTTATAATAGATTATATCTGTACAAATACATATTAATAATAATATATACAATCATATAAATAAAGACATTGTCTTTCAAATGAGATAGATATATATAAACTAATATATACGTTAGTTTACAGACGTCTGAAACTAATTAATCTTATTAGATTGGCCTGCTATCTTCACAGAGTTGCAATGATTCTGAATTTGAGATTCAATAAAAATATAAATTGAGGGTGCAAAAGTCCGGAGAATCATAGATTTCAGACGTGTAGTACCTCCATTAGCTCCGTATATAACTTGTCAAATTACACATCCCGAAAACTGAACTTTCCTATGACTATTAGTTTAAATGCCATCAGATAATCGAGATATGGTAATTTTCGTGCGTATGTATTAAAATTCTCTTTACTTTATGCGAAAAGAGCTCAATTGTGACGCGTTACATTTGAACCTTTTTCGATTAAATAAACACGCTTATACGACTCTAGCTATAGGGAGTTTCATAGGTAACTGTTTTTTTATTCAACCCCCCCCTCTCTGGCAGCAAAAACGGTAGCGTATCAAGAAACGTTTTCTCCAATATGATATAGCCAGCAATTTAAAAACTATGAAAAATTCGCATTTTCAGGGTCTACAGGTGCTCAGCCTGGAAACACCGTAATCGGCGCTCTTGAAGAGACACTAATCATAATTCAACCTATAAAAGCTATACTTAATGGGTAACCTTCTTCAAATAGATTTTTGGGCAGTTATTATATTAACACCTGACACCCCCGGTGGAGTAAAGAGCACTTCTGATCTTGGGCACTGGACGATGACATAGGACGCCTACAAATTTACCTATACGTTAACTTTCAAGAGAAAATTTGCAGGTCTCTTGCCTGTTCTTGCTGCGAGATTCAAGAAGTTGTCTTGTACTCCCGGCTGGTGTCATGCTGTCAAAACTAAATATGCCAAAAGTTATGATTTAGTTCTCTTGTAAACCGCCGATTACCGGTTCTGTTTTCAGCCTGACGGTAGACGCCTGAAAATCGAATTTTTTTTGTTTCATTGTTTAAAGTGTTGCTGACTATACAATGCACGGAAACCGTTTCTTTATACAAATACTAACCGGTTTTTTGCCTCGTCCAGGGGGTTAATCCTAAAAGCAAGTTACCCTTCCTGAAATTCAATTCGCTAAACTCAAGGCTTGCCTTGCAGCCAAGATGACACCCGCAAACCGTGAAGCAAAACGGTCGTATTTTTTCAGTTCAGCAACTCTATCGATTCGTATCGGTAGATTTTTGGCAACAGTCCTTTATAATTCACACGTTTCGCTTAAGCAGACATGTGTGGTGTGCT
The DNA here is from genome assembly GCA_004367855.1 of Oikopleura vanhoeffeni. Taxonomy (NCBI): domain Eukaryota; kingdom Metazoa; phylum Chordata; class Appendicularia; order Copelata; family Oikopleuridae; genus Oikopleura; species Oikopleura vanhoeffeni. Next base: position 258,597 of record SCLH01000060.1, on the reverse strand, counting down.
GAATTAAATATTTCCGACTCAGAACATTTTTGAATTGCAAGAAAGCTGAAAATTAAATTTTTGGACATTGACAAAGTGACCGTTAACACCTAATCCACAATTTTGAATCGATGGGAGAAAAACTCGGCTCTCAGTTTCACTTTAAATAAATAAAGCTTAACAGCTTATATCCAAAAAGTTAATTTACCATACTAGGCTTTACCAGATTACCCCCACGAATACCAGCTGTAATTAACTTCAGGTTAAACCCTCAATTCACTTCTCTCGCAAACCATTCTCACACAAAATAGGGCTCGTCTTCCCTGGTCCTTAATCCCCTTTTTTCACTAGTCAACATGAATTTTACCGAAATTTTTCTAGCATCAAGCATCTTACCTTTAAACTCTTTTGGTTTTCGTCCTCCAATGGACAAAGCTACGCAAATGAGGAGTCTCAATTGTTTGTTTTGAGTTGCCTCAGTAGAGTGCGTTTGAACGTGACAAGTTTGTGTCTAACAGGATTTAGATTTGAATGTCTTACCAGCGTGGGTTAAATCAATTTACGATTTTAACACTGTTACTTCCACCTTCGAAACGACAATTGAATCACCAAATTGCCCATATACCCATTAGAAGGACTTTGTACCCAACAACGTTTATACAAACTGTTCGTTTTAAGCACCTCTCTGTTACCGTTTTTCCTGTCGCCACATACATAATGGACTGTTAGCTAGATTTCAACATAAGATGACCTTTGTCGTATTACTAAACTTACTTTGATCATTAACGTTTTAATTCAGTATACTAAACCACCTGGACATGGGGTCGCTTCTTGACCCGCTCGGAGAGAAGATCACACCGAGCATTTATTTCTGAACAACTGCCATTTACCAATTAGTCCTTGAAACCAATTCTAACATGACTATAACTAGGTCTTAACACCATTCGCCGATCGGCCCAATCGACCAAGTAAAGAATAAAATAAATTATGCTATCACGACTTTTAAGCCATCCCACCCAGTATTCTATAGTTGTCGATGTTACATGTTGAAACCCTGACTACCCTAAACCTTACCCTTTCAATATACGGGAAAATAAATGTTTTTAACATGATAGCAACCGATTATTCGGCATCGATTTATTTCATAATATACAATTTTGGGATTGTAGAACAAGTAATAATTTATTTATTACATCGCATTTCGCCTTTCGACAAGGCACCAATTCCTTTGATGCCCAGCTAGGGCCAGAAATCTTGATATTTTTAGCAAATTGTTATCCTAGTCAGAAATAAAACTCCTCTCTTGATCAACGGAGTTTTAGGTAACGAAACAAAATTGATTTCGGAAACTCTGAAACAAGATTCTGCGATATCATGGATAACATTCGTAACTATCATGTTATGAGCTATCTCAGATTGTGCTCCACGACATTGGGCTCCAGGATATTTACGGTAATTTTAACGAAGAATATGTGGAAAAATTAAGTACACTTCTATTTGTTTTCGACAACCTGAGCGAAGAGAATTGCGAAATAGTTAACTTGAAACTAAGTATAATTTTTCGCTCCAATGTACGAAATATATTAATTAATGTTTTTTAATTCTTTATTTGAGTGGTATGACACTTTTTTTGCCAAAGATTGCTATTTTTCTGACGACTTAAAAGTTTACACCATTACGTGGGCTTACACAAATCGCCAGTTTCTAAAAAGTTATTATTTCCGACCATTTACCAACAACATTTTAAGAATATCACCCCGAAAGTGACCATTATCGCCACAGTTAATTCGTATAACCGTTTTTGTAGGGGCCTATTTGTGGCAACCTCACTGTATCTATACGCATATGTTTATACACATTAGAGATATACGCTTTATTAAGTTAATTGCTGGCATCATTCTAAGTTTAGCTTTATTAAGATGATAAGATTTCATCAGCAACTGAATACGTACATATATTGAGCATGATCATTTTTTCGATTCAGATTCATTTTATTTGAAGACTGGTAAAATGTTCTCAAAACAATTGGCGTGATTCCGAAATGAATGTACTGACGAATATCTGTTGCCCAACGAGTGTTCCATCCTAGTTCAGGAATAATGCGCCATCCGGCCTATCGATTGCCTCAAAAGAAGCAACTATTTTGACAGAAGTTTATTCGGGTGCGTGAACATTTTTTTTATATGGGGTTAAAAAAGCCGCATTTGGAAGATCTTTCAAAAAACAAACCCAGGAAACTCAAGTCTTTGCGCAACATGCGAAAAAAAACATTTATATAACAAGTAATCAAAAGAACGACCCGCTAATATTATGCATTAAAATGCAAATCTATATATACAATAAGCTTGATTCCCATGAGTTCGAACATTACGAAATAATTTGCATTATTTATCATATTTTAAAGTATTATTCTAAATATTAAACGATTTTATGTTTGAACCCTGAAAATCGATTTCCTGGTGATTTTTTTCAGCCATCTAATATTCCAAATATTTTTATTTTTGAGACTTTAATGTTTAACAATACATTACGCATAAAGTACGTAATAGTGTATTGTACCTTGTATTTTCTGCCACTTTACTCGTTTTCTTGAACAGTCCATTTCAACAATTCCTTAATACTTACAGCCCGAGTTTTTTTTTAATTGTGAAATTTTTTTGACCATGCGGCTAGACACTGGATTGACTTACACCAAATTAGGGATCAATCATATGAGTCATATGATATGAGACCATAGGTGACACTACTTTTTGTCATTTTTTAGTACCGGACGAAAAAATTTGATCAATAATAAAAAACAACTCCAGCTGGTACCTTTTAAAAGCTCAATCGAACTATTCTTTATTGATTGCGGATAAAATGCTGTGTTCATAGAAATGTATATCCACTCAGAAGGTTGATGAAAAAGTGAAAATGAGATCGATTAGCAATACTACGAAAACAAAGCCCCGTGGATGGGACGACGACAAATTCTGTCTTTTTATGCGGCTATACGTATTAACAAGGAATTTGAAGCTGTTCAGAATTTTTCCCCATTTTCTTTGTGTTCCAATCACTAGAATATACCAGCGTATGTACTCTCAAAGTGTTATTCAAATTTGTCTTAAATTCGCTCAACAGCGACATTGATTGGTACAATATATATTTTCAAATTCCATCATTAGAATAATTGTATTGATAGGGCTTTTATAAAAGACTACGATATACGATTTAATCTCTTCAGATACAGAGTGTACTAAATTCGCTTTATAGGTGGTCACATTTCACTATATCAGACGTACTACGGACTAAACTAAACCGTTTAATGTTGTTTTTACGCGTTATTGCTATAATGTCTTTTTCGCTAACACTGGTATTATCTGCGAGACTTGATGACGTAAAATCGAGAGATACTTTGCCGTGAAATTAGTAGACTTTCTTAACTGTTGAAGCCAACAACCATTGATTTGCATTAGCAGCCGGTACCTAGTAACGGAAGTTATATCCAGACTGAAGAATCACGCATTATCTTCACCTCGCGTGCAATTTGTTTCTATAGGGGGGTGGGACAGATATATGTCAGTTACAAATTTCCTGTGTGGAATGCAAGTCTCTTTTTGATTATGTTAATTAGAAACTGTAGTTCCAGTCTACTCAATATAGCAAGTTAGTGTTAGGGGTAGCAAGCGATGTGAAGTTGTGTAATTCTTCTCGGCCCGTGATTTTTCGAAAGAAACAAAAACTTGGAACTTTTTATTTTTTTTAAGTTTAAGAATGAAAGTGTATCAACTTGCAAAACGTTCTTATATTTTTAATTTTTTCCAATAACTTAACGGTATCTGTACAATCATCAAAAACCACTTCATTAGCACACTCCAATTTCAACTATGACCCGATGTGGGATTTGTCTTTTTAAAGACTGATATTTATAATTCAGCATTGTCGGGTTGTAATTGGCACATATTAAGGGGAGATCATTAGCCACATGCAAAAATTTCGTTACTATGAACGTTTTTGTTTCCTGAAATAGAGAAAACACAGTTTTTAGGAAAAAATTTGACCTTCCATTTGAGTTTAAATATAAAAAAATGTCTGAACTTTTAAAAGTTAAGTGAGCTATTACACCGCAATTTTCTACAGATTTTTTTTAAAAAAATAAATAAAATTTTAATAAATTTTCCAACATGGCACAACACGGTTCCTAAGAATGTTTGTACCATCTTCAAACACAACGTGCAGAACGCATATTCAACTAGACCTTTAGCATCGGTTGGAAATACGGGAAACCAAATTAGATACCGACATTTCACAAGAGTTCGAGCCTGATTTTTACAGAGATTTCAAAAAACTACTAATTAAAATTTCGGACTTGATTAGCGAAAACTTTCATCATCATTCTAACGAGTCGACAACAAAAATGACAAAAAAAAACATTTCATGATTTTCAAACACGCAGTCAGAAAATATGTAGACCTGATGAAACAAAGTTAAAGTGCGATGTTTTTCAGTTTTTATTCACAGATATCATAAATTAATCAGAAAAAATTTTGACGAAAAAATGCTTAAATTTTATATATGCTTTTGAATTTTTTCGAAATTTCACGAATGGTGGGTATATAAATAAAAAGTTTGAACCTCAATCGTTCACATTAATACGTAAAAAATATTTTAATGAGCTGTACACATTTATCTGTCGGTTCAAGCTAACGGATATAAGCACAAAAATAAACACTAAGTTATTTTCTAAGTTAAATTGCCGCCACGGTCTTGCCACCGGCTGCTACCCCCTTAAGTCTAAAGGAATCAGGGTTTTCAAACCTTATTCATTCTACCACGGAAGCACGAAAATTGTTTTGTCTACATAAAGTTTTTTTAAGGTTGGCAATCACCCCGAACGCAAATACTTTCTATTGATTAACCGTTGTTAATTTTGTAATTGTACACATACACACTTGTTCTCCCGTCTGGCATCCCGGAATATATTTTACATTGTCGCGCAGATGCATTTTTGGAATTGAAGTTGGAAATAATTGAAATAAGAATTTTTGCTATTATAATTCAGTAATGTGTGTCCAATAACGATAACATTAAATGATGTAGGAGTGTCTTAAAATATGATACATTGCTGTTGCGGCAGACCAGGAACGCCCGAGATTTTGAAACATTTACTTTTGAGAGACACCAATTGGGACTTTGCTCAGTGATATTTGTTATCTTTTGAACATAGCATTCAACCGTACACTCTTTCTAAACGTCCTTCCGAAAGACAAAATGGCGATTCGTTGGCCGCTACTCCGTTTGCAATTGGCCGCTTTCGGCAAGTCAACAGCGAGAATATATTTAGCATTACTGCGGTTGGTGCCAAGATGATAGCCAGGACTTAAAGGACAATCAATTGTATCAGCTATTTTCTTGAAATTGGGGGGAAAAGGATTTTGGTTATTTGCAATTGAATTGTAAATCAGAAAGGAAATTTTACTTCGTATAATTTGTTGTATTACAAGGATTTCTGTATCGAACCTAAATAAGACAGGATTACGTCAAAATCTCCAGTAAAATCTCCTCACGTTTTTCAAATTAAAAAATATCTGTTTTGGTATTGACGTTAAAATTTTTAGCTTATGGTAGCTTTTTTTTAATGCCCACCCTTTAGTCGTTTTCTGGAGACCATAGCAATATCAACAACGGTATTTCTGTTATGTGTACCAGTTATTTGTGGCACACAAATTTTTTTTGTTTTAATCCTGGTCAAACCGTCCGGGTTAATTAATGTACAACCCGGGTATGATTTTCTCAGACAATCACAATATATTATATGCTAATTACATTTCCGAGGTAGTTTTAAAGAAAAATTGTTTGGCTTAATTATTGTTGACATGTACACCTCCGGGGTGTCCAAAATTACATTTTTAGGTTACCTTTCATATACAAGGGTTTTATGATCATTACATCTTCGGGTAGTTTTAAGAGATTGTTGGCATTAATTGATTTTGCATTTACAGCTTCGGAGGTGTCAATTACACTTTTTAGATCGCTTCTTATATACAAAGTTTTAATATGTAATACATTCGGGTAGTTTGACGAGAAATTGGTTGACTACTTATTTTGACATGTGACACCTCGGAGCGAGTTGTGCAATTACATGTAGATTCCCTTTATTGACAATGTGTTTATATGATATGATACCTTTTGGGTAGTTTTAAAGGGAAATGCTTTGGCATTATTATTTTACATGTGGAGCAACCTCGGGTAGGGTGTAAATTACATGTTTTCAGAGAAATTTCTTTGCATTTAATAACTTGAAATTTTTCACATTGTTTAGATATCAAGCGAAAAATGGACATTTATTTCATTTTCTTTGCTAATTCATTTTGTTTTTTTTGATTTTTGGTTTCTTTAGTTGTGAGAGTTCTTTAGACCTAACAGAGTTAAAGACATTATATCACAAACAATTGATTTTTTCCTGCAAAAAAACTTTCAATGCCATTCAAAGTACACAGCCGATATTATTGGCTGATTATTCGTCAGGTACAAAAATATGGCTTATGGCAGATCCTGAACAAGTGCCATCGCATTCTTACGAGGAAATTGGAAAAAATTCGATATATTCTTGCATTAAATATCTCATGGTTTCCAGCTATCCTTGAAAAAGTTATTTTTGACACCTCCGTGGTGTCATGCATGTCAAAATAATTTAATGCCAAAATTTTTCCTCTTTGTAAACAACTACCCCAAATGTATATTATTCATATTAATATTGTTTGATTCTCTTGAGAAAATCCCATACCCCGGTTTTTGTAACACTAATTACCGGTGAACCGGTGACCGAAGGTTAAAAACAAAAGAAATTGTGGTGCCCTATACTGGCTACACATAACAGAAGAAAAAACATACCTTGTTGATGCGTCTTTCGCTATGCGTCTTCGAAAAACGACTGGAAGAGGTGCGGGCCAGTTAAAACAAAAAGCTACCTTATTGACTATTCTCTCGAATCCAAAGCATTAAATTACCGAAGACCATAATGGACTCAAACACTTCCAAATTCAAAACTATTTTCAAATGCATATACTGTTTAATTGGATTAAATGTACGCTCAAATATTTTGTATTTTGAGACAGTAAGTATGTATGTTATTATTGAAAATTCGTCTTTCTGTTTTTTGTGTCCGTGGATTTTTTGAATTTATAAAACGACAAAAACATGGCTGTCTTAGACTCGTAGAGTGCCAAATTAGAATTTTTTTCGAGTGGTTTTAGTTAATATAAAGAAATAGCGGGTCTGGCAACTAGTTTGGTGAAATGACTCTACGAGTAATAAGAGTCGACACTAACAGTTGACAGATATTTTATTATCTGATTCTGCACACATGCTTATTAAGAGTGTAACAAATGTAGAAATTTCGAAAATTCGCATTGGAATTGTTCAGTTTTAATTTTATTAAAATTATTCTTAGGGCTCATTAAAACAGGCAATCCTGCAATTGTACAACCCAACTTCGGGCGGAGATACGCCACTTTTCATGTTGTGCCAGAGACGGGAAAGATAAATTTTTCTACGCCTTTATCGATGCTGGTTGCGTCTCTCTTTCTGTAGATTCGTCAAGGGAGGTTATCAACTTTGTTTTACACAGTTCTTTCTTGACAGATGAAAAAGCGAAGACTATGACTGGATGAACAGAGTTATAGACACAGAAAGGAAAGGTCCGTCGAGAAACGAAATTTGGAAGCAGAGCCTCATGCCACTGGGCCAGAACCACAGCAGCATGTGTATCAGTACGCAGTTTGAAATAAAGTTAACATATGTTTCAAAGAAATTAAAACTAGTTGTGGTTTAAATACAGGTATATAATCTGATTATTTTAATACCAATCTTTGATTATTTCTAAAGACATTGAAAATCGAAACAATTTCCCTTTGTTTCAAATAGTTAAGACCACATCCCGTAAATCCTTCAAATCTGCCTTAAATCATATAAACCATTTATGGCGCTAAAAATCTCTTTTTGTTTGACGAAAACGAATGACCCTAGTGATAATTCATAAGGCTTAGGTTTGTTTACAAACTTATTACATATTCTTTGATTAGATGTGCTTACTTGAAAACAATGTTTGTCGTAAATGATGTTCGGGACCTGATTATAATTGAAACTCTTTAAGAGTCACCCTAGATTATCTATATTACTCCACATTTTTAAGCGTGATCAGAAAACTTTTTGGTTCAATCAAAATTGCATCCACGATTATGCATTATTAGTGTATGCATGAAATATTTAATCCTCAGCAAGAAACAAAAAAAAATTATTGTTTGAGAGAAAATGAATAACGGATATCATGCCCTTTGCATGACCTAGATTATCATGAACCCGCAATTGTAAATAATATATTTATTTCAAAAAACACAATAAACTCATTCTACCTAAATTTTTCATCTTTCGCTAAATATAGTCTATACAATTTGGTCTAAGGTCTGATTGAAAATACATGGAACATTCATTTTATAGTATTTTGACGTTTTTCCGCTTGAAATCGATTTAATTCAAGAATAATATAGTAGAAACTGGGCCATGCACATTCTTTCAAAATATTCTCAGCAAATGACATCTTGATTTTGCTCTGTTCTTTTCTACATAAATATTGGAATTGTAGCATCACCAAAGATATTTTAACCTTCATTGTGTTGTAAAGTGTATATTGTATATAATTTTAATTAACGGTCCTTATTTAAAATTACCACATTTCATACCGATTATTTTGGTAGTTATATAAAATGTCATTTCGAATGATACTTAATAATTTATCTGAATTTAAATAATGGATTTAAGTAGGTAATTAATTGAGGTCGAAGCGGGAAACATACATATCGAACTGAAACGGATATGATAAACACTCATTTTTGCGTCCCTTATGTTCTGAGCGCAATAAAATCAGAAATGTGTGGACAAAAGATCTAAGCCGTATTCTTCACACTAACTTCATTCGTGTTTCACAGAATTTTTTATCACAGTTTTGTTCTATTATGTATATCTACATTGTACAAGTCATAAATTTCCCTGCCCGCATACCAAGATATAGGAATTTACTTAACACTTTTAAATTGGAAGGATTAGATCGACTCGCAGACCTTGGGAGTCAATTACTTACGAAACTTATAGTGTTTTACTTTTTTTGTGGCTTAATTATCGGGTTTATGACCAATAAATTTGACTTCTACTACGTATAAAAATAACTTTGTCTATTTAGTGTAATTGAGTCCGACTTTAATTTTTTTAATTCGTAAATTTTTTCAAAAAGATTCGATCGTTTACATTTGCTTTGAGCAGTATAAATTTTCCGCATTTTTCTGTCCAAAAGTTTTTTCTGATGTTTTTTTGAACTGTGAATTATAAATCAAAAATAGCGCACTTTAACTTTTTTATAGCACGTCTACTGATTCTTTCTGACTGCTGTTTGAAGATAATGTTTAATTTTCATTTTTTGTCGATTTTTTTTAACATTATGACAAATTCCCGAATTTCCCAAGGAAAAAATGGTAGAAATCATTATTTCAATTTTTTGATTATTAATTCCGTATGTTAACTCATAGTTGGTCGCGCGGTATCATCTCCTAAATATAGATGAAATTTTTTAACACTTTGCTGTCACTCGGATAAGGCCATTTGGCACTAAATGGTTTTAGAGAATTTTATGCTAGCAAAAGCATCCCAATACTATTGCGGGTGTAATAGGCGCCATTTCTTTAGATAGTTTTAGATTTTTTTCCTAGGTGCGCTAAATCGCAAAGATGATTCATTTTTTTTTAACTTCTAAGCATTTCATGTCATTTTTGCGATTCAGCGTCACCTAGAGAAAAAATCTAAATTCCGGGCGCGAACGGTCGATTCTCACGTGATAAAATTGTTCTTCGTGGAAAGAATATGGTTAGACGAAGGCGACACAAAGTTTTAAGGATTAAAATTTTTCGACACCTTTTTAAGAGTTGAACCAAGGCTATTACAAACATGGAAATATTTTTTCTAATCTCAAGATCATTCAAAACTTGTCTTTGATACAAGTATAATAAGATTACTACTGTTTCTCACGTTTACTTCTCAGGCGCAAGTTTAAAAGGTCCGATTGCCTCGACCACCCTTAAGGGGATCGTCGCATTTTAAGGGTTTTCGATAGTCCAATTGGTCGCACAAGTACAATCGTTAGGACCACCTTTTACCTCTCTTGGTTTTAACAAAATCTATGCATCCTAAAAACAATCCATTAACGGTGCTCGTTCCAATCGAACGTGCTCACAAAGTGACGGAATATCTTTTTCAAAATTGTATCTCTCCTAGTTTCAAGTTCAACCACATGATTTGTTTTAATTAACCGGAACAAGACAGTTGACAGACCCCCAAGTTGGTCTTTTGGAAAATTCTTTGATTTGGCTTCAGAATCACCAAAAAACTGCTTTTTGTTAGTTAAACATAGGGGTCAAAATACTTTTTTGGTGATTCTGGACGCAATCAAAGAATTTTTCCAAAAACTCCTTGGGGTCTGTCACGTTCTGTACGTATTTCAAAATCATGATCATGTTGTACTTTGAAGAATCGGGAGGAGCTACTTTTGAAATTTCTTTTTGTCAAAGGTATCTCATGCCTGAGTTTTAAGTAGCAAACAATGATTCATTTGAGTTACATAACCGTACAGACGTGAGGCAGCCCCCGAATTGGGTTTTTGAAAAAATTCTTTGATTTGCTTCAGAATCACCAAAAACAGTATTTTGACCACTATGTTTACTAGAGCAAATACAGTTTTAAAATGATCATTGTTGAACCATTGAAAACTCAGGGAGGAATACGATTTTGATAAAATAATTCGTCACTTTTTAGCATGCGTTTCTGATTGCACGAGCCATCCGTTAATTATTTCGATTGTTTTTAGATGCAAGATTTTTGTTTAAATATATCAAGAGATGGTTAAAGTTCGGTCCCGATTTGTCAGCTTGTCGACAATGGCATCGAAAACCCCTCTAAGAATGGCGACGACCACCCACTATAAAGGAAACTTTCTGTTTAATTGTGCAGAATATTTGGGAAAAAAAAAAAAAACCTAGCTATTAGCGCATTACACTCGACTGTCTGAAGTTTATTACTATCGTTCAAATACAATTTACTATGGTCGGGTTTAGTTGAAATGATTACAGTGAAAGTGTTTTTTTTTATATATTTCCCCATAATAGTTATGTTAAGAAAGGAAATTAAAAATAAACGTTCGCAAGAGTATGACCGTTATTGATGAAAAAAATTATTTTACATTTTTTTTTTCTTTCAATATCGCTCTGAAAAAAAATGTACCATCTGCCGGATCGATGCACCCCCTTAATTTCTTGAACAGTTTTTTCACACATTGTTGTTGAAACTTAGAATATATATAATTTAATGCACGCTGAAAACCCAGGAAAAACGCGTCGTACTTCAAGAAAGGTGTGTTTCGACTACGATACTTAACAAAATTCACTTAATATTTTTCGTCCTCTTCCCAACGTATTACGCCGTTTAACAGCGAAAAACCTGTGATTTGTCAAGTTTTTCGTATTACAAAGTCCGCTGTACGTATTTTCAATTTTCTTCCGGCTACCTGGAGTAGCTTCGGTCTCAGCAAAGAGGGAGGCTTAAAAAGATTACCTCAATTTGTGCCACTGCTTAGCTTGGAAAAGCATTCTAGCGCCCAAACATGAGTCATTCGCCATAGTACTAATCATGCCTCAAGATCAACATGCATAGTCTGGTGTTGTATTCAATTTGGAGAGCGTCATCACGTGATTGTATGATTTTTAACTGTTTTTAAACTCATAGAACTAGGCGAATGAACATGATTGCTCTCTAACTTGCTTGCCTCAGACAGTCTTGATATTCCTCGTACATATAATGTCCGAAAAATCGACAGAGCTGTCTTATCTGTTATTCTTTCAACGGAGCCAGAGCTCTAAATGAGCTCTGGAAAAGACCTGCAAACACCCTTTACATTACGCTATTTTTGGGAAAGAAGTAAACTGGTGAAAGGATGTTGATATATTTTCAGAAAATGATGATGAAAAGTAATCAGAGACGTATAACTTTGGTCATTTCATGGATTGCCTCGATATTAATGTGGTTACTAACATTGCGTCGTTCACGTCTTAAACCCATCTGTGGCAGATTGAGAAACTAGCGTGCGCTGATAAGAAAATCGACATTATAATTCAAGGAACTGTTCAAGAACCGCTATTTTCCACAAGATCGATGTATTATAAGTTATATAGAAAATACATCGAACACGCAAAAGTTATATTGTAGCAACCCCATCCGCGGTTCCGATTTCTATTGTGTTTAACATTTTTATTATTTGGAGGTTCTTCTATTTTTAACACCCGATATCCTGCAGAAATAATCTGATAGAGGCCACGTTTGTTAAAAACCTTAATGTTCGATCATTATCTGATATCACCTCTCAGGTTGCTTACCTATTAATTGTTGACATTTTTTTAGACATAGACTATGGTTAGGGGTAGCAGCGATGTGGCTGACTGGCGTCAATTAATTTCGAAGTAATTAGTGGTTTATTTTTGGGCTTATTATGTTAGGCTGACCAAATAATGTGTATCAAGCTCATTAACATATTTTTCTTTCTTTTTTAGGAGTACCCCACGCGAGTTATATGTCGGCTTCAGACATGTGGTGTAGAAGTAATTTTGATGTCATTCTCATTTTTGTTTATCGGTATTTCAATCCCAAAAAAAATAAATTTAAAAATTGAAAATTTAAATTAATATTTTCGATAGTCAAAAATTTCGTAAAAATTCCCCAATTTCCTATTTTTCTTAAGTAATTTCCTCTCGATTGTCTTACTTTCAAGTTGAAATTCCGTTGACGCTGATTTTGTCTTGCATGAGTTCAGTTGATGCAATCTAAAAAAGAAATAAAGATTTTTAATTTCCGAAAAAGAAAATTTTGAAACTTTCTTAGATTGAATAAAAATCGAGCGTATTTTTCAGGAAGCAAACTTGAGCTGGCATTAAACCATTAACGTATAATATATAGCGAATACAACGCCCAACCAAAAAAGAAACATACGCAAACGCCCAGGGACGCGTTGCGGATTGCCGAATTTTGTAAATGGAACCTTATCTTCAGTTCGACTTTCAAAACTCCCCACTTAGTACTTACTGCCGTTTTTGAGAGTTCAAAAATCTTGTTAGTATAATTTTACAAAAATAATCAGTTATAGGGCGAAATGTCAGATAGTTTTTGTCCAACCAAAATAAAAGATATGCTACAAGACCAATCGACCAAAAATAATAATGAGAGGCGTTAAACCTAAGACTCTTCGTTAGACGCTAGTGGGTTGTAGCGCATTCGTTTGAAATTAACTTGGAGAACAAAGGCTGAGCCAATGTGTTACCAATTTATTGAAGCAATAAATATAGTTTCTAACGCTTCTCGACAGCAATTTGCTTGTCTCTCTAAAAATCGATTTTCTCTATTTCTTCAATGTTTCAAACAACGATTTTAAATTATATAACTGGATATTGACCACAGACAACGGGTTTCTGCTAGTTTTGTATTGTGTTGACTAATTTATGTCGGATGTCATATTTGCAGCAGCTGCGCATTTTAAAGTACTATTGCCGCCCTCTTTTGAGGAAAATCTGATTTGTGATGGTTTTCAAACCTTTTTTGATCACATACAAAACTGAGGAGTTTAAACTAACCATTGCTTTACAGGAAAACATATTTTGCACTACCATTATTATGGAACATGGTCGAACACCAATTTATGTCTATACTTTTCAAAGATATTCATTTTTCATTTGTGGGTAAATCATTCAAACAATACCAGAAAACAAGTGATAATGGTACCATTTTGCCGTCATTCGGTGTAGCTTCGGTGGCTCTGCCGGAAACCAGCAAGTTTATGGCCAAAATTTTTTTTAAACTTTAATGGTAGATTCCTGATTAATCTTCTATTTTTGTAAATTTAAAGAATGTTCGCACGAATGTTTTATCAACGTGTAGCCTCCCGGGTGGCCTTCATGTTTATGGTCAATTTGGTTTCAAACCAATATAGTAGGATATCTGAAGTTAATGACAATTTCACATTGTTTATGGCACTTTTTTTCAAACCAATAGTAGCTATCTGATTTAAGGGGCGTATCGACTTGTTTATAAAGGCTTAGAGGGCATTAAACATGCTCAATTGATACGAGGTGATAATTAAGATGTACTAGAACAAATCATCAAAAAAAAAAAAATTCGAATTTTTCATTTTTTGATTTTTTTTCGTAGACTTTTTTAAAAGCTGGAAGTTAAAATACGTTTGCTCGAATTTGACCACTAAAAATTCCAACACCTATCGAGCTTGAGTAAGCCCAACTTTCAGTCGAGCTGTTTCATGGCTTCTTTGGCTACTTTCGAAAACTGAAGCATTTTTTTTTTCGGGAAGAATGACCAAAACATTTATTTCGCGTTCAAGCTCGAAATTTGCAAAAAGCTTCTCCATTATCTCTTTAATTTTCCGTGAGGAACTGATAAGAAATTTGAGCTATTTTGCAAACATACTCTGGAGTAGATAGATTTTGAAGCTTGCAATTGTTAAATCTGGCGGTTATTTGCGTTCTAAGATTTTTCAAGCGCCGGATCGAAAAAGCTCGCCATTAAATTTATTTACCGTTAGTGATCTCTGAAATTTGAGCTCAATGATATCCGTCTGGGAGGAATTATATTTTAATTATGAAATGTCACCTTGTTACGATACTGTACTATTGGTGTAATGTCAACAATATTGTTGTACTTTTTCGCAAGGATTAGGATGAGTCTACACGGAATAGCATTTTCGGTTTTCTCATGGAGACTGTTGTTTCAGTATTTATTATCACCGAGAAAATAGTCAAATCAGAGTCGCATACCCCCATACTCAACTTATTTTTTTTTCTCAATCTTCGTAACTTCCGTCTATAATGTTTTAAAGTGTAGCTCCCGGCGCCCGCCGGGCGGCTGTACTGTTAAAGCAAAATATTTTGAAAAAAAAATTGAATGTATTTTTGAAAGTATTTGCCTCCGGCGGGCCTGCCGGGGCTCTTCCGTCTCTATTATTTTTGCCAATTTAATTTCTTCATTGAAGATAATATTTTGAAAAGTAATTGACCTCCCGGGCTGTGACCCTGTTGATTATAAACAAGTGATTATGCGAGTGTGTGCGTGCGAGTGTGTGCGAGCAGTCTGGTGGGTTAGTGTTGAAATGAGATGGTGTTTGTTCGCTTGCGGCAACCTATTTTTTAACCGTAACCCTGCCTTTCCCAAGAAACAGCTTTGCGTCGTTTCTCATACCGTGTTACATGGACACGAAGTTTACCTAACCCTAATTCTGAACCCTTTCGAACATAAGGATGTTGTATTTTGTGTACATTAAAATATTGTGTACACTTGGGCATAGCAAAACTTTTGGTCGGAAAAAAAACTAGGGTGGTGCAAGAAATTGGGGTTGTTTTTCCTTACGCGGAACCTTTTACTCTCTCTTTTTTTTTTTTTTCACCCCGCAACCCTATTTTTTTGCTGCAACAGTTTGATCGTTTGTACTATGACACTGCGGACGACTTATTTGTTTCTCTCGTAATTAATTTAATGTCTTTTCCCAGATGATCCTTCGTTGTCGGCAATGATTCGCCGCTCCAGCAGCGCTGCAGGAATTTCTGCGAGTGGAAAACCTTTAACCCAAGAAAAATTTGGCAGTTAAGCTCACTATTCGGTTTTCCCCTGGAATTTCGGGTCCGTGTTCAATTTTTCACCAAACTTTTTCCATTAGCCTAAATGAAAATAAGTATCTTATCGACTGAACCCCTTAAACTACTCAGTTTTGGCAGGACTTTCTACCTGATTAGCTTTTTGAACCATCTTTCCCTGAGAAGAGTGTATAGCAGTGCGCTGCTATCGTGTTGGCGTTTTTCACCCGCCAGCGAAATATGGAGCGCATAAAAATCATGAGCTCGCAATTTGAAAGTGTTTTTTCCACGCGAAAAATTGATTACTGTGGCTCCAAATGAATTGAAAGCGGTCAGGTACCAAAACAGCCATTTTGAGGACTTTTCATTGTAGGCAAATTAAAGGAAAAATATATCTGAGCGCATAATTTTTCTTAACTACAATTTAGGTATGGCGCACAGAAAAATCTGAAATTATGTTTAAACATCCTAAATGAAATTGAACAGATTAAAGTCGAAATGATTTCACATTTTTTTTTTCCGCAAATAAGTTTCAATTTTTATTGTTTGTTTTTTTTATTCAAATTAGAATAAATGCACAATCACAATGTACATTATAATGTCTTTAGGAATATTTCCGATATATCAATCGATGAAGGTAAAGCGTAATTGTTCCTGAACTACTAAATTACAATACTTTCAGATCAGAGACAATTTTTACATGTATGGAATGTGATTCTCCCCTAATTAGTGCTTACCACCCGAAATGTCCTCAAAGTTTATAAACTAAATACCTTTCCAAAAATACCCACATACGTGTCAGTTTGAGAAATGGATATATATGAAAGACGGTTAAATTTAGAATATTTTAAGAAATACATTAAATGAATGTTGAGAAATTAAAATTAACGTTATGCCCAAGAATGAACCTAATTATAATTGACAGATGACAAAGTAAGAAAGAAAAAATAATACTATATCACATTTTTGTTTTGTATATCAATTCAATCGAAACAAGTAAGTACCAATAACTAGCACATCCGAACATGACCTACCCCTTAACAGCTTGTAAAAATAAAATCAACGATGAAATTGGTACAGATGCATATAGACAGTTTTCGAGAAGAGACCGAAATTTCCGATAAACCTCGAGAGAAATCCCTCACAATATATTTTCGAAGCTCTATATTGGTCATCGGCCACGTGATTGTAATACGGTAGCTATATATCATTCGGTCAAACGCGATAGTCCAAAAACGAACGCGAAGTAAAGCTAGAGAAAACATCTTATGGCTATTTCCGGGTTAAACAGATGAAAAACTTTCTTACAGCCACATGTAGTTTTAATTTTGCTATGTCTCATTATATATACAGTATTACTACAGTAGTGAATTTTAGCATGATATCATAACATTTTCGAAAGTTTTAAAATATTACAAAATCAACTTATATATAACTTAAGGCATCGACTCGGCAGACTGGAGTCAATTTAACTTACGAAAGATTTGTTGGTTTATTTTTTTGTGCTATGTATCGTTCGGAATCAGAATTATGTGTATCAGGGCTCATTAAACATTTTTATCTAGTTTTAGGGAAGATTTGTTCGATCTTTCATTTTTGAATTTGTAAAATTTTCAAAAACTTCAAAGCATTAAACAATTTTTTCTTCTAATTTATTTTAATGTGAGAAAAACAAAGAAAATAGCTACCTTTTACTTTTTTCATGCATGTTCTACATATTTTTGAGTGCTGTTTGAAAAAATTCCAATCAAAGGATATTTACTTTGTCATTCTTTTGTCGACGTGTTTTAGAAATATTATGAAAATTTTCCGACAAATCACGAGTCCAAAATTGATTAATTTGTGGTTTTTATGAACTCTTCATAAAATCGTAGAGCATATTATTAATTTCTCTGGTATCTATTAATCTACCGTAGGTCAAACTAATGGGGTCGCCGCGCTATCCTTCTGAAACATTTACACACTTGTGCTGTGAGACATCAGTTAGTGCCATTTGGCATCTCATTTTTGTAATTTCTGCTTGCAAAGATTCCCGGATAAATTTCGGGTGTATAGGTGCAGCTTTTGATGGTCAGGACATGTTTTTATACTAATCACAATTGAGGTCAATTTTTTTCTAAAGAGTTGTTTTCTCTATTTTTTGCCTTTGACCTTTTTTCATAAAAAAAACTTTCATATTAGGAACTTCTTCATGTGCAAACAGTTTGGAATTGTTTAAGCGGATACACACGAAAATGGATGAAATTATTAATATCGTCTCAAAAAGAATTCTGACTTCCGGTTTGTTTGAAAGGGTTCCAATGAAAAGGTTTTTTAAATTTTTACAGTATCAGTAAAATTTTCACATGGTTTTTTTCTTATATAGTCGCTTTCTGAAAAAAGTAGCAATCTGCCGGGATCGCTGCCACCCCCTAAATTGATATAAAATGCTATTTAAAAATTTCCTTAAAATATTGGCGTAACGCAATTCCCGAAATTTTCCGCCTGACAGGTTTTTTTTTAATTTTTATACCTCCCGCATGGTATTCATTAATTTCCGCTATAATTTTCAACCTATACAGCTTTACTTCTATTTGGCGCAGATTATAACCAAAAAAATGAATTTTGAAAAACCCCTGCGATACTCCCATCGCAAAACCGCCACATAAACGGTGATACAATATTTATTGCCTCTGCAAGAAATTAGGCTCTATGGTGTTAGGCGATCGACTTAACCAAAAACTGTTACGATTCTCGGAAGCTTAAAGACAGAGAAATGAAGAAGATTTGAAATGTACATCCCTGTAGAATAAACGATTTCACCGACAGATCAGCAGGTGTCTCCTCCAAAATCTCAAGTCGAAATCGCCTCAGGCAGGGTTTATGAAAGCTTAGAACCAAGCGGTTTAAGAACAGGTACAGTCCGTTATGGTAGTTTTCTGATTTAATTAGTTTTAAAATCGATATTTTACACTTAAAAATGTAAAAGTATGGTTGAATATATCAGATTATATTAACCATATGATAATAAGATATCAGTTTTCTTTATTCATTTCTGCCTTGGAAATGGCTGTAATTAACGTTACGCCATTTAACTGAGGTATTTCGTTGAATCATACGGCATTGTAATAAAAAAAATTCAGAAAGCGAAACTGCGTATCATGCAATAGCAGGGGTTAACAGGCAGAAAAATGGCTCGCGGTATTTACATCATCAGAATGCACAGCATACGATAATTAAGATTGCGAATTACTTTGCGAAGTGCTTTTGTTGTACAATTTTGATTGTATTTTTGTGCATTCTGATGGATGTGGATGAACCGAAACTATCAAAAATTTAATTACATGTATATCACATTTGTTGATGAAAACATCTTATTTTTTGTAAAACCACAGTTATGTTCGAATCAAAGTAAATCCGCCTGGTAATCTGACCGTGCCAAATCGTATGGATCATATAGGCGAAAGAGAAAGTGGAGTGATAAGGTCGCAAAGCTAAGGATTTCTATGCCCTTCGAGGGGGGGTATTCGGTTCTTCTTTCTAAACCAATCATATATACAAAGACGCTGGAACCATTCTTAACTGTTGATTGATATTACCGGTACTTCAACTGGATGGTGGCTTGCATTAGGGTTTTTGCTTCAATATAAACCGTCTGTATCCAACGATTTACCTGAGATTAAACGAACGATTTGCTTTATGGAAACAGACCCATATAATGAAGCGCCATTGGAAATGTTGAAAAGCTGTTTGGTTGAACAGGTCTGCTGACTTTACGGCACGGGTTTTTTGTGACGTCTTATGGTGATAGACAACCAGCCTGATTTGTTTTATTTCGAAGTTATTCCTAGTGGGTGGGATTGATATTCCAATAAATAACAGATGAGCTGCTACTTTTCACCTCTTTGAGTACCAAAATGAGGCTGATTTGCGAAAAGCTCCCGTTGCAGGTAATGGTTTACTTTTCAATTTTTACAAAAAATTAATTCAATTGTACGTGAATTGATTATTTGAAATCAAACTTCTTCAGTTGAATTTCATAATTATAAATTTCATTAGATTTTCGGATTTTATGTATGATTCGGATTTATAACGCCAAAAAATTGTGACTGGCGGGGTACTAGGAAGCTACACGAAAGAATACAAAAAATCAACTTTTCACAAATTTACCGTTATATTTGGATGGCAGTAGGGTCTCGACATCTATAAATTAACAAAAAATCTTCATAGTTAGAAAATTTTCTGAGACCGTCTCCTGATGCTCATTTATTGTAGGCTAGGGGGCGGCAACGGGAACCTACAACTAACTAAACTTTGATATATTTTTTTAGCTATCGGCGGGTCGCGCCACCGAAAACGATTCCGAGCAAAAAAATTTTGCGGGCCTTTGGTATGGTGAACGGAGTTTCAAAACCCTCATGTTCAGCACTAATTTCGTTTGTGAGCATAATAACACTCAATTTTTTAGTTGGTCTTATGGCAAGATCGTATTACATTAAAATTTTATTAATGAAAAAAACATTTTTGGAAATAAAATGTTCGAAAATTTTTCTTAAAGCAATTCTGGTTATTGAAAGAAAAGTAGGCGAAACACTTTGTAGCTAATGATCCTCGCAAGAGCCCTATTCACAAAATTTTTTATTTTATGCAGAATCACAAGCTTTCATATGCGCATAGTGAGAAACATGCGGTGCACGCGCATATTGTTAAAAGCTGGTATCATATTTAACGGCGTTTTCTCTGGTCAAAAATGCCGAAAATCCAAGAAAAAATCTTTTTACTTTTTGGTCCTCGATTTTTTTTTTCAGTTTTTTACATATTGTATTCTTTTTTTGTTTAAGGGTATATTCTGTCTGATTAAGATAAGGCTTAGAGGCATTAAAATGCTCCCAATTGGATCGGCGGTGATAATTAGTAGTAAGACCCTCTCAAAATTTTTGTTTTGCGAATTTTAGTGTATTTTTTCGTTTTTTCTGAAGTATTTCATTGAAAGATGAGTCTAAAAATAACCGTTTGCTCCGCTTTACACTAAAACTTCATAATTCGCTTTGACGTAGCCAATTTTCTCAATCAGTGTTTCACTGGCTTTCTTTGGCCTTTACTTTCCGAAAAATCGAAGACTTTTCGCCATTTTTTCGAATGACCACAAGAATCATATTTCGGTTTAGTTGGAAATTGCACAAAATGGACCACTGGAGTCTCTCAATATGTTTCTAGGCATACTTGTCTAAACATTTGAGGCATTTTGCAAATATTCCTAGGAGGAGTAGGATTTTGAGTCTGAGATTGTGAATCGGTGCGGTAGTTTGGCGTTCTAGATTGTTCCGTCGCCGGATCAAAATCCCGTGAGAAAAGATTGACGTATACCGTTACGTGATCTGTGAACATTTGAGCTCACTTGAATACGTCCGTGAAGAGAAGTTTTTGCAGTTTGGGACAATTATACCTCGTTCGTCTCTACTTATTCGTTAATGTCAAAATAATTTTGATGTCTTTTTGGCAAGATTAGATGATCTACTAAAAGCATTTATCGGTTTTTCTCATAGCTTTTATTTCGGAATATTCCCGCACCGTGAATATGTCAAATCTGCCAGATATACCCCCTTAAAACTTAGAATTTTGACCGCTGCTCACCCTACTCATAAGTTATGATCTTTTTTTATTCGACCTTGCGAAAGGCAACATTAACAATTCGTATTTTTTTAAAATGGAGCTCTTGAGGGCTTCAATTCAACAATAAAATAATGGTCGCATAGCGATCCAGCCAAGGGTTTGATTATTTCTTTATCTAAATTCTCCGTATTTTTTATTTATGCCAAAACCAGAATACTTTTTTCTCAAAAAATGGGTGTTTTTTTGGCACTAAAATTTTTCCAAAAAGTGCTCGTTTAGGGTCTTAGCTAAGATTATTTATAATACCTGGTGAACTGTTTTATATATCAAGCGTATATCTTAGTGAAACCAGCTTTGGACAGACTACCATAACCCTAATTTTCGGGCCAAAAGTAGAAATCGTGCAGAGTTGTCCGCATCCTTACACTACAACCTCTTCATGTTAAAAAGTGCAAAATTGGCATTTCTAATTCTAGTGAAATCTTCGCCTTTTTCAATTTACATTTTCGTTAATTGAACTCGCCCAAATTTAATGTGCTCAGAAAAATTTTTATAACAGACATTCATAATAAGACAAAATTATAATCAGAAAATTGCTGTTTATCATATCTATTACGGTACTTGCTGGGCCTTTTTAGCCAATTTTTAAGCCAAAATTTCTATTTAATTTGGCTTTCGAAAATCGGACCATTTTTTGATTTTTTTCTGAGATTACTGAAATTGTTTAAATATCAGTTTTTTTAAAAAATTGGAAAAAATGGTCTGATTCGGACCATTTTTAATTTTTTTTTTCGTAATATTTGTGCTCAGTTTGAGCTATCTAAATACTCAATCGGATGATTTCTTTTCAAAACCGAATTATATAAAAAAAATTTGCTGAAAAGTGGCTAAAAGGGCCCATCAAGTACCTTAATATATATGGACATTCAAATGTATCATCATTAAATTAACACTTTCCATTAGGTGCGGCTCCAACATATTTTCCAGCAATGGGTCGTTTCCTAGACGGTGGTCTTGCTTCAAACAACCCTACCCTAGACGCAATCGTCGAAGTAAACCGTGAAATAACCGCTTCTAACAAGTTCTTAGTAAACGACGAAGAAGCCGAATCAATTCACGTAATTGTCAGTATTGGTACTGGAAATCAACCGGTGAAAGAGAGCCGAGCTACCGATAGTATTTGGCCCACAAATGCGCTTGAAGCTTATAAATCTATCACAGCCACTGTAGAATTGGCAAAGATGTTCGTGGACACCACGTGTGAAGCCGATCGCTGGGTGATATCAAGAGCCCGGTCATGGTGTGAAATGACCGGTATTAATTATTACCGGCTAAACCCACAGCTTGCTACTGAAGTACAGCTTGATGAGACTGACAACGAAAAATTATTTCAACTTATGTGGGAAACCAGAAAATATATTAACCAGGAAAAAGAATATATCAAAGACCTTGTTCGTCAAATTCTGTAATGCCAATCAAATTCTGACTTGACTGTAATTAGTAATTAAGGGTGTTTAGCTCTCTTTGCAATATTTGCGTAAATTTTTCAGCATTAAGAACTCCTAGCTTCACGGAGAATCATTTGTTTTGGCAGATTATTATTAATTATTTTAAGGCTAAGCGACGCGTCGGTTTTAATCTCATTCGATGTCGCGAGATTTTATGAAACACACATTGGCTACAGTACACATTTGATGTGTATATTTTGTATTGAAAGTTTCTTTATTCAAAATGACACTTGTATTGATTTTGCATCGAAAAAGTCATCATTAATTTAAACGTACTTTACTGTATTTTTGTTTCGTCTGAATTGAACACAATTGATTGTGCCAAAACAAATAGTTTCCTGTTGTGATACCTTTAAAATCTACGGAAAAGAATTCATGTATTTATTAGTATTTCAAAAATGTTATTGTGGCGAATTCTATAGATTTTGGTGATATTTTTCTCATTTCTTCAAAAACAGTCCTAATTTGTATTTTACCTGTCTCATGGATATTCTATATTTTAAAAATGTAATAATACATGCTTCATCATCTTTATTTGTTAAAATCCGTCTAAGAGAAAAAAATGAGAGTGGATTCATAACTAGGGTAGCCATGGACTAAAAATAAATCTGAGTCCGTGGCCACCCTATTCATAACCTTTAAAATAACACTTTTTCTTAGACAGGAGCTTTGAGCATGAATCGCGTCGTAAAAAGTGGTGTCATGAAATGTTCATGGGGAAATATCGCTTATAAGCACTGGAATAAAGGGAAGGTTGCATTATTTCACAGAAGTGAATTTTTTCATAATATAAAGTTTATATTATAAACATTTTATTTTGATGCTTAAAATTTAGCTTGGATAACAATTATTTGGTGGATATTTTCAAACAGTCCTTATAAGAATTAAATGCATAATTCAATTTATAAATTAAATACGGACTTTTTAAGCTTCACAAAATTAGGGTGGTCTATGCTATATTTGTTATTAAGCTTTCGATTTTTTCAAATCATCTTCAAATGTGCGATAAAGTAAATGAATTTTTGAAGTCAGAATTTTCGAGGTATGACATCGTTTTTAATTTGGCAATAGTAGGCCTCGAAATTGCCAAATTTAAAGGCCACTGATTCTAATGCTTGCAAAATAAGTAAGGTCTGGTTATACAAAACACGAGCATATTTTGCTTGTTCTAAATTATTGTTGTTGTTTAGAGTAGGTTAGAAGTTGTGTTATACACATACCTTCATATGAAGTTCCTTTCGTCCAAAATTAGTGGATATCGATTTTAAAATTTTAAAATGGATTAACGCCTTGGGCTCCAAATTGTTTAATTCGGCAGAGGCTCCGGTGCACCACTTAAAGTGGGGCGACTTGAGCCTTTATACGGATTACCTACATTTTATAAAAGCCGGTGAATGATCTTAATTTTTTTGTAAGGATAGTCCAACTTAGCGAGGTAATTAATTAGATTTTAAAATTTTTATATAAATCGGCCGAAACTAAGCTGCAAAGATTGGGCTCTGATCACTTACTTCTCATTGGAAACAGGAATATTTTCAAAAATATTTCTTTCAATATTCGCACTCATTAAGACCTTGACTTTCACAATTTTTTTTTGATTTTTAATCTATTTTCCCGTTTTCTCATAAATAGACGATTAGCAGCGCGAGTGATCAAAATAAAGTTATAAAACAACGTTTGTTATAATTTAACCGCTAAGACTTCGAAATATTATCTCGACGTAAGCCAACTTTCTGATCAGTGTTGCCGTAGCTGTCATTTGAACCTACTTTCGAAAAAATCGAAGCATATTTTTTTCCGAATTTTTCTCAAAAATTGAAAAATCACTCACGANTGGCACAATTGTAGAATTGAGACTAGTAATCTACAATTTATCTTATAACTCTTCAAAAATTAAGTAATTTTGTACTTTTAAGTTAAGTTAATTATCTTTAATCTTATAAGTCTCAAAATATTTAAAATTAATGAGCTCACGCTGTTTAATTACCTTAAGTGCTGTATTGACACGAGTGTCCATTATTTGCACAACGTGGCAAATTGCAGCCGGCCTCACTGCCCATTTATAGAGTGACCATCGTTTTGGGTGGATCACTGGGAGTAGTCACTTTGACACACAATTTTAAAATCATGCCGAGACAGGACAGGACTGGACTCCTAGGACAGGACAAGGACAAAAAATATTGAAATTTCCCCCATCAGGACAGGACAGATACTTGTCCTAGGACAGGACTGGTTAGGACAGGACAGAAAATTTTAAAATTTTCCTGCCTCAGGACAGGACAGAAATTTCCAAATCTTGTGCCGACCCCTGCCTGTTATACATTTTGACACACAATTTATGTTTTTCCAAGATTTATTTTATGCAGATCGGTTATGTGTGTCAAACCGTACACAGAGTACAGAGCGACATACAAAATAATATTAGCAAAAAACACAGCAGGATTCCTAGAAAACACGGCAGGAATTATGATTTTAAATCTCGGTTAGGGTTTGATCTGAGTTTAAGATTACGGCTTAAGATTCAATTTAAGGATAAAGTATAATATATACTCAGGAAACTTCCGACTATGAACCTAAATTGTTAATATTCTTGATACAATTAATTCTAACGTTTGATTGAGAATATTTCAAAGTAAATGATAAAAGATTTACATTCATTTTCTGTTCTTTTATCTTCAAGCCAATTAACGTATGTGCTAATTATCAGCTGAAAGTTTTTAGAGTTGACCATATGTTTAAGCGCCTATATCCCCTATTCACACTTTTGTTAATATCCCGGCCCTGATTAGGAAACGTAGTGTGTGTTTAAGTAGTAGGGCCTGGATATTAACAAAAGTGTGAATAAGGGATATATGAACACATTTTTTCATTTCCGAATCATATCAAAATGTCTGATTTTATTGGAAAAAGTCATGAATTAATCCAAAATTTAATAGGCACAGATCATTTGCTCGTTTTCTTTTTGAAATGTATGCCAGGAAAAGCTTCATCTGGTGACCGGATTCTGGTTATACTTTTTATCATAAAATTGGTGCAAATTATTATGCTGCATATAAAACTCGAACCTGCAAAAAATTAATGCATATAAAATGTAAAAATTATCGACAAGGCTGCTCCTAGACTGGCCGAATAAAAAATATTTCTGGAATTCTGGACGAAACTGACCAACAATACTGGATTTATCTACCTTATCATTCAGCTAAGTCTCATACATGTAATCCTTTACATTTTAATAAAGTGTGCAAAATGATTTTCGAAATTCGTTAAGAGAGAAATATAATGAGGTTTCAAAGTTTTCGGATATCAGAACGCGTTTCAAATTTGGACGTTGAGATTAGCTGAAAATACGCAAAATCTTATAGGAGTGAAGTAGATTTTCAGATAATCACAAAATTATTAGGAGTTGTAGGTTTTGGTGTTACCCGTTAGAATGTACAAAATAAAATATTTGGAATTTTAGATACATTCATGGGAAATTTATGGATGAGACTTTTCATGAGTTAAGGACATCCAGGGATTTACAACTGTACATTTTTAACGTACAGTTATACGATCCCGTAGATGCTCCAAAAACCCATATTCAGCCATTCGCCTGTTTTTACCACCAAACAAAAGTAAACTTACTTATGCTAAAATGTTTACCGAATTGTCTGAATATGCCTTAGAATTTACCGGTCGTCCTTTTTACCCATCATGTATTCATATTGACAATGAAGCCACAATTATAAATTTAATTGAAACTTCCTTTCCTTTA
This sequence comes from Oikopleura vanhoeffeni, assembly GCA_004367855.1. Taxonomy (NCBI): domain Eukaryota; kingdom Metazoa; phylum Chordata; class Appendicularia; order Copelata; family Oikopleuridae; genus Oikopleura; species Oikopleura vanhoeffeni. The sequence continues at coordinate 232,057 of SCLH01000060.1, read as the reverse complement.
ACTGAAATTCGTAAATGTATATTATATCCCCTATTCACACTTTTGTTAATATCCCGGCCCTAATACTTAAAAACACACTACGTTTCCTAATCAGGGCCGGGATATTAACAAAAGTGTGAATATGGGATATACAGTATATACCATATTTTCGAAAGTTTTCGCCGAAATTTACGAAAAAATGGTATGGCGATCGAATCCGCTCTAAAAACAATTAAAAATAATTTTTACACTATCAAGGGAGTATGCTATCTAGATATTTCCGATCCTTTTATCTTACAATTTGTTCTTGACTTGCTTGATCAAATAGATAATACTGTTTTAAATTGTGTCTCAAATCCATTTTATCACGCAAAGTGGAAAAAATTCACCCTTTATTTACGAAATAACTGGTTTAATCCAAGTAGCATACATTTTCTTGGTTTTTTTCTCAAATTTCCATAAGGAACTCCTTGATACTGTAACTCCTCAAGTAACGAATAACCCAGTCGAATCTCTAAATCGGGTTCTCAAAAGCCAGTATGACGCTAGTAGGATTGGAAAATTGGCCTGTGCTCATGGAATTCTAAGTAGATGCACATTTATTCTTGTTCAGCTAACGATAATAAGCACAAAAAAGTAAAACAACTAGTTAATTTCGTAAGTCAAAATGACTCCAGTCTGCCGAGTCGATGCTACCCCTTTAATACGGGATAAAAACGGTACTGGTTTTTCTTTTTGGATATTCATATTTATTATAAAATTCTGACTTTCAAATTACGTATTTATAAGCAATTACGAAATCTAGTGGTGAGTTTTTAAAAATAAATTTCCTTTTATCTAATCACTTTCGGAAACATTTGAAAATAATGAGCTCAAGCTGTGTTATGAACTCTACCGCGGTGTTGACGCGAATGCTCATTATTTGTACAGCGCAGCAAATTGCAGCCGGCCTCGCTGCCCATTTTCAGATTGACCATCGTTTTGGGATAACCCGGAAATTTCATGCATTTCCTAAAATCGACAAATCACAGCCATTTATTTCACAAAAAGGCAATTGTAAAATTTCTGAAAAATTAAAAGTTGGTTTACATCATACGAAACTGACGCTGAAAGATGGATATTTTCCAAAAAAATTGAACGTATTTGGAGTCCTGAAAATGTTAGATGTTTATGGAAAGACTTATCTTGATAAGTTACTGCACTGCACTACACAGTCACTTACAAAGTAGTGATCGGCAGACCGCAAATGATATTAACATTAGAATCTAATTGTGATCTGCTGACCCCTGTTTCATACTAAGAAATTTAAAGTCTATCACTTATAGACAAGTTTGTTTTCGGTTCACAAGTTTTCTGTATACCAAACTGATTTTGACAAGAGCCTTCCGTGACGGAAACGAAGTATTTTGCTAAACTTTTTTTAGATATGTTGAAATTTTAGCCCTGGAAAAAATATTACGTTCAGTACAAAACAATTTTTAAGAAGGTGTCAGGTACTGCTGAAAAATCAAGAACAGTTTTTAAATTGCCTATAGGCAATTTTCAAACCGGTTATTCATTTTTTAGCTAACATAATTTAACCGTTTTGTCCTAAAAATCTGCTTTTTTCTGCACAAATCTTTGGAAATAAAGTTTTATTGATATCGAAAAAAACATCATATCAAAAAAATTTTCGTACTGAACGTTATATATTTTCAAAGGCTACAATTTAAACACACTTAAAAAATTTTAAGCAAAAAAAAGTTTTGCCGTTTCTACCATAACCTAGCCAAAGTAAACCAATTTTGTAGGCTTGGTTTTAGCTTGACTTGGTCATGTCTAAAATTATAAAAGCTTGCTTTGATTAAGGTTGACTTGAAATTGGCTCGACTTGATTTCGGCTTTGCTTGATTATCAATTTGGCTTGACTTGATTTTGTGACTTGACTTAATTTTTTAGCGTTAATTGACTTGTTTTTTTTTACTTTTATTTTTCGGCACAAATAAGACTTTTAATTATCTAAATTAAGAGCATGCGAACCTGCACGTGATAGTAACATATGATGTCACATATGACATGTGACATATCCCTTTATCACACTTTGGTCAATAAATGATGTTGGTAGATTTTTCTTATTATAATCTATAAGTTAGTAACATATTGAATTATAACTTACACTTAGTAATTAAGAAAAAAGGATGAAGAGTAATTAAAAAAGGAAAAAGATTACTATACATTTTTAAAATAAAGTAAATTTCGAATATCAATAAAAATAATATCAAATACAGGGGGGCCAATATATATAGCCGTATTTGCCAATATCGCCGAAATTTTTGGGTCTCCCTGTTTATTATTTATTTGGTAAATTAATTGTAAATCAATTTAATTATTTGTATATTATTCATATTCAAATTATTATATTTATAATATAATTAATTTATTATATTTATTTATTTTCATTACAATTTGAAAAAATAATTTTAATTAATTAATTTTTTAAATTAATAGCGACTTTTTTATTTCTAAATAATTTTAGAAATTACTTTTATTTTATTTATTCTCATAATTAATAGTAATCTAAATCAAATAATTTTATGTTAATTATTAAAGAAATTACGACGTGAGTTTCAAGTGGTCAAGAAACCAAAAGTGAAACGTTTAAAATATGGTTTACGCTTTTTGTTCCCACAAAAATTATTTCAATAATGGTTTTCTAAAAATAGCATTGGTTAAAAACGTATGATTTCCTGAAAAACGAAAGTTCAATTATTTAAAATTGCCTTGAAATTAAATAATCTTTCGACAGTCTCATGCATACAAATTGGCTGAAAGATAACACGGTTTACATCTTTGTGTTCTAGACCATGGTCAACTGAGGGGTACAAGTTAACTTACATTTAATTAAGATGAATATTTATGGTTTTGAGTAAGATCAGTTCCAGCATCTTGTCAAATTATAATGTGAGGTACAAGTTGAAGGACATATAATTTAAATGAGCATTTAGGTAATTTAGAAGATCAGTTCCACGATCTTCACAAAATATAATTCAGAGATGTAGATAAATGAACAGTTTAAGGGGGTACTGGTCGCTGGTTTTATGAGGCATTTGGGGCTTTGAAAATGGGTCAAATTGATTTGGGGATGATGAACCAAATGGTACTACGACGGCAAAATTATCAGAAAAAATTTCGAAATTTTCTGTTGTTTTTTCGATTTTTTTCTAGTATTTTTTTTCAAAATTGAAGTTCAAAATAACGTTGCTTTAACATTTAACCACTAAAACTTGAAAATTCCACCTATGACCTAAGGCCATTTCTGAATCAGTTATTTTCGTGGCTTTCTTTGATAACTACTTTCGAAATCGAAAGCACATTTTTTTTCGGAATTTTTTCACCTTGAACTTCAAAATATTTATAATTTTGAGTTATGGGGTCGAATTTGAAAAAAAACGCTTCTAGAGGCGTTTCTCAATTTGTTTGTGCGTAGTGTTTGCTCGAATTCGAGTGGATTCCAAAATATAACTAGGAGGAGATAGATTTTTGGTGAAAAAATGCTAAAAATGTGCAAAAATCGTAGTTTTCTGTCGATTTCTAGAAAAAACTGAAGTATTTTTGAAAAAACGCTTCTAAGGACCTAAGTTTAGCAAGTCATACGGGATATGTTATAATTTTAGTTGCTTTTCAAATAAACCTGGGGAGAATTAGATTTTTGAAATTTGGTCGAGGAACCTTGTACTGGTAACGTATCTCAGAGTGTAGTGGAACAAAGTCATTGACCAATGGTTTTGACAGATTAGGATTAGATCTTACAACATGGAATTTAATTGTCGCCATTAGTTTCTCGGTTAGGCTGATTTCTTTATCCGGAAAAGTCAATTCCAGCGACCAGTACCCCCTTAAATTGCCGATTATAATTTCAGCCCATTGTATGTACTGTCAAATATTATAAAGAAAACTGTACATTGTATACATACAAAAGTTTAATAAATTCAATTCATAACACTTTTCAATCCATAAAAGCTTATTTCAAACAAGAGATTATAACTGAAATTTGAGAAATATCCCCAAAATCTCTATTAAGGGGGTGGTCGTCGCTAAAAAATTGGATATCGCCGTTTTCAGTGGCTAATCGCCAAATTACAAATTATTCGATCAAATATTACTTTCCTCTGATATATTGGCACAAAAATATTGCATCCTAGAATAAATTCGAGTGTGAAGGATGGCTCGTACAATCAGAAACGAGCTTAAAAACTTCCGGAATTTTATTTTTAAAGTATCAACTCCCGGAATTATCATGGTATAACATAAGTTTGACATGATATAAATTTAATCGGGTTACAACTGTGATCTCCTTATATAAATTAGAATCACCAACATTTGCCTCTTTATCCTTTTTTACAACTTTGTTGCGGCGAGATTCTCGCCGCGAGAAGCATATTTTAATGTTTTTTCATTCATTTTGTATATTAATTTCGAATTATTCATTCATCATCAGTACGGTATACAGCAGCGTCGGACGTAAAGGTGAGGCCGTATAGGTGAAACCCACGCAAAAACCAACGTAAGCCCCCGCAAAAACCCACGCATTTGAAAATTAAAATATTTTTTTCCATACGTCGGGCGTATAGGTGAACGCAAAAGATATGCGTTTTTTCAAACTCTTCTTTAGAAGCTTGAGGGGGTCGGTGCATTTTGACAGATATGGATATGAGCTCTTGATGAAAAACTTTTTACTGAGTTTATATATTCTTCTCAATATACCATCAAAGTAATGTTTCATAATGCAGGCAACTTTTGTAACTACAGAATTTTCGAGTTATTGCTTTTTAAGAAAACTTTGAGTTCGAATTAAACTTTTCGAATTTGACAAGATGAGAAATTTTTGAAAAAAGTTCCCAACATAATAAAAAAAGGCCTTATTTTTTTTCAAAATTTTTTTACAGTATTTGTTTCAAATCAACGAAAAAAACTCTTCAAAATGGGCACTTTAACTTTTTGCTTAGATGACCACATATTTTTTATATGCTATTCGAAAAATCATCTGACATTTTTTTGTGATTTTCGGTCGAAACTATTTGGAAATATTTTGAAAATTTTCCGCATTTCTCGTTCAAAATTTTTCAAACTAATTTTTCTGGAATCCTTAGCAGAAAATATTTGGAATGACTTCTTTCACTATATTTAAATATGTCTTCGTTTGTTTCTTCGCTCCTGTTAATACTCTGAATCATACTTTTTTAAACGAAACTACGGATCGGCAGAAATACTCCAAAGCCCTCATTATCCGGAATTTAAAAAAAATCACACCCCAACTTGCCGAATTGATAAGCCGACCCATCCACCACGTCAAATTTGATAAATTAGACTCATGAAGAAAAATATTTCTTTCGATGTGGTTAAATTTCGGTTTTTCCGTCTTTTTTCACAAATTTAAATTTTCGATTTCGACGTAAAAATCGTATAAAATAAAATTTAATAAATCCGAGCTAGTGGTCGAGAGCGTATTTAAGGGCTCCTAAGTAATAAATAAAAAAAAATGAATTGTACTGTTATTTAGACACCATGGAAGCAAACGCGCGTTTTTTGAGTGTTTTTTCAAAAAAAGATTTATAAAGTAAAAATATTTNTGAAGAAAATCAGATTATACAAAGTGAGCTGAAAAGTGGCAAATTGTGTTCGAAAAAGTTTTTATTCTAAAATTTTGAAGTGGCAAAAAGTTTCCCATCAAGACAAAAAAAATTGAAAAAGTGCAAATCTGTCAAAATGCACCGAGGCCCTTTAGGTGGTCAAAGCCTGTGACAGGTCAGCAGAAAAATCAGATATGCGCAAAAAGGGAGGGGAAGTTTTTCCAAAAAAAGTCGACGATATTGGCACATTAGGCGAGGTTCTCACAAAAGATATTCGAGTTTTTAAGGAGTAATTTTCAGCCAGCTCTCCAGCAATTTGCACTCACAATACCCTAAATACTACTTACCACAGTGAACTGTTCTTGGAACTGGTACACCTCATACTCAAACGTTCTGACAACAAACGTCCTGACAAAAATTTTAATTTGATACAATTTTACCAAACGTCCTGACACTTTTCGATTTTGATAAAAAATATTTTTGGAAAAAACTGTGATTTTTAATTGAAGTGGTTTTATTATTGAAATCAGGTACTTAATATTTTAATTATAACGACAGTTGATCAACATAAATGGAGCCATATTAACTGAAAAATATCCCTTTATCACAATTTGTGAATATCCCGGCCCTACTTTTCAAAAACACACTACGTTTGCTCATCAAGGCCGAGATATTCACAAAAGTGTCATAAAGGGATATTGCGGAGAATTATAAAGGAAGTATTACAGTCAGTGAGGGCAATCAGCAACACTCTCTCAAACGTCCAGACAAAAATTGTTAAATCATAGGTGTCAGGACGTTTGAGTATGTGGTGTATACTTAAACTGTATACTTACATACTTTATACTTAAATTTGAAAGACTTTTTTCATTTATCAAGACTTAAGGGCCTCGGTGCATTTTGACAGATTTGCACTTTTTCAAATGTTTTTCTCTTGATGAGAAACTATTTGCCACTTCAAAATTTTCGGATAAAAACTTTTTCGAACGAAAGTTGCCACTTTTGAGCTTACTTCTTATAATTTTTTTCAGATCGATTATTTTTAATTTATAAATCGTCTTTAAAAAAAAAACCCCTCAAAATTAAGGTGAAATTTATTTTTTATTAATTAGGAACCTTTAAAACCAACCCATCCGTTTAAAATTTATTTAATTTCTTTATATACGATTTCTACGTCAAAATCGAAAAATTTGAAAAAAAGACGATAAAAAACCAAAGTTTTGGCACATCGAAAAAAATATTTTTTTTTATGAGTTGAATGAAATAAATTTTAAACGGTGGATGGGTTGGCTTAACAATTTGGCAAGTTTCGATGTAATAAATTTTATAAATTTTGAATAAAAAAGAGCTTCGATGGATTTCTGCCAAACCGTAGTGTCGTTTCAAAAATAATGATTCAGAGTATAAACAAGAGCGAAGAAACAAAA
>SCLH01000060.1:200338-224591 GCA_004367855.1 Oikopleura vanhoeffeni | reverse complement strand
TCTCAAAAACGCTTACTATCTCTACAGCGCGTGTTCGAATCCCACTGATGTTGTATAAGTGATTGCTTGAGTGATTACACAGAAATAAAATTTAGCGGTTCCATTATCAAGACCCTTGCCTATAATCATATTCAATATAATTACGATAAGCTTGTCGGTCATACAGTATTCTAACAACAAAGTCAAATCATGTCACAAACATTAAATGTTTTACCTAAGGCAGCCTTTATTTGTATATTTGATTTCCTTTAAATTTTACAGTTTATGTACAGTTCCTAAATCTTTGAAATAAAGTTTTATTATTATCGAAAAAAAATCACTAAGACAACATTAGAGATAGTAAGCGTTTTTGAGATGGAGTTCCGTTCCGAAAAGGATATTGAGTGAAATATATAAACCCAGTAAAGAGTTTTTCATCAAGAGCCCATATCCGTATCTGTCAAAATGCACCGAGGTCCTTAAGGGGGTACTGATCGCTGGGTTTATGAGGCATTTGGGGCTTTGAAAATGGTCCAAATTGATTCAGGATGATAACCAAGTGTACTACCGACCAAATTATCAAAAAAAAAATTTCGAAATTTTTGTGTTTTTTCGATTTTTTTTTAGGTATTTATTTCAAAATGAAGTTCAAAAATACCGTTTGCTTTAATTTAACCACTGAAACTTGAAAATTTCACCTTGACGTAAGCCAACTTTCTGATGAATGTTTTCGTAGCTTTCTTTTGATACTACTTTCGAAATAATCGAAGCACATTTTTTTTCGGAAATTTTTTCACGTGACCTTCAAAAATTTATATTTTGAGTTTGGGGTCGAAATTTGAAAAAAACGCTTCTATAGGAGTTTCTATTTGTTCTGTGCTAGTGTTTGCTCGAATTCGAGTGGATTCAAAAATATAACCTAGGAGGAGATAGATTTTTGGTGAAAAAAATCGCAAAAAATCGGTAGTTTTCTGCGATTTCTAGAAAAACTGAAGTGATTTTTGAAAAAAACGCTTCTAGAGGACCTAAGTTTATAAGTCATACGGGATATGTTATAATTTGAGCTGCTTTCTAAATAAACCCTGGGAGGAGATAGATTTTGAAATTTGGTCGAGGGACACCTTGTACTGGTAACGTATCTCAGTGTGTATCGGAACAAAAAGTCATTGACCAATGGTTTTGACAAGATTGAGGGTAGATCTACAACATGGCTAANGATGTTTTGAGAATTTAAAAAATCTGCGTCCCCGATGGGTTTGGGTGTGAGGTAGGAGAGTACTAGAAAGAGGAGTGTGTGACAATTAGATAAGGTGATGACGTCGCGCGTGCGGCAACACACACAGTATTGTCAGGGACGGAGTGCGTACAAGGAGAGGACGCAGATATACCACGGATAGCTGTTTTCACTTTTTTGTGCTTATTTCGTTAGTGAACCACAATTAAATGTGCATTACTTTAAAAATTTTTTGTAAGATATTTTCGGAAAGATTTGACGTCGATTTACTTTTGAGATTTCGGTAAAATTTTCAAAAAAAAATCAAAGCATTAATGAAAATTTTCCGCCATTTTTTTGTCCAAAATTTTTTCTATTGTTTTTTGAAATCCGTGGAATGAAGCTAAAAAAATCCACTCTAATTTTTTTTATGCATGGTTTTCTGATTGCTGTTTGAAAAATCCATAATATGTTTATTTGTCATTTTTTCGACTTTTTTAAAAAATTATCAAAATTTTCCCAATAAGTCCCAATTTAGAATTTCTGGTTGTTTCGAATTCTCCAATAAAAACTCAAGTAAATCACTTATTTATTGTTTGTATCTATTAAATATGCGTATGGTCAACTAAGAGTTGGTCGCGCGATTATGCTTTCTGAACTATCGATGAAATTTCTAAACACTCGGCTGTACACTCGATAAGTGCGATTTGGCACACGTTGACAATTTTGCTAGTAAAAAATTTCCCACGTAAATTAGCGGGTGTAATGGCGCCATTTCGATTTTAGATGTAGATTTTTAATATCAAAACGCAATTGAAGGTCAGATTTTTATCTCAAAAAAAATGTTTTTCTCTCTTTTTGGCATTTTTAAGACGATCTTTCAATGGAAAAAATTTCATTTGAAGGAAATTTTTTAATAAGAGCAAAATTGGAACAGACTTTTTTAAAGCGCAATTACACCGACAATGTCTGAAGTTATAATATGTCGTCAAAAAAAATTCTATGGGTCGGGTTTAAGTTGGAAAATGATGTAAGTGAAAAGTGTTTTTATATTTTCACCGCTAATTAGTTATTTAGCAAATTAAAAATATAAACGATTTGCAAGAATGAACACTTTAAAGGGGGTGGTGTGCGCTTTTTGGAGTACCTTCAATCACGCCTCAGAACAGTTTAGGGCCAGTTAAAAATCTGAGGATACTCGTTTGTAGATCAGCTGTCTAACGATTACACATTCAAAGCAACCTTTTAACTCACACCCACCAGGTGGGAGTCTAATCTAGAGCACTAAACGTTTTTTTTTAATGCTATCTTCTTTTAGACCCCATACAAAGGTCTCAACAATTAAACACAAGTAGCGAATAAATGAGAAAAAAAAGTCGATGAAGAAAGGAATTTTTCGATTTTTTGATTTCTTATTTTCTTCTAGAATCTCACTTAAACGCGATTTTGCCAGTTTTTCGAACTTCAAACTCTACTTCTTTTAGGAATGTTTGAATGAAGCCATTTTTTCGACTAGGAGATAAACTAATGCGGTAAAGTGATGAGAAGGAATTTGATAAAAATTCTAGAATCTAGAAAATTGAATGAAGTGAACCGGAAATGAAACAGTTCGAAAAAAAGTTCGTCTGATAAAACCAAAGTACCCCAAATAGCTGAGATTCTAACTGATCAAAAAGTTGGCTTACAGCTAATCAATTTCTACCAATCGCGTCCAATCGATAATAGGCTTTACATTATTGGCTTAAAGAATATGAATTTCTAGAATTCGGATTAGACATTTCGATAATTTAATGCTCATGCATCGTTTTCGAGTGGTCATATTCACCAATAAAAAATGTTCAATATCATGGTGCGAATCCGGTTTTTAATGCGGGTTAAAGCAAAAAAATATTCGAATTTTGAACTTGTTCTAGGATTTTGTTCTAGATGTTTTTGAACAAAAATAATTGCCACATGAGTTCATGGGTCAACTTTAAGTCATAACATATTATGTATCTAAAGTTAATTCTAATAAAGGGCCTAAAAAAAACCGACACCTACCCCCTTATTGATGAAAAAATACACATTTCACATTTTTTTCTTTCATATATATATGCTCATGAAAAAATGTAGCCAATCGCCCCGGATCGATGCAACCACCTTAAGGGGTAAACCGACGGGTCTTTACGCTGATTTTCAACGTTAGTCTGAAGCTAACCGCATTCGTATGACGTTTCAAACTTCGGATTCGAAAGGAGATATTTGTTTTTGAAATTTTCATAAAATGGTTGTCAAAATTTTTTGTATGACCGGACCGGCCGGTTAAGACCGGTCCAAAAAGTGATTTTTCCATTTTTGGACCATTTCATCTAGCTCCTGATATTCAAATTTTCTTTTTTTTAGTATAAACTTTAATTTTGTGAGCTTAACAGTCCGCACAAAGCCTGATTTCAAATTCTCTTGTTATTTTGGAAATTTCAATAATGGTGTTAGTTGCACAAGATGTTGCTGACCCGCATTTCATTTAGTCCGAACAATATCAGATTTTTTTTGAAGACAAAGCACTTCTTAAAAGTGTGCGAAGCGAGGAGGTACAGAAGAGCTTTAATGTTTTTTTTTCTCCTTAACTTTTAGAGGCACTCAAAGTTTTTATTTACACTCACAATCGTTCAACAATAGGATTTTGAGAAAATTCAAAACTTTTTTTCGAGTAAAAATCATAATTTTTAATAAATTCGTCAGTAAAGTTGCAACATAGAAAATGAGTATGTAATAGTCAGATCGAATGTCTAGACATCACGGAAAAAGTTAATTACCTGAAAAATACTTGAAAAAATCTCCATTATTATGCAAAATTCGGAAAATTTTTTTATCCGAATCAATCTTTCTTTTGGGTTTGTTATAAAGCAAACCGTTTACAAAATAAGAATGCAGCAAAATCAGCTTTCTCATCACTTCTGCGTTCGAGAAAAAGCCTCCCGGTCGGTTACCCCCAAAATTTCTGGAATCTAAGAAAATATTTGGAAATTTTTTTTTCGAAATTTATATAGTTTCAAGATATAATTCACAGTGATCTATGCAACAAAATAGAGCAAAAAAGTATAACTTCAAAGTACAGTGCGGTTAAGGAAATAAAACTGGGAGAATAATAAAAATTTTGGAAATTTTTGACATCCGAAATTTTTTTTTATATTTTTGAAGCAAACCACCCAAGAAAATGACAATAAGCACTAAAACATTAGCTATACCTTAACTTCTGAGTCTCGAGATACAGTCTCGTCGGGTACCCTTAAGGACCTCGGTGCATTTTTTGACAGATCCTGATATGGGCTCTTGATAAAAACTTTTTCACTGGATTAATATATTCTTCTTCTCATATACATCAAAGTGTGTTACATAATCCTGGCAACTTTTGTAACTAGAGCGATTTTCATTATGGCTTTTTAAAAAATTTGGAGTTCCAATTAACTTTCGATTCGAAAAATCTAATGAGAAATTTCCGAAAAGTTCCGAACATTATAAAATGCTTTATTTTTCGTTCAGAAAATTTTTTTTCAAGTTATGTTTCCAAATCGAACGAAAAAACTCTCCCATAAATGGCTATTTAACTTGTTCGACTAGGTACCACCATTATATTTTATATGCTCTTTGACAAAACCATATGATGTTTGGGTGATTTTTTGGTCCAAAATAATTTAAAAAATTTTGAAATTTTCTCATTTCTTTGTTCAAACTTTTTCAAAACATAACTTTTTTTTGAATCCTAAGCTCGCAAAGATATTGGGAATGGCTACTTTCATATATTAATTATGTCTTCGCTGTTTGTTTCTTACGCCTCTTGTTAATACTCTGAATCATACTTGTTTTAAGACCCGAAACATACGAGATGGGCAGGAAATACTCCACAGGCCTCATTAATCCAGAATAAAAGAAATTTTACTACATTCAAACTTGCCGAAATGAATAAGCCCGACATCCAACCGTTTTCAATTTTTTTTATTTTATACTTCATGGCAGAAAAATATTTCTTTCGATGTGGTAAAATTCGGTTTTTATTCGTCTTTTTCACAAATTTAAATTTTCGAATTGACGTAGAAATCGTATAAAATAAATTTAATAAATCCGAGTCGGTGTCGAAAGCGTATTTTAAGGGCTTCTAAGTACAAATAAAAAATAGATAAATTTTATGGTTTTTAGAAACCATGGAATAAAACGCGCGTTTTTGAGTGTTTTTCAAAAGACGATTTATAAAGTAAAATATCAATCCTGAAGAAAATCAGATTATACAAAGTGAGCTGAAACAGTGGCAACTTGTGTTCGAAAGTTTTATTCTAAATTTGAAGTGGAACAGTTTCCCATCAAGACAAAAAAAATTGAAAAAGTGCAAGATCTGTCAAAAAATGCACCGAGGGCCCCTTTAGGTGGTCAAAAGCCTGTGACAGGTCAGCCAGAAAAATCAGATATGCGCAAAAAGGGGGGGGGGAAGTTTTTCAAAACAAAGTCGACGATAATTGGGCACATTAGGCGAGGTTTCTCACAAAGATATTTCGAGTTTTTAAAGGAGTCAATTTTCAGCCAGCTCTCCCAGCAATTTGCACTCACATACCCTAAATCACTTACACAGTGAACTGTTTTTCGAACTGGGTACAGCCCTCATCTCCATAACGTTCTGAACACAAACGTCTGACAAAAATTTTAATTTGAGTACAATTTTACACAACGCTCCTTGACCACTTTTCGATTTGATAAAAAATATTTTCTGGAAAAACTGTGACTTTTTAATTCATATTTTTAGATTTATTTACTTAATATTTAATTATAACGACAGTATGATCAACATAATGGAGCATATTAATGAAAAATATCCCTTTTCAACTTTGTGAATATTCCGTCCTACCTTTTCAAAAACACACTACGTTTGGCTCATCAAGGCGAGATATCACAAAAGTGTCATAAGAGGATATTGCGGAGAATTATAAAGGAAGTATACAGTAGGTGAGGGCAATCAGCAACACTCTCTCAACGTCCAGACAAAATTGTTAATATCAATAGGTGTCAGGAGTTGAGTATGGTGGTGTAATACTGTAACTGTCAATACTTCAAATACTTTATACTTAAATGTTGAAAGACATTTTTTCATTTATCAAGACTAAGGGCCCTCGGTGCATTTTGACAGCTTTGCACTTTTTTCAAATGTTTTTCTCTGATGAGAAACTATTTGCCACCAAAATTTTCGGATACCCAAACTTTTCGAAGAAAAGTTCTGCCACTTTTTGGAGCTATTCTTATAATTTTTTCAGATCGATTTATTTTTAATTTATAAATGTCTTTTAAAAAAACGCCTAAAATGTAAAGTGAAAGTTTATTTTTTTTTATTAATTAGGAACCCTTTAAAACCACACCCATCCACCGTTTTAAAATTTATTTTAATTTCTTTCATATACGATTTTCTACGTCACAATCGAAACCAATTTGAAAAAAAGACGATAAAAACCAAGGTTTTGGCACCTCGAAAAAAATTTTTTTTTATGAGTTGATGAAATAAATTTTTAAACGGTGGTGGGTTGGCTTAATAAATTTGGCAAGTTTCGATGTATTAATTTTATAAATTCTGAATAAAAAAGAGCTTAACGATGGTTTCTGCCAAACCGTAGTGCTGGTTTCAAAAACATAATGATTCAGAGTATAAACAAAGAGCGAAGAAAATAACGAGGACTATTTGAAACAATAAAAAGGTGTGCATTCGCAATACTTTAGCCGGTGATTTAAAAAAAATGAGTTTGAAAAACTTTTAAACTAGAATGCGGAATTTTTCAAACATATTTCCAAATAGTTTCGACTAAAAACTCTCAAAAAATTGTCATATGATATTTTTCAAATAGCATATAAAAAATATGTGATCACTACGCGAAAAGTTAAAGTGACATTTTGGAACGAGTGTTTTTTCCGTTGATTTGAAACAAATAGTGAAAAAAATTTCGAAACGAAAAAATAAGGCATTTTTTTTAATAATTGTTCGGAACTTTTTTTTCGAAAATTTCTCATAAATTTGTCGACTTCGAAAAAGTTTAATTCGAACTCAAAATTTTCCGAAAAAGCAATAATTCGAAAAATTGTGGTATATTTACAAAGTTTGCCTGGATTATGAAACATTATTTGATGGGTATATCCTCTTTCGGACGAACTCCATCTCAAAAAAGCTTACTATCTCTACAAGCGCGTGTTCGAATCCGCACTGATGTTGTATAGAGTGATGCTTGAGTGATTACACACAAATAAATTTAGCGGTTCATTATCAAGACCTTGCCTATAATCATATTCAATAATAATTCGATTAAGCTGGTCGGTCATACAGTATTCCTAGACAACAAAGTCAAATCATGTCACAAACTTATATGTTTTTACCTTTAGGCAGCCTTTATTTGTATATTTGATTTCCTTTAATTTTAAGTTTTATGTACAGTTCCTAAATCTTTGAAATAAAGGTTTTATTATTATCGAAAAAAAAATCACTAAGACCACACTAGTAGATAGTAAGGTTTTTGAGATGGAGTTCCGCTTCCGAAAAGGATATTGAGTGAAATAATAAAACCCAGTAACAGAGTTTTTCATCAAGAGCCCAATAATCCGTATCTGTCAAAATGCACGAGGCCCTTAAGGGGTGCTGATCGCTGGCTTTATCTATGGAGGCATTTGGGCTTTGGAAAATGGTCCAGAATTGATTTGGGATAGATAACCAATGTGTAACTACGACCAAATTATCAAAAAAATTTTCGAAATTTTTGTGTTTTTTTCGGAATTTTTTTTTAGGTATTTATTTCAAATGAAGTTTCAAAAATACCGGTTTGCTTTAATTTAAGCCACTGAACTTGAAAATTTCACCTTGATGTAGCCAACTGTTCTGATCAGTGTTTTCGTAGCTTCTTTTGATACTACTTATCGAAAAAATCGAAGCACATTTTTTTTCGGAATTTTTTCCGTGACCTTCAAAAATTTATATTTTGAGTTTGGGGTCGGAAATTTGAAAAAAAAACGCTTTCTATCAGGAGTTTCTATTTGTTCTGTGCTGAGTGGTTTGCTCGAATTCGAGTGGATTCCAAATTCATAACTAGGGGAGATAGATTTTTGGTGAAAAAATCGCACAAAATCGGTAGTTTTCTGCGATTTCTAGAAAAACTGAAGTGATTTTTGAAAAAAACGGTTCTAGAGGACCTAAAGTTTATAAAGTCATACGGGATATGTTATATATTTGAGCTGCCTCTCTAAATAAACCTGGGAAGGAGATAGATTTGAAATTTGGTCGAGGGACACTTGTACTGGTAACGTATCCTCAGTGTGTATCGGCAACAAGAAGTCCATTGACAATGTTTTGACCAAGATTGAGGGGTAGACTCTACAACACTGGCTTAATAATCTTAGATTGTCCCATAGTTTCTCGGTTAGGCTGATTTCTCATACAGAAAAGTCCAATTCCAGTGACCAAGTACCCCCTTAAACTCGTTTGACTCGATTTTGCCGAACCGCGTTGCCATATCCCATTTAATCGCATTTACGCCTTAATATTAATGACAAGATGTTAATAAAGTTAATGAACTTTGAAAAAATGACGTTTGTGCGTTTTTTTTTGAAAATTTTACGTTATTACAGGAACTTATTTTTTTGAGCCATAAAATAAAGAGCCCTCTCCGCCTGAATCCGACTGGAAGGGTCGGTAGAAGTGTTGATAAGATAAATATGGAGAAACAATACGGAGACTAAACTTGTTTGTCAAGCTGGAAGTTATAAGAATTATTTTTATTCTGGTGTTGAAGGATGGCTTCACCGGTGGGCATCGAAAACTGGTAAAAATATGTTCCTCAATTCAGCACACAAATTGTAAATCTCGCATCAATTTTGCTTCAATCGGAATAAAAAAAGTGTTTCGTAAACGTCGACGGTTAAATAATACTTAAAAACGAAATATTAACAAAACTTCGTTTGATTTTTAACGGTAAAAATGAATTCAGAATTATCTTTAAAATCTGATAATTCGGTCAATTTTGTATTAAAATTGAATAAACAGAAGTATTTAAGAATCGTATATGAATGTTGCCATTAGACATTCCCACGGAAAATTTGTTTTGAAAAATTATTCTCTGTTTGTTTTTTATAAGTAAAAATAGAGTTCGTTTCGATATATCTTCCCCACGGAGGTTTGTTGTTTTGGTGTGTCTGTGAAGGTCAGCTACCAGACGAAATGAAATAAAGAAAAATTTCCGAATATAATATTTTAACCATGCAGATTTTCAATCATGTTTCGTCTTGCGGTAGGCTGCATTCAAGGATAAAACAACAAAATTTCTTCAACGCTGAGTTCATTAACACCCACTCAACCTACTTAAAGCCTTTTTGACAAAAAGTGAAAGTTCTTTGTGGCGTAATTAACACTAATTTGACGAGTTTTGAACATAATAAGTATTCTTTCCAAAAAGGTACGTGATCTTCTTTTTCAAAAATACAGATTCATTTATGAGATATTGCAATCCTATTTTTAGAATATTTATTAAAACGTTTTGCAGAGATCGTCCTTGTTGTCTCCAGTTGTTTTTTAATGGTAATTTGAGATACTTTTCAAAATACCGTACATTGGTTTACGTATATCAATGTACGTGAATTTAAGTCATCCGTAGAACTCGTAAGTACCCCTAAAGAGTCGATTTCTTTGATGAAAATATTAGCAACGATGGGTTTAATTAATGTAATCTGGAAAGGTGCCAGACAAGCAACCATTCCTTGTGAAATCCAAAAAGTTGACTATTTTGCTCTCGTAGTAACCGTTCGTACATAATTCTACCATAGTTGCTATATTTTTTATTAGAAAATTGGCCTTCCGTTATTTTGAGGTCTTAAAGCTTCTAAGATGAACTTGAAATGGCCGTGAACCTTGTCATTATAATAGTTCTTTTTGTTATTTTTAAGGAGCTTGATATTTTGTAAAATTTCAATAAAACAGCCATTTTTTTTTTGCGATTTTTATATTTTCTTATCGACATTTGGAATGCTTCTATTACTTTTTTCACATTTGTTTAATAGATTGTAGAAAATTTACGAAATTCATTAATCAGTGAAAAATATATGTTGATAATGAAACGAAGGTTATACGCTTGATTTAAACACCATGGTCATGCGTGACCATGAAAAGATTGTGAGTCCCGAAGTTGTTTTGGATTGTAGGAGTTAACGATCATACTTGATAATAAACATATATTGATATACAGATATGACATATATACAGTATATTTTTGAAATCAGCATGAAAAAACATTGAAAACTTGGCCGAAAAAATCGATTCTGATTGGTTGAAATTTAAACCAATCAAAATCGGGCTAAGACTTCAAAATTTCAAAAAATAAAATAATTCGAATTTTTTTTGCTGAGTGCGGTTCAAATCTGGGAATTAATGTAACTTCTACAAATCTTTATTAATATATTTGTTCCACGATTAAATTAAACTGATTTTATTATTTTTTATCTCATATTTTCTTTCGTCTCTTGAAACAGTAAAAATTTCATCTAATTTGACTCGCAAATGTGTGTACAATTTCTTTTCTTCAATTTGAATTTTATATTTCAAATTTGAAAGACCATCAATAGGTTGTTTCAAGACAGAGTTTTTTAGTAGAACCAAAAGTTTTTCCTTGCTTCCGTTTTTACGACCTTTTTCTTCATGAGGAATCATTGTGAAATAAACATCTGGACGTTCAATTTTCACATCATGTTGAGCTGATGAAGATTCAAAAATAAGTCTAGTAGACAATTTCGAATTTACGTGATTGAAAAAATTTGGTGGTTATCTTTATTAACCATAAATATAATTTTATGGCACTTAACGGGTGGAGTCCACCCTAGCGGTTAGGGTCCACCCGGTGGACTCAAAGACCACCTACAGACTACGCCACCTTTTTATGATTTCTAAGTCTACTCGATAAGACTACCTATCTATTGGTAGAAGGGAGTTCATCAATGTTGGAGTTTAACCATTGAAAATTTCAAGTATCAAATAAGTCTCCACCTTTCTCCCTATCAAATGCGGTGAAAAGGCTACATGTAGTAGAAAAGGAAAGCTATTATTTCCACCGCATTTTATAGGGAAAAGGGAGAGAGTAGGAGTCCTACTGTAGGACAGATGATTTGATACTATGCTTGAAATAGTCTGCCAAACAAGTAAAATTTTTAAATGTTGAATCTTTTCCTAATCTGAATCGCATATCGTCATCTTCTCCTCCCCATCCTGCAAACTGGTTACTGTACCCATTTATCTTCTCGAATAATTTGAATGGAAAAATTAATACTTTTTTTGGGATCCGTATTTAAGCGGTAGCACTTTTCGATAATTACATTTTCTTCAAATTCTGGTCACCGAGAAGCACTTTTTATAATTTTACTTTCAAGTCAAAATACTTGTTTATGACGCATACGCGGTCACGTGAGAAAATTGTGGTTTTCTCCATATTTAACTCGTTGAGTAGCCAAGTGAGTCTGTACCCAGAATCACTTTCAGCCAACTAGTTGCTTTGCTCCAAATCGAGCCATATTTATGAAGTTTCATCATCAGCATATTATTTCTCTTTTTTGAAAATACAATTCAAGGAATTTGCTGCAACCTCCACAAAACTTTTTTCGAAAAAACAAATATAAATGTATTTAACAGGAATAAGAAACAAAGTAAGTCGTGCAAATGACCGCCAGTAACACAAAAAAGTGCGATTATCATATGTATTTCAACGTTTATTTATAATATTAACTACCGCATAATTTTTTTGAAAATTCTCTAGTAATATCAATGATGATGAGTATTACAGTGGGTTAAAGTCTTCATTCTTGATAATGACTATACAATAAATGTCGAAGCGTCGCAGGAAAAGAAAAAAACAAGTTGTGTTGAATGTTGACGGCTGCGAGAAGGTATGATGTACGAATGTCGTCAAAAAAACAAGAACAATAAAAATACAGTGGGTTGACGATCCATCGGCAACACCACCCGACGCTTTTGGGCCAAAAGTGTTGCCCGATTGGCATCATTTTAGCCCAATTTTGGCATCAATTTGGCTCAAAAGTGTTGCCCATTGGTCTCACCCACTGTATATCATCTTATATTTTATCTCGTAGAGAAAAAAAATAAAAAATACATTTCGAAGAGTGATATCTAGAAAACAAAATTGAGGAAAATGGATCCCTGGCTCCGCCCACTAAATCCACAGATCTCCAAGTCGACGTTTCGTTGAAAATGATATTTTTCTGATCATCATAAATAATTAAACTTTTCTGTGACCCATCACTCGTAAATAAATCGTTTTTATTAGAACCATACGGCCTTGGAAGTGGATATGACTTCATTTTATAATCAAGAAGGTCGACTTTTGAAGAAGCGTGAATTACAGTATTTTCTGGTGGAGTTGAATAAGGAATATCGGTAGTTCCTTGAATATTTTTCATGATTATTCAGACAAAAAACGATCGCGCGATTAACCCTGGCGAGTGCATGAATAAGGGGAAAATCAGATAAGATATTTTCACTCAAGCAGGTTACATTAACTCCTACAATCCGGAACAACTTCTGGACTCACAGTCTTTTTACGGTCACGGGTGACCGTGGTGTTAAATCAAGCGTATAACTTCGTTTCATTATTCTACATTTATTTTACTTGATCATATGGTAATTCTGATAATTTCTACAATCGGTATCAACAAAATGTGAAAAAAGTAATTTAAAGCATCAAATGGTGATAAGAAAATATAAAAAATCTCTTCTTTTAGCACGATTCACACAATTAAGGCATAATTGATAAGCATGAGGCTAAATTTGGACATTTTAAAATATTGCAGTATTAAACCGGCACCAATTTGGTGCTGAAACTGCAAAGAAAATTGCATGGTTTTGATTAAAATTTTTACAAATCAGCTCCTTAAAAATTAAAAGAACTTTTCTTTATGACAAGGTTCAAGGCCATTTCATCGGTATAGCTTGTAAGTACCTCAAAAGAATCGGAGAGGTCGATTTTCTAATAAAAATATTAGCAACTATGGGTAGTTATGTACTGAACGGTTACTAGAGAGCAAAAAAATAGTCCAAATTTCTGAGATTTACAAGAAGATTGTTGCTCTCTGGCGACCTTTCAGTACATAATTGAACCCATAGTTGCTAATATTTTCCATCAGAAAGTCGACTCTTCCGATTTTTTGAGGGTCTTTGAGTCTCTACGATGAACTTTGAAGTTAACGGTAATTTGATATACGGTAAACAATATACGAATTTTAAAAAGTACTCCAATCACGCCAAAAAAATTCCAGGGTCAACTTCAAACGTCTTCAAGACGTTTTTCTTATTATGGTACAGTCCGAATGAAACCAGTGACGAAATAATTCAAAAATAAGGTCTGAAATATGTCATATATTTATTATTTTTTTTTCTATTTCTGAAAATAAGATCACGTGACTATTTGAAGAAAACCATTATGTTCAAACTCTAAATTAGTTTTTATCAACAAAATTTTTTGGCTAAATTTGAACTACTATTTTATGTACTTGACCCAAACCTTATTTCTTGATTTAAAGGTCAAGTGATCGTTTTTTGGTCTTTGGTGTAATGGAGCACAAAGTCTTAAAAACTTCTAGAGAACACTTCACTTTTTTCAAAATTGATTTAAGTAATTTTGAAAAAAACAGTACTATTTTGGCCAACCTTATTCCTTGAATATACGGTCACGTGATCATTTTCAGGCTATGGTGTAATAAGAAAAAGTCTTAGAATTTTTTTCTAATTCTGCTCCAAGTTTTTTTTGATGGTTTAAATTTTTTTTGCAAAAAATAAGTACTGTAATACAGTAAAAATTTCTAGAAAAAAAACGCACAAACGTCAATTATTTAAATGTTGATCGATCACTTTGTAAAATATCATAATGAATGATTAACGGGTCCTAAATTGCGATTAACGGGTCACGGTCACGCGTGACCGTAAAAAGACTGTGGGAGTTAATAATTCATTCCAACGGGCGCGTGTGTTCTGAAACACAGACACCAAAACTATAACACTGTCCTCTCATCTATTAATTATATTTTCTAAAAATTTATTAAAACAGCCTGAAAAACAGAAAGCAATATATTTAAGCCTTCTCGGATTGCGGATTATTGTCAGGAAAATTATTAAAGCATGATGATTCACCATCGGTGATGAACGAACAAACATGATTAGATTCAAAATAAGGAGTCGCCCGGCGGACTGTCGCTGGCACAAATATCATTCAGTACATTTTTCAAAAAATGAATAATTTTGAATATAAATTTTTCCAACATGAAAATGTCGGCATGGGAATATTTTTTCCTTTTAACAGGTAACGTGTAACAGATTGTTATCTAATTTTACCTTCGAGAAGCAAATCAGTATCATGAAAGCAAACTGAATCGAATTCGAGATTGCTTCTTGAAATCAAATCGTATGCACTATTCATTAGGGCCCCTTTGTTGAATTTTCTAAATTTGGGGACAAAATTTCATAAATTATTTTTTGTCCAACATTTAACAAATTGAGTTTTTATTTTGTCTGGCAATGAACGGTCAAATGTAGATAACTGAAAGAATATTTTTAACAAACGGACAAAAATAAAAAATCAACATGTAGAAAAATTATTTTTTGTCTCCTTTCCCATCACCAGATTGTTCTACAAGAAATAGTTGATAATCTATTCCACTATGTGCCCAAATTCTATGCATAAAACGTAATAATTGCATTAATGGTTTCCATCGATTTCTGTAGGGAATTATAATCGCCATTTTGCTATGAGGAGAGCAAAAAATAAGGCTGAAAAAATAAATACAAACCGATGAAATGCTTCGAAATTTGACAAAAGCGCTCATGAGATGTTTTTGTCTACTTTTAAGCTGGCTTTTCCTATAATTTGGACCAATTTAATAATTTAGGGGTACTCAACGGTTTTTGACATTTTAGATCGGGGCTCAGAACAAACGAAACAAGTTATAGAGAATTCTGCAAAGCTAAAAGGAAGATCTATCCTTTTGCTTCCGACTAAAAGTAAAAACAGAGTTTTTTGAGCACCACAGCACCAGTGGGAGTAGAGTTCTAGAACACTGATTTGACTTCAATGTCTTTTATCTCGGAAACGGCTTAATGGAAATTGATTACACTTTGTGAGAATAACAATTACTACGAGGTTGACAGTTATCGGAAATATTTGCGAAAATTTCGATCGGACTTGTTCTAGAATAATGAAAAACTGTAATTTCATGATATCTTTAGAATTTGTAGCTCAGTTTTCTCAAAAACGATTCGATACAATTTTATTAAATTTGGTATTATTAGGAGAAACATGTCTTCTCAATTTCAGTGAAAATTTTTTTTTTTAAACATCGCTCCTATTTATGAGAAAATTGCAGATTAATCAGCCGGAAGTCAATTTTCATGATTTCTAGAAAAAAAATTTTCATCGTACTGAGCTGCAAGTACCAATCAAATTGAAGCGCATGGTCTACTGAACAAAAAATCTGCTTACGTCAGGTTGAAATTTTGATCCTTATATTCTAGAATCAGAAAATGTAAAAATTCCAAACTGAAACGAAATTTTCTCGAAAACGATTCGATACATTTTTTTTTAAATTTTATATAATACGTGCAAACATGTCTTCTCAATTTCAGTGAAAAACTTTTTTTTAAACATCGCTCCTATTAATAGAAAATTGCATTTTGGTTTAGCCGGAAGTCAATTTTTGGAGTTTCTAGAAATTTATTTTCATCCGATTGTACCGAATTACCTAAAATTGAAGCTACTGCAAAACTGAAGCAAAAAAGGTGCTACTCACTTTTACTTCTTTTTAGAATTTTTTATTAAAATTGAGGTTTATGTATCTTTTCTCAAAAAATACTTAGAAAAAATCTGAAAAAACTCGAAAATTTTGAGAAAAATCTCGAAATTTTTTTTTATGATAAGAGCAGAAATGCTTTTGTGGCCTTCTTGAGGCTATTTGTGCAGTTATTATGTCCCTAACCTGAATAAAAAAACCGTTGAGTACCCCCTTAACTTAAACCCCCACCTGCACGAGATGTCCTACCCCCACCTGGCACGAGATGTCCTACCCCTCCACCTGCACGAGAGTTTTTCAGAACACACACATAGTTAGGGTGTCCATCATTAATATCGACTAATAGAAATAATTGATGGGTTGTTCCGAAATTTCTTGGAGGTTAATAATATATGGGAAAATGGAAAAAAAAATACGAAATTTTTTTTTGGTGGTCACGTGATCAAAATGTAGCGATTTTTCAAATATAGCGAAATAGCTCTGTTCACCACCAGGTGGCGCCGCGGCCGAGTGTCAAAATTAATAATGCTATTTGTAGATCGATCATCTTGCTCTCAGTACTGTTTTAACTGCATTAAAAAAAATTGCACCAGATAATGCATTTCCGGTCTGATGAGAAATTTCTAGAACTCACCAAAATTCTGAAATTAAAATAAGGGGAACTATCGGGGTCCTGTTTGCCGATATCTTCCCCAAAATATTTTTGGTCTCTGTGTTCTGAAACACGCTCGTGCAGGTGGGGGTTAATTTAAATATAGATATATTTTCCGACGACTAATGTCTAAAAAAGGGGGGGTTTATTCATATTTTTTAAAAAATCCTGCGTTTATCGCCAAAAACTCTCCTATGAAGTTTGTCCTACTACGGGTTACATACTAGTTACTAGTAAGTTTTGGTTTATTTCAAAATAAAACCTAGGAGGAGTTAGCTTTTCCGTTCTCAAAGGTTTCGTGAAGGTTACGTATCTAAAAATGTATTCATACAAACCAATTTTGACACATTTTTTTTAACAAGCTAAAGGCTAGTTCTAGCTTATGAAAATAAAATGCCAGAGAAAATAAATTTTATCGAAAAATATTTTGACAGCCTTACATTCAAGATTTTTTATTCCACCATTTATCAGTTCAATTTTTTTCTGTTCAAGAAAATATTCGATGTCAAATTCATGTGGAATTGATGATGGCAAATCGATGATTGGTCCACTCTGAACCACGGATCGAAAAATAAATTGGAGAATTTTTCGGAATTAACGAAAGATAAAAACAGTCCAATTATTGGTATAACCTGGTATAAGTGCCAATCCGTAGCCTGAATTGCTTCTAATTCTCTTGGACACTTCATTTTTTCCCATGGTGCACCAGTAATTAAATGAAAAAATAAAACAAAAATTTTCATTTGAAAGTTAAAATGTTCACAATAATTCAAGAAAATATATGATCACGCTGACATTTAATTTTATGCAAGAGAAATTCAGGTTTGAATTTTTTGTATAACATTATATAACAAATAACATAGCTATAAAGATTCTAAGAAGTCTCTTTAACTCGAGCAAGACCGCAGTTAAAGATGGACCTGCCGCCCGTTCGGCTCTGTGGAGCCAGATTATTAAATGCCAATTATCTATGGTTTTTCATTACGGGACCCACCGAATTAAGTCTTCGGTGTGAAAATTCAAAAAATTATCTCGATAATGATTGAAAAAAATTGTGAAAAATTTAAAAAAAAAACTATATCATTTGAACGATGAAAACAAATGAGAATACCCTCAAAAGAAATCGGAGAGGTGACTTCTAATAAAAATATTACAACTATGGTGAATTATTACTGAACGGTACTAAGAGAGCAAAAAAAATAGTCCAAATTTCTGAGATTTCACAAGAAGATTGTTGCTCCTGGCGACCTTTCAGTACAAATTTACCCATAGTTTGCCTAATCATTTTCATCAGAAAAGTCACCTCTTCGATTCTTTTGAGGGTCTTATGAGTCTCTACGATGAACTTTGAAGTTAACGGTAATTTGATAACGGTAAACAAATATACGGTAATTTTAAAAAAGTACTCCAATCACGCCATAAAAAATTCCAGGGTCAAGCTTCAAACGTTTTCAAGACGTTTTTCTCATTACGGGTACAGTCCGAATGAAAACCACGGACCGAAATAATTCAAAAATAAGGTCTGAAATATGTCATATATTTATCCTTATTTCTTGAAAAAATAAGAATCAGCGTGACAATTTGGAAGAAAACATTATGTTCAAAGATCTAAATTAGGTGTTTATTACTCAAACAAAATTTTCGCTAAATTGGACTACTATTTATGTACTTGACCCAAAAAACCTTATTTCTTGATTTAAAACCACGTCATCGTTTTTTGGTCTTTGGTGTAATGAAGAACAAAAGTCTTAAAAAACTTCTAGAGAACCACTTCAACCTTTTAAAAATTTTTTAAGTAATTTTGAAAAAAAACAGTACTATTTTGGCCATTCTTATTCCTGAATATACGGTCACGTGATCATTTTACGAAGCTATTGGTGTAATGGGCAAAAAGTCTCAGAAATTTTTCTTACTTATCCTGCTCCAGTTTTTTTTGATGGTTTTAAATTTTTTTTGCAAAAAATAAGTACTGTAATACATGTAAAAATTTCTAGAAAAACGCACTAACGTCAATTATTTAAATACGTCGCAACACGTTGCTCCTGAATCCGCGACACTAACTGTTACTCATTAAGCGGGGCGGATTAAAATTAACGCGAAATGAAAAAACGCGTTCAACACAATCAGAGACGCTCGCCAATATTTAATCCAATTAAATTGCTTCTAGAAGCACGTGAGTAATAAATAGTCATAACGGAAGAAATTAATTTCCACGCTTGTTGCTAGGCGCATCGGTTGGTGTAGTTGATCGATTACTTTGTAAATATTTCATAATGAATGATAAAAGGGTCCTAAATTGCGATTAAACGGGTCACGGTAACGCCGTGACCGTAAAAAGACTGTGGGAGTTAATAATCATTCCAACGGGCGCGTGTGTTCTGAAACACAGACACCAAAACTATAACACTGTCTCTCATCTATTAAATATTTTCTAAAAAAATTTATTAAAAAAAACAAAAGCCGAACAGAAAGCAATATATTAAGCCTTCCTCGGATTGCGGATTATTGTCAGGAAAATTATTAAAGCATGATGATTCACCACGGTGATGAACGAACAAACATGATTAAGTTCAAAATAAGGAGTCGCCCCGGCGGACTGTCGCTGGCACAAATATCATTCAGTACATTTTTCAAAAAATGAATAATTTTGAATATAAATTTTTCCAACATGAAAATGTCGGCAGGGAAATATTTTTTCCTTTTAACAGGTAAACGTGTAACAGATTGTTATCTAATTTTACCTTCGCAGAAGCAAATCAGTATCATGAAACGCAAACTGAATCGAATTCGAGATTGCTTCTTGAAATCAAATCGTATGCACTATTCATAGGGCCCCTTTTGTTGAATTTTCTAAATTTTGGGGACAAAATTTCATAAATATTTTTTGTCCAACATTTAACAAATTGAGTTTTTATTTTGTCTGGCAATGAAGCGTCAAAATGTAGATAACTGAAAGAATATTTTTAAACAACGGACAAAATATAAAAATCAACATGTAGAAAAATTATTTTTTGTCCTCCTTTCCCATCACCAGATTGTTCTACAAGAAATAGTTGATAATCTATTCCACTATGTGCCCAAATTCTATGCATAAAACGTAAATATTGAATTAATGGTTTCCATCGATTTCTGTAGGGAATTATAATCGCCATTTGCTATGAGGAGAGCAAAAAATAAGGCTGAAAAAATAAATACAAACCGATGAAATGCTTCGAAATTTACACAAAAGCGCTCATGAGATGTTTTTGTCTACTTTAAGCTGGCTTTTCCTATAATTTGGACCAATTAATAATTTAGGGGTACTCAACGGTTTTTGACATTTTAGATCGGGGCTCAGAACAAACGAAACAAGTTTATAGAAATCCTGAAAAGCTAAAAGGAAGATCTATCCTTTTGCTTCCGACTAAAAGTAAAAACAGAGTTTTTTGAGCCACAAGCACCAAGTGGGAGTAGAGTTCTAGAACACTGATTTGACTTCAATGTCTTTTATCTCGGAAACGGCTTAATGGAAATTGATTACACTTTGTGAGAATAACAATTACTACGAGGTTGACAGTTATCGGAAATATTTGGACGAAAATTTCGATCGGACTTGTTCTAGAATAATGAAAAACTGTAATTTCATGATATTTTAGAATTTGTAGCTCAGTTCTCAAAAACGATTCGATACAATTTTTATTAAATTTGGTATTATTAGGAGAAAACATGTCTTTCTCAATTTCTAGTGAAAATTTTTTTTTTTAAACATCGCTCCTATTATAGAAAATTGCAGATTAATTCAGCCGGAAGTCAATTTTCATGATTTCTAGAAAAAAAAAATTTTCATCGTACTGAGCTGCAAGTACAAATCAAATTGAAGCGCAGGGTCTACTGAACAAAAAATCTGCTTACGTCAGGTTGAAATTTTGATCCTTAATATCTAGAATCAGAAAATGTAAAAATTCCAAACTGAAACGAAATTTTTCTCGAAACGATTCGATACATTTTTTTTTAAATTTTATATAATACGTCAAACATGTCTTCTCAATTTCAGTGAAAAACTTTTTTTTAAACATCGCTCCTATTAATAGAAAATTGCATTTTGGTTTAGCCGGAAGTCCAATTTTTGGAGTTTTCTAGAAATTTATTTTCATCCGATTGTACCGAATTACCTAAAATTGAAGCTACTGCAAAACTGAAGCAAAAAAGGTGCTACTCACTTTTACTTCTTTTTAGAATTTTTTATTAAAATTGAGGTTTATGTATTTTTTCCTCAAAAAATACTTAGAAAAAATCTGAAAAAACTCGAAAATTTTGAGAAAAATCTCGAAATTTTTTTTTATGATAAGAGCAGAAGCATTTGTGGCCTTCTTGAGGCATTTGTGCAGTTATTATGTCCCTAACCTGAATAAAAAAACCGTTGAGTACCCCCTTAACTTAAACCCCCACCTGCACGAGATGTCCTACCCCCACCTGCACGAGATGTCCTACCCCACCTGCACGAGATTGTCCTACCCCTCCACCTGCACGAGAGTTTTTTCAGAACACACACATAGTTAGGGTGTCCATCATAATATCGACTAATAGAAATAATTGATGGGTTGTTCCGAAATTTTTCTTGGAGGTTAATAATATATGGGAAAATGGAAAAAAAAATACGAAAATTTTTTTTTGGTGGTCACGTGATCAAAATGTAGCGATTTTCAAATATAGCGAATAGCTCTGTTCACCACCAGGTGGCGCCGCGGGCCGAGTGTCAAAATTAATAATGCTAAAGTTTCCCCCTCCAAAAGTCACCCTAGTAAGTATATTTGAGATCATCATCTTGTTCCAGTACTGTTTTTAACTGCATTAAAGAAAAAATTGCATCCAGATAATGCATTCCGGTCTGATGAGAAATTTCTAGAACTCACCAAAATCTGAAATTAAAAATAAGGGGAACTATCGGGGTCTGTTCCGATATTCGCCGGCCAAAATGACACTTCCCCAAAATATTTTGGTCTCTGTGCTTCTGAAACACGCTCGTGCAGGTGGGGGTTAATTTAAAATAAGATATATTTTCCGACGACTAATGTCCTAAAAAGGGGGGTTTATTCATATTTTTTAAAAAATCCTGCGTTATCGCCAAAAACTCTCCTATGAAGTTTGTCCTACTACGGGTTACATACTAGTTACTAGTAAGTTTGGTTTATTTCAAAATAAAACCTAGGAGGAGTTAGCTTTTCCGTTCTCAAAGGTTTCGTGAAGGTTACGTATCTAAAAATGTATTCATACAAACCAATTTTGACACATTTTTTTTAACAAAGCTAAAGGCTAGTTCTTAGCTTATGAAAATAAAATGCCAGAGAAAATAATTTTATGAAAAATATTTTGACAGCCTTACATTCAAGATTTTTTATTCCACCATTTATCAGTTCAATTTTTTTCTGTTCAAAAAATATTCGATGTCAAATTCATGTGGAATTGATGAATGGCAAATCGATGATTGGTCCACTCTGAACCACGGAGCCGAAAAATAAATGGAGAATTTTTCGGAATTAACGAAGAATAAAAACAGTCCAATTATTGGTTATAACCTGGTAAAAGTGCCAATCCGTAGCCTGAATTGCTTCTAATTCTCTTGGGACACTTCATTTTTCCCATGGCACCAGTAATTAAATCGAAAAAATAAAACAAAAAATTTCATTTGAAAGTTAAAATGTTCACAATAATTCAAGAAATATATGAATCACGCTGACATTTAATTTATGCAAGAGAATTCAGGTTTGAATTTTTTGTATAACATTATATAACAAATAACATAGCTATAAAGATTATAAGAAGTCTCTTTTAACTCGAGCAAGACCGCAGTTAAAGATGGACCTGCCGCCCCTTCGGCTCTGTGGAGCCAGATTATTAAATGCCAATTA
Source organism: Oikopleura vanhoeffeni (assembly GCA_004367855.1). NCBI lineage: Eukaryota > Metazoa > Chordata > Appendicularia > Copelata > Oikopleuridae > Oikopleura > Oikopleura vanhoeffeni. The sequence goes on along the minus strand of SCLH01000060.1, from coordinate 202,027 downwards.
TCTATGGTTTTTCATTACGGGACCCACCGAATTAAGTCTTCGTCGTGAAAAATTCAAAAAAATAAATCTCGATAATGATTGAAAAAAATTGTGAAAAATTTAAAAAAAAAACTATATCATTTGAACGATGAAAACAAATGAGGTACACTGGTGCACCTATCCGTACGCACCCTATCCGTACGATGTACCCTTATCCAAACGATTTTGGAAAGTTGACGAAACACCCTTATCCGTACGCCCTTATCGTACGGTAAAAATAAGAGAACAATTTTCCAGATTTTCAAAATTTTCTCGATTTTTTCAAAAATAAATGAAATAACTAGCTAACTTGGCACGTTTTAGAACTATTTTAGTGAATATAGACTACAATGCAATAAATAAATTTTATGTTTTTTTGAATAAATCAGTTATTTCAGTTCTGTTTTAAGGTGGTAGCAGCGATGTGGCAGATTGGTACATTTTTTCGGAGTGATTTAAGAAAGAAAAAAAAAGTGAAAATTTTTATATTTTTATCTCCAATAAAAGTGTCATTCTTGCAAACTTATATATTTAATCTCTCAACATCTTAAGTATATGTTGAACGAATATCAAAAACCACTTTTCATTACAACTCCATTCCAACTTGACTCGATGTGGATTTTTTTGAAAGGCGTATTTATAAAACTTCAGACATTTTCGGGTGTAATGCCTTAATTAGTGGGAAAATCATTATCCACATTGAAAAAATTCTCTCAATATGAAAGTTTATTTCCATGAAAAATAGAGAAAAGCACTTTTTAGAAAAAAAATTGAACCTCAATTGAGTTTAAATAATAAAAAATGTTCTACTTTATGAAAGCAAAGTAGCCTATATCACCCCGCAATTTTATTTAGATTCTTTGAAAAAAAAAAATTTATAATAAATTTGCTTGCCCAAATGGCACAAACCGGTGTCACAAGCAAGTTGTCGTAAATGTTTTCAGTAGTTCAGAACAATATTCAGCTTTGACCTTTCCGTCGATTAAAAACGGAAATCAAATAGATACTATAAATTTCACATGTAATTTGGCTCATTTTTTAAGGTGAATTCGAAAAAACCAAGACAAATAAAAATTTGGACTTGATTTGCGGAAAAATGTTCATTAATATTTTTTAAAAAGTCGGGCAACAAAATGTACAAATAAACGATTTCATGATTTTCAAACAGCAGTCAGAAAATATAAACATGCATGAAAAAGTTAAGCTGGCTATTTTTTTCGTTTTCTTACAGATTCAAAAAATAATCAGAAAATTTGTAAATATGACGAAAAATGCTTAAAAATTTTCATAATGCTTGAATTTTTTCGAAAATTACGAATATAAAATAAAAGTCTGAACTCAAATCGTTCCTAAATAGATAAAAAATGATTTAATGAGCTGAATACAACATTTATTTTGGTTCAAGCTAACGTAATAAGCACAAAAAAATCAAACCAATTAATTATTTCATAAGTAAAATTGACTCCAATCTGCCACATCGCTGCTACCCTTTAAAGCAGAAGGCAAGTCAAGTTTTATCTGATTATTTTTAAACAAAAGTTAAAGAAATTGAATTCCATATCCAGAATTTCATTATTCAAAACATTGAAAGCCTATATATTCACGAAAAAATTTAAAAAAATCTTTTTTGTCTTTTTCACTCGACCTCGAAAATAGTTCCTGTCGAGAAAG
>SCLH01000060.1:165420-200317 GCA_004367855.1 Oikopleura vanhoeffeni | reverse complement strand
GCACCTATCCGTACGCCCCCTATCCGTACGATGTACCCTTATCCAAACGATTTTTGGAAAGTTGACGAAACACCCTTATCCGTACGCCCTTATCCGTACGGTAAAAATAAGAGAACAATTTTCCAGATTTTCAAAATTTCTTCGATTTTTTCAAAAATAAATGAAATAACTAGCTAACTTGGCACGTTTTAGAACTATTTTAGTGAATATAGACTCACATGCAATAAATAAATTTAATGTTTTTTTGAATAAATCAGTTATTTCAGTTCTTGTTTTAAGGTGGTAGCAGCGATGGCAGATTGGTACATTTTTCTCGGAGTGATTATGAAAGAAAAAAAAAGTGAAAATTTTTATATTTTTATCTCCAATAAAAGTGTCATTCTTGCAAACTTATATATTTTAATCTCTCAACATTCTTAAGTATATGTGGAAAATGCAAATTCGTACGATGTACCCTTATACGTACGATTTTTGGCCGAGCTGAGGCGTACGGATAAGGGTGCACCCAGTGTATTAAGCCTGAAGTGAGGCGTGATTCGTTAGCCAATCAACGCGAAGAGTAGAAAGAGAACTGAAAATTCCCGCCGATCAAAAATGGTAAATAGGTGGATTATTTTTTCAAACTCTCGCCATTGGCGATAGCTTTGCTTTCAAAATAAAATTCACCTAGTTATCATTTTTTATTGGCGAGAATTTACTTTCCAGCAATTTTCATTTCGCAAGTAAAAAAAATACGCTGAGAATAAGTGTATTTTTCAATTATTTGAGAGCTGATTGATAATTTTATTATTTGTCCAAATTTAAATTTTAACTCCCGTAGTGTCTTTTGCGCCATCGATGGCGCAAGGGCCTTAATCGCCAACTTTAGGACCCTTAATCATGTATGAATGGAAATTTACAAAGTTGATCGATTGACTATTTAAATAATTTAACGTTTTGTGGCGTTTTTTTTTTCGAAAATTTTTAACTGTATTAAGTACTTATTTTTTGCAAAAAAATATTTAAAATATCAAAAAAAAGCTTTGAGCGGGACGGAAAAAAATTTTAAAGACTTTTTTTCCCATTACAACCATAGCCCCCAAAGTGAATCACGTGACCGTTTATTAAGGAATAAGGTGGCCAAAATAGGACTGTTTTTTTTCAAAAATTTACTTAAATCAATTTTTGAAAGAAGTGCAGGTGGTTTTTTAGAAGTTTTTAAGACTTTTTCTCATTACACAAAAGAACCAAAAAAAACGATCACGTGACCTTCAAATTAGGGAATAAAGGTTTTTGATGAAAGTAAACAAAAAGTGATCAAAATTACGGTCCGGAAAAATTTTTAAGAAAATTAACACATAATTTACGAGTTTTGAACATAAAATATTTTTCCAAACACGTACGTGCATCTTAATTTTTCAGAGAAATAAGGATTTATTTATGAACATATTTCAAACTTATTTTTTGAATTATTTCGTCAGCGTGATGGTGTTTTATCGGACTTTGATGTAATGAGAAAAAATGTCTTAAAACACACTTGAAGTTTGACCCTTGGAATTTTTTTGACCGTAATTTGAAGTACTTTTTCAAATTACTGTATAACCCGTATAGCCCGTTACCCTATCGAGGCCTAAAATCGAAGGCAAGGGGGGGATCACAAATCGAGGAAAGCATTCCTGATGATTTTTTGCAAGAAATTCGAAAAAAATAATTTTAAGTGGTGTCGCGATATGTGGCGAGATTTTTTTCCAAAATTTTCAAAATCAAAATTTTCAAATGATCGGAAATGACCTTTATGACTTGAAACGAAAGAAAAACAACATTTAAGCTTTTGCTGAAAAAATAAAATTTATTGAAAAAGCTTGACTTGCTATTTTTTATCTGCAAAAATGGCAATTTTCGACAGATCAACTGTATTAGCTGTCAAACTGACAATTACATCGAAATGCGTACTATCCTTTTTTTCAAAAAGTTCTCAAATCATGGAAAGGACCCATTAAAATAATCGTTCACGAATTTCTAAGACTTTTAACATTTACAGTTTTAGCCCGAAAATAATCACTTGACCGTACTAAACAAGTTTTAATCATTTGCCATAAAATACCCTTTTTTTCAAAACTACGTCTTAGAATTCGAAAAAACGGAATTCACAAGAATCATAGTTCAAAGAGACTCCGTGAACTTTATACAAGAAATTACATTTCGCAGTAGTTTCTTGTCTCAAATATATTCCGCAAAGCAAGCTCAAATTAAGATTACCGCAGCTCTGTAAAATACACAAGTAGACTCCAGTAGTGTGCAACTTTTTTCGTTCTTCGTGTGGTCTGGATGAATTTAAATTTACATATTTGTTAAGCTGCGTATTCTTATCATACTGTACGCATGATAACGAAAAACTTCAGATATATTTTTCTAGAATTTTTACTTCGAAAAATTGATAATAATTTTCATTCGCGAGATAATTCCATAGTTTTAAAGGAATAATATTTTACCATGAGAATGATGATGCAAAACATTCCATTTTTTTTTCAGCTACAATACCCAAATTGTGGGCGGTTTAATATTAAGTTTGAAAATGTCAAATTAACCCTAAATTCGGGTTATTTATGCACTTGTTCTGAGAATCAGGCAAAAATGAGAGAATTTTAATTTTCTTTCTTCAAATTTGTTGACTTTTTATTAACTTTTTTAAACAAAGTTGTTTTAATAGGACTGTAGAGATGCTTTAAAGTAATATGGATTTCATTGAAAAAATATATGTTGATAATGAATGTCGGTTATAAGCTCAATTAAAAGCGCTGCGCATCGATGGCGCAAAGACACTACGGGTTCCAGAGATGGTCGGCCACTACGGGAGTTAACGCATATTTTTTGATATTCGCGCATAATTCTTCAATCGAAGTTACTTCCATCAAAAATATGCTTACTCATACATGAACCGCAGCGCTCCATTGGCCCGCTTCACTTTCAAAAACTCAAACATTGCTGACTCTTATTCTGAAGTCCATAACCTTGGGCCGAGGTCCTCGGCTGTATCTGTTATACTGCCAAATATAAAATTACGTAGTTTTAAAAAAGGCACCAATCTCATTCATTTGATATGTTTGATATGTTAAATTCTTCTTTTTGTTTTGGATTTTTATTTTTTTTTCAGTTATTTGACCCACGCTTTGGTAACAAGATCCAGTTAAAAAAAATGATATTTTTTAAAATTAATTATGAGTTTTGTTGATATTCTTATCCAGTGACTAAGAGAATTTTGGCTACGAAGAACTCAAATTATTGTGGTCAGAAATATAAACTGAATTTAAAAAGGGGATGAAAAGCCTTATGATTTATCGATTTAAGGGGGTATACTGTATTTCTAAAATAATTGTATAAATTTTTGAACTCTTTTCAAATTTTTACGAATTCAAAATTTAAATTCGGAAACAAAAATTTTTAAAGAAGCAGAATTACGAAAATTCAAAAGTCACAAAAGTTGTCCAAATCAATAAAAATTATTTTTAAGATATATTGAGCGAAAATATACCCAGAAAATGTTTTTCATCAATAAAAAAGTGCACTCCAATTTACGATCTGTCTAATGGCATCGAGGTCATTAAAAAGTCCAAAAATAATATTATTTTTTTAGATCAAAATGAGTCTGTTAGATATGCTAATCGAGAAATTAGAAATTGAAGATGTGGAAAAGTATAATAGAAGAGATTTTGATAAAAAGTGGTCAGGAGTTTTATTTGGATTTGAAGTATTTAAATTGGGAAAAGACTCCGATGAACTATCAATTAAGCCAGAAAATGCTTCTTTGCTAGAAAAAATATATTCTCGAGCTAATTATTGGTGCTTATTCAATCCATCCGATAGTACAAAATTTATAGAAAAAATTATATCAAGTCCTCAAATATCACATAAAAAAATAAAATTGGAAATAGAATTTATGGAAGAAGAACTTATAGAAAACCAAATAGACTAGGGTGGGCATTGCTATTATTTTTAATTCTGGCACGAAAGTCAGTTCAAAGGGGCTGATTGCCAAAAAAGTGACGCCCTTCATGGAATAAAAATTCGGTATGAGCTTTTTGCTTGGAACGCGATTAAATCGTGAATTTCTTCTAGATTATATTTTGAAAAATATTGCTTTAAAAAAAAATTTGTAATTCGAGAAAATAATAAAAATGGCTCATTCTTTTGAAACTGGATATTTTTTGTGTTTAATTCGAAATGTTAGGTTTTAAGAGCTGAGTTCTAGAAATGAATAATATGATAAAAATATTGAGTATAATGATTATACTATAATCACTGATTGCTGTTAACATTAAACATACAGTACGGTGATCGAATAACGTTCATCTTTAAAATGAGTATTTTTCAATTGATTGCATTCTATTACTCGACGAGGCGCTTTTTTAGGTTAGTTTCATGTAACGTTGTTTTGAAAAAAAACGCATTTGCCACCCTGAAAAAGACCCTCGAGGAGACATTTCAGAAAGTGAACCACATTTTTTGCAATATCAGGAAAAAAGACTTCAGTGTTTAGATTGCTTGAGACTATGTAGGACTAGATTCGTTTCGAAATCATGTTGCAAATTTGCATTTAAAAAATGATGCAATGAAAATAATCGGCCAGAAACCCAAAAGTGCAACTCGGAAAAGATGTTATTCTTTGAAGCCAATTAATTGTAAAAACAAAGCACAAATTCTATGTCAAAATTATTCATGTGACCAATTGGTATGCAATATTCACAGCACTAGGGCGGGAATAAAAGCTTTTTTCAAAAATTAGTTTGCTAGCTAAAAGTTAGAATTTATTAAGTTTTTTGATGCTATTTGGTCATGATTATTTGAATAATTAACAAATATTTTTTAGCTCTTCATTTTTTCAAAATGATATACATATCATATCTAACGTATTATATCTAAAATATGTTTCTAAGAAAATACGGTTTTATTAATAAGGACAAATAACTTTTTAGCCGTTTTAAACCTCATAAATTACTGGAAATATGCCCGTGCAGGCATTATTCCGGGGGTTTAAATTAATAATTTTATCAACAAATTTATTCACAAAATTTTCGATTTTTTTTAAACCTACACTTTTTTAGCCGTTTCCGTAAAACAGAGCTTCAAATGAAAATTGAAAGTTTTTTATATGATTATAGCCTATTTCAACGTGCAAAAAACTATATTTTTTAAAATTCGAATTTTGACCACCAGATGGCTCCAAAAAACATTTCCATGCTCAGAATCGTGTATTTTGGGCATTTTACACCCCGTAAAGTTAATGTTTTATTTCGAGAGTTTAAGTTTTGTTGATAAAGCTCGCGGGTATGACCCTATACTGTATAGGCTATACATGACATTTGTAAGAAGCATTTTTAAAAAATGAGATTTAGATAATTTTTATTAAAAATATTTTCGAATAAGGTTGGCTTTAATTAAAAAAAACAGTGACTTAGCGTCTACGTAGTAAGTTGCTCTTTAAAACAATATTGTCCTTGTAAAATTACTACCAAGTAGATAAAATCTCAATAACTGTTTTCTTAAAAAAAACCTTTTTCGATATATCACTTCTAATTCCCTCGATAGAATTTGTCATGATTGTGCAAAGCGTGATAATTTAGATACAATTGATATGATGGATTCTTGCTTTCCTATGAAAAGGCAAATAGTTTGTGATATTTGGCTTGAAAAAAAATGCAAGAAACAAAGCAGTTATCGATGTGCTGTAGTGGACTGTGAAAAAATTATGTGCACATTACACCAATTTCGTCTTTGTCACGATTGTAAAACACGCTCCTTTTCAAATAAAATCGAAAAATTTCTTCTTGGAAATATTCGGATCATACTTAACGAACCAGGCGGGGATCGGCATAAGTTAGTTATTAGGACACAACATTTTGTAAATTTTACCTCCATAAACACCGAAAATCCAATTTTTTAAACTTCTACTTTTCTTATCGATAAAATCTCGTTTTCCCATATTTTTTGGGTAGACAGGACTCTTTCCCAATTTTTTGCGGCTAGAAAGATTAATGCCAAGAGTTTCCGACAATTTGTAGTGCTGTTTTTGTTTGTAATGACACCCTCTTTTAACACAATATGCAAAATTTCAGCAATCCAATTTTCAAAGACCCATAATAATGTAGTGAGTATAAATAATATGAATTTTATCTTACCAAAATTTTGAAAGGTGTGCCTAGGTCGTGAAAAAAATTGACGAGCATTTTAGCGCTCTTATTTTTCGATTTCTAGTTTCTAATTTTTCGTCATTGTGTCGAAATATTTTTCAGGTCAATGGCAAACGTGATTTAGTTCGGTCAGAACATTCGAAATTTTGAAAATTGATACAAAAGTGCATCTATAATAGTTATAAGGACAGTTCTTTTTGGTTAACGAGCATTTGTTCTTGTTTTAATAGAGTATAGTGAGCACGAAAAAAATTCAATAATTTTTTTTTCAATTTGTTTAAAAAAATAACATAAATCGGTATTTTCGAAAAAAAGGACATGTGATATGCTTATACCCTGAACCAGGTACAAATACATTCCCAGAATTGATAAGTGTGATTCAAGGTCAAAAGCGTGGTTATTGTTTTATTCATAAAATCGGTACCCTTTTCTATCACTGCCGTAGAAACCAAGCGGCTCTTAAAGCAGATGGGACAATTCATCTCATTTGTAAACATTCTTTAAAAGACCGTGGAGGATGTCGTTGGACTGGGGCCATAATCAACATCAGTGGGTTAAATCAAGAAAATCCAAATTACTGGTTTAATACTGAAAACTGGACTGTTCTGCCTAAATATAATTCTGTCGAACACACGTGCTGTGGAGTTCAAATGTAAAAGTTATCGCACTTTTAGTGTTTTAAAAACGCTTTCTAGAAAAATAAAATTATTCTCAAAAAGTACTCCTCGAACTCATTTGCTGCAAAGACCTTAATTTGAAGAAAACCAATTTTTTGATTTGAGGAGGTGGAGGGGCCGACCTTTTATAGCCGTTTGGAACATTAATTTGCAAAACTTTATATTTCTTCTGAATAAAGTGACTCACGCAAAAAATTCGTATCTCTTCTAGAAATTTTCTCAAAATTTGAAAATGTTCGAATTTTTAAAAATTATGTTCGTTCGAATTTTCGGCTCGAAAACTAAAAGAGATATGGAGTAAAACCAAAAAAACAATGAAATCGGCATAGCCGTTTAGGTATAATAGTGAAGATCTTATATCAAAATAGAAAATAATCGTTTTTGACTCACTGTCAATTTTGTCTAGCGCGCATGTTCATGTTCAGTATGAGAGATACAGGGCCTATTTCAAAATTCTGTATGAAGTATTTTTTATAAATTGTACTAGCTATCTGCTGTTGAAATCAGATTAAAATTGTATGAAAATTGAGAGAGGAGATAGATATTGGAAAAGGTCTCGAAAATGAGTCAAATTGGCGATCGAGAGCATTCTAGGGCAAATTTCAAAAATCTTATATGAAATTTTTTTTCTAAATTTAAAATCATTCTGAATCGTGAATTATTGGTACTTGCCAATAAAAACCTGAGAGGAGATAGCATACTGCGTTTTTGAAAAATTGCTTTCTAGCTTAAACTGGTGATGTCAAAATAATAATAAAGTATTTTGTGTTGACTTGAAATTGTTTGAGCATCAACATTTTTGTTTCATTTTACCTTTACTATGTTACGTTTTCTCATAATCTTGCCTCAAAGTGAAAATATGCCAAAAAGGTCGCCCCCTCCACCCCTTAATAGGATGGTCACAACTACAACTATAATGTATAACTTATAGATTTTAACTTATAGGTTATAACTTACTTATGCATTAGGGCTTTAAATATGAGAATAATTTAAGGTGGATGTCTGCAGGGATCTTTGGATCAGGTGCTTCAAATGAGTTTGTCGTGTAGTTTCGAATTGTACAGGTTATAAGGAACAAAAATCCAGCATCTTGAAAGGTCGCAAAAAGCTTTATTGATCAGTGTTTTTTTTCTTTCGTTTGAGCCTATTTTTGCAAAAATTGAAGTAGGTTTTTTTCGAAAAATTGTTTTCCAAGTTTGAAAGGAAATTTGGGGAAAATAAATGCGTGAGACCTCAGATATGTCACGAAATTTTCTCTAACTAATTTCTGACCTACTACGAAATATAATCGTTGATGCAATAGATTTAAGGGGGTGGGTGTCGTTTTTGTAAATCCTTTCAATCACGCCTCAGATCAAATCTTAGGAGCCAGTTGTAAAAATCTGAGGATAGCTCGTGTTTAGATCTAGCCTTCGTCTAACGATTACACATCTCTTAAACTCTAACCTTGTTCATCTCCACACCGGTGGTGAGTTCTATTTAGAGCATTAAACGGTTTTTTTTCAATCTATCTTCTTTTAGACCCAACATACAAAGCGTCTCAAAATTTACCCAAAGTTAGCGGATAACTAAGAACAAAAATGTGATCGGAAGATTTTTCCAATTTTGACATTTTTTTTCTAGAATTCTCACTCTGAACGCGATTTGTCCGTTTTCGACTTCAAACTCTATCCTTCTTTTAGAACGAATGTTTAGAATAAGCCGTTTTTTTTTCTAGTAGCTAATAAGGCAATGTACGGAAATTTTATACAAGGTGAGTTACTTTTCAGCGGTTCACATTGATTTGTGATGTTCGAGAAAATTTTTGATTTTACGGGATTATTACACCGTTTGAAAAGAAACTTACACCCGATTCAAAATTGACTTGGAGTAAACCGGAAATGAAAAGTTCGAAAAAAAGTTCGTCTGAGTCGAAACAAAAGTTACCACCAAATTTGAAGCTGAGATTTCACTGATGCAACAAAGTTGGCTACAACTAATCAAAATTTTCAACACAGATGTCAAATTCGATTAATTTAGGTTCAACATTTTGGCTTAAAAAATATTGAAAAATTTTCCTAGAATTCGTTAAGCATTTCGATAAATTTTAATGTCATCATCGTTTTCGGTGGTTCATATTCACCAAAAAATGTTCATATTACAGTGGAATACGCCGTTTTATGCGGGTTAAAGCAAAAAATATTCGAATTTTGAAAATTCTAGATTTTTGTTCTAGATTGTTTTGAAAAAAATAACTTCGCCCCAAATGAATCCTTGGGTCAACTTTAGTCCATAAACGATATTACAGTATTATAAAATTAATTCTATAAAGGCTAAAAAAAACCTGACACCACCCCCTTAAACTGAAATTTTCATAATTCGTTGAAATTTCTTAGATGCGACGAAAAATTTAGCCACCGGAATAAAAAACGCTGTCCATGAAATCCTAGTTTACCAAGGCCACGCTATTCGTGATTTTTTTTAGTTTACTAATTAATTTATATTGTAAAGGATGCGATCGATTTTCAAATTTTGCAATTTCTGTGCGATTGGTGTTAAACTCCCGCACAATTGCAAATCTGAGTCGTATTATACGACTCGTTTACTCCCTTAACTTTATACTCTCTTAACTGAAGTAACCGTTGATCAAGTAAAATAGGTCGCAAATGTCGACAGGTTTTCAGAAATATAAGAAATGAGAATATTGATATGTCAGGTTTTTTGTATTCAAATTACTTATTTATGATCACTGATCAACTTTAAATTTTTTTTATAAAGTTAAGGTTTTTTATTGAAACTTTTATTGACAAAAATAATTCTATAAAAAGATTGTTGATACAGATAAACTTTTTGAATTCAAATTTCTGTTCTCGATCCCCATTTAAAAATAAACTTTTGGTTTAAATTTTGCAGCAATGGATCTTGCAAATGCAGTTTTATTGTTATCGAAAAAACAGGATAGTGAAAAAGTTGACGCAGTACTTCAAACTGTTTTCGAAGTTTGGTTTCAATAACATTTTTAAATTTTTTGTCGCTTATAATTGTGAAAGAGTAAAAACAGTTTTTTGAGCGCCAATTTGAAATTTGATTTATAAAATACTTTTTCTTAAGCAACCTATTCAGGTCGTTTTTTTAGGTGGGCCACTTATGATTTCGACTGGGAGAACTAGACAAGATAGCGACAAATGGTTTTCTGGATGTGAAACCTTTAAAAAAATATGCGGTAGAAATTCTTTTCGGCTTCCTAGGTTGAGCACGTGACCGGAAATCAGTCATCTAAATTGCTCAAAATGACCGAAAAAACCGATTTTTTGCGAATTACCGGTGACTCGGTAATCACCGGAAGAAAAAAAAAAATTTCTACCATTACAAATTCGGTTAAGATTCAGATGCAAAAAAAACGTTTGTCGCTATCTAGTCTGGTTCTCTCAGAACAGATATATCTGATAGCGACAAACGTTTTTTTTGCATCTGAATCTTAACCGAATTTGTAATGGTGGAAAGATCTAGATACCCCTTAACGTCGCCCACCTAAAAAAACCTCCTTAGAAAGCTTCATTGCAGATTAAAATTTTATTTAATTTCTTGTGAAATTGTATTTTGAATGGAAAAAGTTTTGTGTTTAACACAAATCAAACAGATCCAGCATTTTGATATCATTTTTTTGTATAATTGAAGTTATATTTGTTTTTGATCTTAGAATTCTCAAGTGAAAAAATCAAAAAATTTTCCACATTGTATTTTTTTGATATTTTCAAATCATAATAATTCGAGGTAATTTATGAAAAAGATCGTTTTCTGGATTTTTCCGCAATTCTGTCTTTTGGAGCTTTCATTAATACGAACAGAAATTTTAAAAACACCTGCAAAACCTTGTATCAGTAAGGACTCATTGAAAATCCCCCAAAAAGTGTACCAGTTAGGGAGTTTGAACCAGTTTTTGAGTGAGGACAGTAAAACAGTTTTCTGATAGCTTTCAAAATTTGGTTTCCTATACGAGGATTTTCCATAGTCGGTGACCAGCGATCGGAATTTCCGAGTCAAAATAGGTATCGGAAATTATGCTCTGTTGTCAGTCATAAGATAGAGAACATTTTAGAGTTGAACGATATTCCGGGCTATATTTTTTAGAGAATAATTTACAAATAATACTGAATCGAAGATTTTATGAGATTTGGCTCTAACCGAGAAAAAAAATTCAGGCACACGTGTTTTATTCAAACCCTCTGAACAAAATATTGCAGGAAGGCGGTTAACCCTCCGAAGCATATAAAAAAAAGTTCCGCCGAGGCACAATAGCCTTTCAGGAGGCTATTCTTTGAGCGTTGTTTACAGAAAACTCTTATGAGATCAACCTTCAATATTTTCTATATGATCAAGTTGAAGAGTTGAATTTTTGAGAAAAAAAATTCATATTCTAGAAATTTTATGTTCAATTCTAGAAAAAAACTTTGAAAAGCAAGATTAATTAAACCACGTAATACTTCCTCATGGTAGGCTCCAGGAAATGTATGTTCATCTCAATAACTGCGCAGTGCTCTGTTTTACTCAATACTTTTGTCTGATTGACTATATCTGTTGGGAATCAACAAATATTTTCAAATAAGTTCAAAATATTCATGGAAAAATCACGTTTTTTAGCAAAAAATTGTTAGTTTTCAAGATTTAATGAAATTATTTGATTATTATTACAATATTAATATTATTAAGGCAAATATGGTACAAATATGTATAAGAGTACCACTCTGGCATGATTTTCACAAATTAAATATTTTTTCAAAACATATCATTTTACCATAATAATATCGGAAGTAAAGATATATTTCTGAAATTTCACTCCCAAAAAAATATTTTTGCTCCAGATATGTCGAGAGGCTAATTTTCTTGCAAAATCTGTACTCACAACACTTTCCGAAAAACTGGCTTATTTGAATTTTTATTCGCAAATTTGGATCAAAACGTATTCGGCATAAAATTTGAACCCTACTATCCGAAAAATTTAGGAATATTTTTTAAGATTCACAATTTGTTGATTTATAAAATGTATACAGAAGGAAGAGTTTCTGCGATCATTTTTGTCACCGTCATTTTTGGCACTGACCTTTAAGTGGCTTTAGCCTTTCAAAAGGCTATATGCCTTGGAGGGTTAATACGATAACAGGATTTATTATTTAATTCCATTAGATAAATCGTGGTGTTCTGATATTTTTTTTGCAAAAACGACTGGCCAATAGTTTATTTTCAATTTATGTTTAAATATATTTGTCTTTCAATCCTTGAGTACATGGTTTATTTCACCACCCTGATTTCACTAAACCACCTCATGAAATTTATGTATGTGGAAATTTCTTTATACTAACAGTTCCGGTCTTCTAAGTCTAAATTGGAAGTGAAATATATCCTTTATTCACACTTTTGTAAATATCCCGGCCCTGATTAGGAAACGTAGTGTGTTTTTAAGTAGTAGAGCCGGGATATTTACAAAAGTGTGAATAGGAGATATGTAAACGGCTGTTAACATATCCAATTTTTTGAGTTTGATCAATAACACTCTAGCTTGGAAACGCACTTTTTTGACAAATCGTTAACAAGAGAGAACATTGGTTTCCAAAAAACTTTATTGATGTCCAAGAGAGTATATCCCTTTATCACCTTTTGGTTAGAATGCGTAGCCACAACGTTAAAATCACACGTTAAAAGGAGTAGTGGCTACGCATTCTAACCAAAAGGTGATAAAGGGATATGTCACCTAAATTACAATTTTTTTAAATAAACAAGTGTTTTTTTGTTTTAAAATTGTTTTTTAAAGACTACACGGAAAAAACAGGAGAAAGGTTCTTGAAGAAACCGTTACAACCAGATAGTAATAAGTGATTATTTATGTGAGACGTCGCGATTTTTAAGTAATTACTCTCATGAGAACTTTTAAAAACAACTAAACGATTTTTTTCGTTATTTTTATGACTTAATGTTTGGGGCGGATTAACCAACGAAACAATTCAAAATGTGTGAGGAAATTTGATTTTCGTATAAAAACAATATTCAATATTTTACTATGCATAAATTGAAAAAAAAATAAGTTTGATTTTTTTTGAAATTTTAAATTGATCAAAATTTAAATAAAAATTTGTTCATTGGAATTTGATTCAAATATGAACTTTCAAATCTTTTTTAAACGTTTTAACGATTATCTGAGCTAATTTCCTTATTTTTATAATTCCACAATTGCGTCTGCATAATGTCTACACTAGTGTTGTGTTAGTTTATTGTGATCTCATAAGTGTTCGAGAGACTTACCCCTTGTTTTATTAACAAAATTAATAAAAATATTCGAATTGCGAAAAATCACAAATTATTTAAAACTGAATATATATTTTTTCTCTAAATATTAATAATTAATGTGTTGAAACATCAAACAGATCGACAAATTAAGAAACATTTCATGTATTTCACAAGCAAGTTGGATTCGCTGTCAGCAAGGTAAGAAATTTTAAAAAGTATAAGTAAAACAATTTTTTCGACAATTTAAAGGATAAGTTTAACAATTGAGAAGACATTCAGAATACTATGAGAAAGTTCAGCAACATGTTTTGCTAATAAAATTAACTCTTCGACTCTGACTTACGCAACGTGGCGCTACCAGGGTCATTTTGGCGTTTCGTTCAAACCTTATATATTATAACCTTATATAAGTTATACTTAAAACCGTTGAGTGCACCAAACTATTGTGAAGATTTTCTGTTATATAGCCTTTATCGATATAGCCTATATAATATAGGCCAAAAACCGTTAAAAAAGAGCCAACATATTATAGTCCCGGTTTTAGTTTCAACATATCATACTATTTTATAACTTTTAGTTCAGTTTTTGCACAAGATCAGATCAAAGTTTTTTCACTGTATTTTTATATTGAAAATGGAATAAATACGAAACATCGTAAAATATTTACTTTTTGTAATATCATTAATTCTCCACGAGATGGTTAGGGCGACTACGACAAAGTTATGGTTTATCTTTCTGGGTTGATTTACCTAAAAGATTCAAATTCTGGTAGAAATCTAATTTGTTCAAAATTTCAACTTTGTTGTAATTTTTTATACTTTGTAATAAATCATAAGTTATTATTTTTGTATTTCTGAATCATTAAACTTTTCACTTTTGTGCACTGAATTTAAAATGAATTAATAATAAGGTCGCTCAAATTGGCGTTGATGACATAAGGAAAATTTTGCGTCATTTATGTGATAAGGGAAACTTAGTTACTATAGGATCTCAGAGAAGGACTGTGTTTAACTGAATATTTGGTTCATAAGACTACATTTATATCTTAACTTTCAGCCGGGCTTTGTATGTGAGACTGGTCTATACCGAGAAAGAATTTGAAGAACCAAAGTAGAAAATTAATCTTTTTCTGAACAATTTTTTTACCGAACTAAACTCTCCCGGGAAAACTGTGCATGGAAACTTTATAAAACTCGATATTGATAGATGCAAAAATAGGTTTTACGTGTTTTGGCCGATTTTGCTTTCGAGATTTATGCTCTGGTGGCGGATTCAGGCATAATTTCTTGAATACGTTGTTCAAAAGTTGGTGTGATTAGGTCAATATTTTCTATGTAGAGTTTTTCGGCACCAGGACATCGAATTTTGTAGCTGATTTCATTAATGACGTTATCATGAGTCATTTGGGGCCACATCAGATGAATTCATATAAATCCTTTATACTAATGAAAACACTTTTACTTTAGGACAACGGTTGTCCGACAACCACCCCTTGTCATGAGTCATGACGAGTACGGGAAAACCATAGGCGATATCGAAAAACGTTTTTTGCATTCAACTGTCAACTGAAAAAGCTCAATGGTGAAATTTTATCAAGTTGATTTGACATCTGGTTCACAGGATATAAACCGGAATATAATTTTTTGGTAGATTCGAATCTCGATGAGCCCAAATTTTTTTTTCTTAAAATTAGTCGAAAAGTTAAATTTTTTATGTTTTTACATTCTTACATCACGATTGTCTACACATTTACTGCTTGAACTATATTTTTGATGAATTCCTGGAAGAAAAAAACGGGTTTCGATTTTTTTCTCAAATTGTTTACTAAAATGCCTTTATAATAGATCTCCGGTTACCGGTGAACCGGTAGTCCGATAAAAAAAAATCTTCATTGAGCTTTTTTAGCTGGCAGTTGAATGCGAAAAACCGTTTCTCGATATCATCTATGGTTTTTCAGTAATCGTCATGACTAGGGGTGGTTGTCCTAAAAAAAAGTACCTAAGGGTAACTTTAAGAATCCCGAAATTCTGCTATAATCCGCCATTCAGAGCTCAAATCTGGAATTAAAAATCGGCCGAATCTACGTGAAATTTATTTTTGCATCTGCCAATTTATAGTTTCTTGAGATTTTCATGCACAGTTTTCCTGAAAGACTCCCGTTGATCCTGTGCGAAACCATCTCTGGAGCCGAAGGATAACTTTAAAGCAGGCTTTGGCAGACCTCGGCAACCACTGGTTTGACTGGCTTGGCTTGACCGAAATCAAGCCAAGCTAAGGCAGAGAATCCTTGGCTTGACCTGGATTTGAATTGATGAGTCTGCCAGGCCCGACTTGATTTTCAAGCCAAGTTTTATCTCTAGACTATAAATCCAAATGTACTAAGTTCAAAACGCTAAATTTTCGATCAAAGATTCCAAAACAGACAAAATTCATTCGATTTCAAAAATTGAAAACCCAAGCCAAGCCAGACAAATACCCTTGGCTTGCCGAGGTCTAGGCTTTAGAATGTAATATCAATGATACTATATCATGAATATTCTAAATTTAGGAAGTGATGCTGTTTCAACCTTTCGAGTTTAACAAAATTAGAAATACTTTTTTGTGAAACATACCGATGTAAATGATTCGTTTGTACAATAGTATCCCTTTAAAAATGGTTTAATAAAAGTTAAAAAAAACTTTGTGCTTATTAAAAGTTGATAAATCAACGCTTGGCTTTATTAGCATCTTCTGTATAGTGACCAGAATGTATGTGCACTTTGCTTTTATTTAATTCCTTAAAGTCTGAGATTATAAGATTTAATCGATTTTTAACTTGATCAACTGCAGAAAAGACGTACATCAAGTAGTATGTCACCTGTCGATTTTACCGACGAAATTTTGCTAATAGTATACAGGAGGAGGCCATATTGCCGGCCCAATATCGCCGAATTTGCCAATATCGCCGAATTTTTTTGAGATTTATATCTCAAATTACTTTTTGAGCGTCATGAATGACGTCATTTTCAGGATTGACTTTCCTAAATCTAGTCTTTTCAACTTTTATTTGATTGCCTTCGGTAGAGTATTTGATTCTACAGATTTTGGTGATTTACTTCATACGAATCTATTGTGAAACTCCTTCTAAACTTGTTCGACGTATGACGTCATTTCGAACAAAAAAATTTATTTCGGTTTCCAAATCGCCGAAATTTTCTGGCAAAAAACTTTCGACGATATTGCCCCCCTGTATTTCCAATTCAATATATCTAAGGAAGTGATCTCTAGACCTCCGTTGTTCGTTCGCGTTTGACCTTTATTTCCAACGGCCTTATAGGTCAAACGCGATTGCGCAACGAAAAGCCTATGGAAGCCGTTTTTTAATATGATAAATGGACACGAAAATATACTCCGATTTTGTAGTTCTTGGCTAATAAAAATGTTTCTTGGTATTTTAGCTTAGATAGCTTAAAACAAATCTAACGATATCAGATTAGAATAATTAACATACCAAAACCGATAATAAGATAAATAAAGAGTTTTTGGTCTTTTTCGATTTATTACGCTTTTTCCAATTCGTTTATTAAAAGTAAATAAACGTGTTGGAACCGCCCAATCAGAATGTAAGGTTTTTATTAAATGAAATGTGGCACCAAGGTTTGGAAGAGATTTTTCTCGCCTTTTAAAAGTAAAGATTTGCGTGGGTTTTTTTCCTCTTTTTCCCTATTTTTTACTTAAACCTACGCGAATGTAAGGAGAACGAAAATGACTCATATTTACACGCCTGGTCCAAACGTGTCATCAAAATTCCACCTGAAATATTTTATCATGCACTTTTTCAATTATGAATAACAAGAAGTTTAAACGTCACGTGTGAACCAATATGATTATTACATAACATAATTAAATTATAAATGAAGAGAAGTTAAGACATCACTAAGTTCATAATGAACCAATAAGATATTGACCAATGAGATACTTCAAGTAGGACACAATATTTTCTTCCTCCACAATTTGTGTCAAGTTGACCACAAATTCTTTATTTATTCAAAATAGAACGTTTGTGGCCTTTTTGATCGAATGTACCCGTTTTTTACTTTTTTAGTATAGATAAATTTTTGGAAAGTGGGTTAGTTTGAGCCACGTGACTCATTGTCTAAAAATTTTGCCTATCATATACTTCTCTCAAACTGCTGCGCATGCCCAAACAAATTATTTTGTATAAACTATATCATTGTAAAGATTTTGTTTGCCTTTTAAATCTGGATACTTTATGTCGTCATTTTGATACCAAAAGCACCAAAATCGAAAACAAATTTCGTGTATATTGAATTTTAATCCACCAATATATAACACTAATACACTCCCTGATCGGGAGATCGATCCACCACAATTGGTAGAAAGATAATTGACATTTATTCTGATTTATTTTTTGAAGAAACCGTTTATCACTGCACAGAGATTTCAAAAATGGATGAAAATAGGGAATAGCCAGTCATGAACATTAATTAGGTATTAAACCCTTGGCACAACTGGAGATTTTTTTAGTTTAGTACTAACAGAACTTACGGATTTGAAATGTAGACTTATTGCAGAAGATTTTAAATTATGTCAGAGCCTCTTAAAAATTTCAGACAATTGATATCCTCTGTTCACAGTACCTTTTTTGTAAAAACTTGCATTTTTCTGCACAAAATCTTTGGAAATAAAGTTTTATTGATATCGAAAAAATGTTAATTTCGGTGGCTGGCTCAGCTTGGCCGAATATATGCCCGCTACCCAAATTAACATTAGTGTCAACAGGGGATATATACTCCTAGTTCTCTGGAACAACAATTTGATGCAGCGATTCGCTGCCAGCGAAGTATGTTCTTTTATTTGGAGCAAACAATGTTTACCAATTTCTGTATCACTTATAGGCTAAAAGTTGTAGATTAGGCGTAAGGTCACATAACAAATTTAAAAACTGACTTTAAAGCAAAAAATTTTGCTGAGCCTAAGATTGTTAAGTGACAATGCAGAAAAGGCTGGCGGAGAAAATTATCCGAAAGTTTTTAAACTTGCAGAAAAAGTCTTTGAGATTTTTGAAGTCCCTAAGAAAATGAAAAAAATCTACTTATCCGACTAATCTGAATAATTTTTTTCATTACGACTCGTAATTTACGATTTAAGGGGGTGATCGTCGCTAAAATGCTGGAAATCGGGGTTTTCAATAGCTATTTGCCAGAGTAGTACAAATTGTTCGATCAAATATGACTTCTGTACTTGTTTGTGAGACACAATTTTATATAACTTTTTTGCAATTAAAAAATTGATTTGTTTGTACAACGTTTCGAATATATTTTTTATTCCATCATCAGGTATATGAAAAACAGAACGAAATTTAGACGGAAAAGTTGACACGAAAACACAATTTGGTAGCAAAACGGGCTATCCAGATTGTACAAATTAATTTATTCCAATCATTTAAAATCTTAGAAAAACAATTTAACAACATCCTTATCACAGAAAGCTGTATGAAGGTTGATGTTATTACACTACATCAACCAGACATTAACAAACAAGTCACAACATCAAAAAAATGACTTTCATCTGTAAATGTCTGATTGGTGATCAATATAACCTAAAACGGGCTTTTAATTTGGGTACAATCTGCGATAGCCCGTTTTGTACCAAATTGTGTTTTCGTGTCAACCTTTTGCCGTCAAATTTTCGTTCTGTTTTTCATAATACCTGATGAGAATAAAAATATATTCGAAACGTTGTAAACAAAATCAATTTTTTAATTGCAAAAAAGTTATATAAATATGACTTCCCTCTGATATATTTAGACAACAATCTGGCAACCTTAAAAAATTTCGAATGTGACGTGAAGCTCGTCCAATCAGAAACGCGCTTAAAAACTGATTGATTTATTTTTTGAAAATTTATTTCAATCAAAAGGTATCACCGCCCTCGATTTACAATTTACACATTCGAAACCCACATGTATGTGTAGCTGATGAGTCCGTGCAGATCACCTGAAATAGTTTTGTTCAAATTTGTATCTCGTTTTAACATAAATCAAATTTTAATTTTCCAAAAATAAAGAAAATTTAATTTATTTAATACAATTACAGGGGGTGCGGCGTATAGTTGGAAAGTTTTTCGCTAAAAAACCCCAACTTTGTTTTTGCGGAGGCTTACGTAGGTTTTTTGCGTGGGTTCCAACTATACGCGTACAACTATACGCCGCACCCCCCTGTAGTACAATTTACTAAAAATTGTACTAAAATTTTTTGAAACCATCAAAAAGTGATTTCCTGAACATGTATCAAAATAAAACGAGTACCAAAATCTTTGTAATTGTTCATATTTTTATAAAAAAAACCATTAAAATAAAATTGGGGAAATTTATTATTGGGCCTCATTTAGCGACGACCAGCCCTTAAGGGAGTGGGTGTCGCTGATTTGAGCGTCTTCCAAGGTCATTTCCCGCCAAACTAGCAAAGGTGATATTCCAAAAACATTTGTAACTAACAAAACCAACCTTCGCGGTAATTTTGAATTTAACAGTAATCTGATACAATCCCACCTNTCTTGCTAAAAGCTGTTTTGCCAATTTAACTTTATCTGATTTTATTAAGTTTTTAACATCACTAAAATTTTAATGTGATAAATAGCGATCTAATTTTCCGTTTGTACAATCAACAGGATCTTTAACGTAATAATTATCCATAATTAAACCTTTCCTCCCCGTTAAGAGTTTAAAAAAATTGTTGTTTATTCACAAACTATAAAATAAATATATGTTTTAAATCTCTTTAAATACCGAAGGTCTTCAGACACCAGTGTTCAAACAACCGAGCAGGGATTTTCTTAGGCTTAACTCTGAGGCGTAATTCGGGGTAAATTGCAGGAATTGGGTTTTCGGATAGTCTTGCGGATCGGATCTCTAGATGTAAATTAAAACCAAATATAAATTTTGAAAGGGGTTTATTTATTTTCAGGGGTTTTGTCGTTTTTTCCCTACAAAAGCAGACTAGTGTCCGATAACCTATAATGTTACTTGATACTATTTACTTTTGAACACTTGGTAAAAGTCGGACACAAAAAAAGTGTCGCGACGTGCCCTTTCACTAAATTTCTTTGTTTTTTTTTGTCGCACAAACTTGATTAAAGGACTTTTGCCGTTGTTAGTAGAAGCCTAAAAATATCGCAAAAGGTCTCATACGGCGGCAAATTATCAGGCGGTATTTTTTTATATTTATATGTGAAACTGATTTCATTACCGTTTTTCTTCAATTTAAGGTTTTAGACACAAATCATCATTTAACGATATTCTCTCATAAAAAAATTATCGTAATAAAACGAAAAAATAAATTTTCATTTTTTTTTCTATCAAATAATTGTTGAAGCCTTTGAATTAATAGTTTGTATTTTCGCTAACGGATACTTGGATAAAAATATGATTTTTTAAAGTCAGGTGGCCAAATATGGCCACCGCTGAGTACGTCACTGTTTTGAACTTCTGAGTATGTGGGTNGAAAACAAAAATTATTGATTTATTTATGATTTAAATTGAAAGTGCGCTAATTTGTTTTCTTTTGACGCTACCGAGTTAAAAATTGCACCAAAATCCTTAAAAGTGTTTGTATTTACGGAAAAATTATTTTGAAGCATTTTTTCTGGTTTCTAAATTTTGTCAAAAATTAAGGCTCAAAATGAAAAGTTGACATGGCCCCCAAAAGACGCTGAATCAAAATTACAAAAAGAAACTCTTGAGTTCATTGTCAAACAAGTCTTGTGCTTTCAGATGCAGTATGAGTCGAAACTGTATCTCTCAAACTGGTGGATGAGATAGCTTTTGCCTGAGCCTCGTAAACTGACCATTTCAAAATTTTTGTTTTTTTCGCGTTTTTGTCCGCTGAAAGCAAAATGTTAAAACAAAAGCGCTTTTGCATTATTTGTAAGGCTTTTCCAGAGCCTGACACAAAAAAATAATAAAAAATGATGAAAATTGAAGGAGTAGGTACGAATAGGTTGGAAGAGGCTCAAATCAGCGACACCGTCTCCCTTAAGGGGGTGGGCGTTGTATTTTTTGAGGTCTTTATAGAATTAATTTATGATACATTTATATAGATTATGACTAAAGTTTACCCAAAGAATTTCATGGTGGCAATTATTTTTTTCAACACAATCTAGAACAAAATCTATAATTTTAAAAACTCGAATATTGTTTTGCTTTAACTAGCATAAACCGGTATTCCACTGTGATATGAACATTTTTTATTGGTGAATATATCGAAGAACCTGCCTAGTGTAATTTTTATGTCAATCGTCTATGTTTTTATGTTGTTATTGACATAAAAATTACACTAGGCAGGATCTTCGATATGACCCGCCTAAAACGATGCATGAAATTAAAATTATCGAATTTGACGCTGATTGGTTCAAAATTTCGATCAGCTGTAAGCAGATTTTTTGATCAGTGAACTCTCAGCTTCAACTTGGTGGTACTTGTGTTTTGATCAGACGATTTTTTCCGAACTTTTCATTTCCGGTTCACTTAAAATCAAATTTCTAAAATTCTAAGATAAAATTAAAAAATCCGAGCCAAACATATTGACCACACTATAATTATCGACCTTAGTCGAAAAAACGNTTATTGATGTTCGCAGAGAGTATTATCCCTTTATCACCTTTGTTAGAATGCGTAGCCACAAACGTTAAAATCCACACGTTAAAAGGAGTAGTGGCTCGCCATGCTAACAAAATGTGATTAAAGGGATATGTCACCTAACATTACAATTTTTTTAAATAAACAAGTGTTTTTGTTTGTTTTAAAAATTGTTTTTTAAAGACTACACGGAAAAAAAACAGGAGAAAGGTTCTTGAGAAACTCGTTACTTACCAGATAGTAATAATGTGGATTATTTATGTTGAGGACGTCGCGATTTTAAGTAATTACTTCTCATGAGAAACTTTTAAAACAACTAAACGATTTTTTCGTTATGTTTATTGATTAATGTTTGGGTCGGATTAACCAACGCAAAACAATCAAATGTGTGAGGAAGATTTGATTTTTCGTATAAAACAATATCAATATTTTATACTATGCATAAATTGAAAAAAAAATTAGGGTTTGATTTTTTTTGAAATGTGTAAATTGATTCAATTCTAAATAAAAAGTTGTTCATTTTGGAATTTGATTCAAATATGAACTTTCAAATCTTTTGTTTAAACGTTTTTAACGATTATCTGAAGCTAATTTCCTTATTTTTTATAATTCCACAATGTGCGTCCTGCATAATGGTCTACACGGGAGTGTTGTGTTAGTTTATGTGATTCTCATAAGTGGTCTCGCAGAGACTTACCCCTTTGTTTATTAACAAAATTAATAAAATATTCGATTGCGAAACAATCACAATTATTTAAAACTGAATATAATATTTTTTCTCTAAATATTAATAATTAATGTGTTGAAACATCAAACAGATCGACAAATTAAGAAACATTCATGTATTTCCAAGCAAGTTGGATTGCGCTGTCAGCAAGGTAAGAAATTTTAAAAAAGTAATAGAGTAAAACAATTTTTTCGACAATGTTAAAGGATAAGTTTAACAATGAGAAGACATTCAGAATAACTATGAGAAAGTTCAGCAACATGTTTTGGCTAATAAAATTAACTCTTTCGACTCTGACTTACGCAAACGTGGCGCTACCAGGGTCATTTGGCGTTTCGTTCAAACCTTATATATTATAACCTTATCTACAGTTATATTAAAACCGTGGAGTGCACCAAAACCTATTGTGAGGATTTTTGTTATATAGCCCTTTATCGATATAGCCTATATAATATAGGCCAAAACCGTTAAAAAGAAGAGCCAAACATATTAATTAGTTCCCGGTTTAGTTTACACATATTCATACTATTTTATATAACTTTTTAGTTCAGTTTTTGCACAAAGAATCAGCATCAAAGTTTTTTTCATGTATTTATAATTGAAAATGAATAAAACGAAACATCCGTAAAATATTTACTTTTATGATACTATCATTAATTCTCCACGAGATGGTTAGGGCGACTACGACAAAGTTATGGTTTATCTTTCTGGGTTGATTTACCTAAAAGATTCAAATTCTTGGTAGCAAATCTTATTTGTTCAAAAATTTCAACTTTGTTGTAATTTTTATACTTTGTAATAAAATGATAAGTATTATTTGTTTCTGAATCATTAAACTTTTCAACTTTGTCACTGAATTTAAAATGAATAATAATAAGGTCGCTCAATTGGGGTTGATGACATAAGGAAATTTCTGCGTCATTTATGTGATACGGGAACTTAGTTACTAT
Organism: Oikopleura vanhoeffeni; assembly: GCA_004367855.1. Taxonomy (NCBI): domain Eukaryota; kingdom Metazoa; phylum Chordata; class Appendicularia; order Copelata; family Oikopleuridae; genus Oikopleura; species Oikopleura vanhoeffeni. Next base: position 176,897 of record SCLH01000060.1, on the reverse strand, counting down.
AGGAGTCGTCAGAGAAGGAACTGTGTTTAACTGGAATTTTAGGTTCATAAGACTACATTTATATTCTTAACTTCAGCGGCTTTGTATGTGAGACTGGTCTATAGCGCCGAAAGAATTTGAAAGAACAAGTAGAAAAAATATCTTTTTCTGAACAATTTTTTTACGAACTAAACTGCTCCCGGGAAAAAAACTGTGCATGGGAAACTTTATTAAAACTCGATATTTGATAGATGCCAAAAATAGGTTTTACGTGTTTGGCCGATTTTTGCTTTCGCAGATTTATGCTCTGGTGGCGGATTCAGGCATAATTTCTTGAATCACGTTGTTTCAAAAGTGGTGTGATTAGGTCCAATATTTTCTATGTAGAGTTTTCGGCAGCCAGGGATATCGAAATTTTGTAGCTGATTTCATTAATGACCGTTATCATGAGTCATTTGGGGCCACATCAGGAGTGAATATAGTAATCCTTTATACTAATGGAAAACACTTTTATTTAGGACAACGGTGTCCGACCAACCACCCCTTGTCATGAGTTCATGACGAGTACAAGGGAAAACCTAGGCGATATCGAAAAAAACGTTTTTTGCATTCACTGTTCAACTGAAAAAGCTCAATGGTGAAATTTTACAAGTTGATTTGACATCTGGTTACAGGATATAAACCGGAATATAATTTTTTTGGTAGATCGATCTCGATGAGCCCAAATTTTTTTTTCTTAAATTAGTCGATAAGTTAAATTTTTTATGTTTTTCATTCTTACCATCACGATTGTCTACACATTTACTGCATTGGAACTGATAGTTTTGATGAATTCCTGGAAGAAAAACAGTGTTTTCGATTTTTTTTCTCAAATTGTTTACTCAAATCCTTTACATAGATCTTCCGGTTACCGTGAACCGGTAGTCCAGATAAACAAAAATCTTCATTGCAGCTTTTTGAGCTGGCAGTTGAATAGCGAAAAAACCGTTCTCGATATCATTCTATCGGTTTTCACGTAATCGTCATGACGTAGGGGTGGTTGTCTAAACAAAAAGTACCTAAGGGTAACTTTGAAATCCGAAATTCTGCTTATATCGCCAATTCAGAGCTCAAATCTGGAAGTAAACATCGGCCGAATCTACGTTGAAATATTTTTTGCATCTGCAATTTATTAGTTTCTTGAGATTTTCATGCAGCGAGTGGGAGTTTTCCTGAAAGAACTCCGTTGATCCTGCTGCGAAACCATCTCTGGAGCCGAAGGATAACTTAAAGCAGGGCTTTGACAGACCTCGAGCAACCATCTGGTTTGAACCTGGCTTGGCTGACCGAAATCAAGCCAAGCTAAGCAGAGAATCCTTGGCTTGGAACGCTGGATTTGAATTGGATGAGTCTGCCAGGCCCGACTTGATTTTCAAAGCCAAGTTTTATCTCTAGACTATAATCCAATGTACCTAAGTTCAAAACGCTAAATTTTCCGATCACAGATTCCAAAAACAGACAAAATTCAGTTCGATTTCAAAAATGGAAAACACCAAGCCAAGCAACAACTACCCTTGGCTTGCCGAGTTGGCTTTAGAATGTAATATCAATGATACTATATCATGAATATTCTAAATTTAGGAAGTGATGCCTGTTTCAACCTTTCGAGTTTAACACAATTAAAAATACTTTTTTGTGAAACATACCGATGTAAATGATTCCGTTTTTACAATAGTATCCCTTTAACAAATGGTTTAATAAAATTTAAAAAAAGCTTTGTTGCTTATTTAAAGTTGATAAATCAACCGCTTGCATTTATTTAGCATCTTCTGTATATGACCAGAAATGTATGTGCACTTTGCTTTTATTCTAATTCTTAAGTCTGAGATTATAAATTTAAGCGATTTTTAACTTGATCACTGCAGAAAAGAGCGTACATCAAGTAGTATGTCAACCGTCCGATTTTAACGACGAAATTTTTGCTAATTAACAGGAGTGAGGCCAATTGCCCGGCCCAATATCGCCGAATTGCCAATATCGCCGAATTTGCCAAATATCGCCGAATTTTTTTGAGATTATATCTCAAATTAACTTTTTGAGCGTCCATGAATGACGTCATTTTCAGGATTGGAAACTTTACTAAATCTAGTTCCTTTCAAACTTTTATTTGAATTGCCTTCGGTAGAGTATTTGATTCTACAACCAAAGATTTTGGTGATTTACTTCATTACGAATTCTATTGGTGAAACTTTGTTCGACGTATGACGTCATTTCGAACAAAAAAATTTATATTTCGGTTTCAATCGCCGAAACTTTTCTGGCAAAGAACTTGACGCTCATTGCCCCCCTGTATTTCCAATTCAATATATCTAAGGAAAGTGATCTCTAGACTCTTTGTGTTCGTCGCGTTGAACCTTATTTCAACGCCTTATCGGTCAAACGCGCTTGCGCAACGAAAAGGCCTATGGGAAGCCGTTTTTTATATGATAATGGACACGAAAAATATACTCCGATTTTGAGTTCTTGGCTAATAAAAATGTTTCTTGGTATTAGCTTAGATAGCGTTAAACACAATCTAACGAATCAGAATTAGAATAATTAACTACCAAAACGATAATAAGATAAAGTAAAGAGTTTTTGGTCTTTTTCGATGTTATTACGCTTTTTCCAATTTCGTTTATTAAAAAGTAAATAAACGTGTTGGAACCGCTCCAATCAGAAGTAAGGTTTTATTAAATGAAATGTGGCACCAGGTTTGGAAGAGATTTTTCTCGCCTTTTAAAAGTAAAAGCCTTTGCGCTGGGTTTTTTTCCTCTTTTTCCTATTTTTTTACTAACGCACTGCGAAATGGTAACGGAGAACGAAAATGACTCCATATTTACACGCCTGGTCCAAAACCGTGTCATCAAAATTTCCACCTGAAATATTTTATCATGCACTTTTTCAATATGAATAACAAGAAGTTTAAACGTCACGTGTGAACCAAATGATTATTACATAACATAATTAATCATAAATGAAGAAGAAGTTAAGACATCACTAAGTTCATCATGAACGCAATAAGATATTGACCAATGGAGATACTTCAAGTAAAGGACACAATATTTTCTTCCTCCACAATTTGTGATCAAGTTGACCACAAATTCTTTATTTATTCAAAATAGACGTTTGTGGCCTTTTTTGAGTCGAATGTACCCCGTTTTTTACTTTTTTAGTATAGATAAATTTTTGGAAAGTGGGTTAGTTTGAGCCACGTGACTCATTGTCTAAAAATTTTGCCTATCATATACTTCTCTCAAACTGCTGCGCATGCCCAATACAAATTATTTTGTATAAACATATCATGTAAAGATTTTGTTTGCCTTTTAAATCTGGATACTTTATGTCGTCATTTTGATACCAAAAGCACCAAAATCGAAAACAAATTTCGTGTATATTGAATTTTAATCCACCAACTATATAACACTAATACACCCCTGATCGGGAGATCGATCCACCACAATTGGTAGAAAAATAATTGACATTTATTCTGATTTATTTTTTGAAGAAACCGTTTATCACGCACAGAGATTTCAAAAATGGATGAAAATAGGGAATAGCCAGTCATGAACATTAATTAGGTATTAAACCCTTGGCACAACTGGAGATTTTTTAGTTTAGTACTAACAGCACTTACGGATTTGAAATGTAGACTTATTGCAGAAGATTTTAAATTATGTCAGAGCCTCTTAAAATTCAGACAATTGATATCCTCTGTTCACAGTACCTTTTTTGTAAAAACTTGCATTTTCTGCACAAAATCTTGAAATAAAGTTTTATTGATATCGAAAAAATGTTAATTTCGGTGGATGGCTCAGCTTGGCGAATATATGCCCGCTACCCAAATTAACATTAGTGTCAACAGGGGTATATACTACCCTAGTTCTCTGGAACAACAATTTGATGCAGCGATTCGCTGCCAGCGAAGTATGTTCTTTTATTTGGAGCAAACAATGTTTACCAATTTCTGTATCACTTATAGGCTAAAAGTTGTAGATTAGGCGTAAGGTCACATAACAAATTTAAAAACTGACTTAAAGCAAAAATTTGCTGAGCCTAAGATTGTTAAGTGACATGCAGAAAAGGCTGGCGGAAAAATTATCCGAAAGTTTTTAAACTTGCAGAAAAAGTCTTTGAGATTTTGAAGTCCCTAAGAAAATGAAAAAAATCTACTTATCCGACTAATCTGAATAATTTTTTCATTACGACTCTAATTTACGATTTAAGGGGTGATCGTCGCTAAAATGCTGGAAATCGGGTTTTCAATAGCTATTTGCCAGAGTAGTACAAATTGTTCGATCAAATATGACTTCTGTACTTGTTGTGAGACACAATTTTATATAAACTTTTTTGCAATTAAAAAATTGATTTGTTTGTACAACGTTTCGAATATATTTTTTATTCATCATCAGGTATAATGAAAAACAGAACGAAAATTTAGACGGAAAAGTTGACACGAAAACACAATTTGGTACAAAACGGGCTATCCAGATTGTACAAATTAATTTATTCCAATCATTTTAAAATCTTAGAAAACAATTTAACAACATCCTTATCACAGAAAGCTGTATGAAGGTTGTTATTACACTACATCAACCAGACATTAACAAACAAGTCAAACATCAAAAAAATGACTTTCATCTGTAAATGTCTGATTGGTATCATATAACCTAAAACGGGCTTTTAATTTGGACAATCTGGATAGCCCGTTTTGTACCAAATTGTGTTTTCGTGTCAACTTTTCCGTCTAAATTTTCGTTCTGTTTTCATTAATACCTGATGAGAATAAAAATATATTCGAAACGTTGTAAAACAAATCAATTTTTTAATTGCAAAAAAAGTTATATGAATATGACTTTGCGCCTCTGATATATTTAGACAAACAATCTGGCAACTTAAAAAATTTCGAATGTGACGTGAAGCTCGTCCCAATCAGAAAACGCGCTTAAAAACTGATTGATTATTTTTTGAAAATTATTTCAATCAAAAGGTATCACCGCCCTCGATTTACAATTTACACATTCGAAACCCACATGTATGTGTAGCTGATGAGTCCGTGCAGATCACCTGAAATAGTTTTGTTCAAATTGGTATCTCGTTTTAACATTAATCAAATTTTAATTTTCCAAAAATAAAGAAAATTTAATTTATTTAATACAATTACAGGGGTGCGGCGTATAGTTGGAAAGTTTTTTCCACTAAAAAACCCCAACCTTTGTTTTTGCGGTGGCTTACGTAGGTTTTTTGCGTGGTTCCAACTATACGCGTCAACTATACGGCCGCACCCCCCTGTAGTACAATTTACTAAAAATTGTACTAAAATTTTTGAAACCATCAAAAAGTGATTTCCTGAACATGTATCAAAATAAAACGAGTACCCAACAAATTCTTTGTAATTGTTCATATTTTATAAAAAAAAACATTAAATAAAATTGGGAAATTTATTATTGGGCGCTCATTTAGCGACGACCAGCCTTAAGGGAGTGGGTGTCGCTGATTTGAGCGTCTTCCAAGGTCATTTCCCGCCAAACTAGCAAAGGTGAGATTCCAAAAACATTTGTAACTAACAAAACCAACCTTCGCGTAATTTTCAATTTAACAGTAACTGATACAATCCCACCTACGCCGACACCTACGCTTTTAAAAAGCTTCTTAAAAAGACACGCAGTTCGTACCTACTTCTTTAATATTTTCATCGATTTTTTATTATTTTTTTGTGTGAGGCTCCGAGAAACCTAACAAATAATCCAAAATTGCTTTTGTTTTAAAATTTTGCTTTCGGCGGCCAAAAAAAGAAAACAAAAATTATTTGATTTATTTATGATTTAAATTGAAAGTGCGCTAATTTGTTTTCCTTTTGACGCTACCGAGTTAAAAATTGCACCAAAAATCCTTAAAGTGTTTGTATTTACGGAAAAATTATTTTGAAAAAAGCATTTTTTTCTGGTTTAATTTAATGTCAAAAATTAAGGCTCCAAAATGAAAAGTTGACATGGCCCCCAAAAGTACGCTTGATCAAAATTACAAAAAGAAACCTTGAGTTCATTGTCAAACCGAAGTCTTGTGCTTTCAGATGCAGTATGAGTCGAAACTGTATCTCTCAAACTGGTGATGAGATAGCGTTTTGCCTGAGCCTCGTAAACTGACCATTTCAAAATTTTTGTTTTTTTCGCGTTTTGTTCCGCTGAAGCCAAAATGTTAAACAAAAGCGCTTTTGCATTATTGTAAGCTTTTCCAGAGCCCTGACACAAAAAAATAATAAAAAATGATGGAAACGAAGAGAGTAGGTACGAATAGCGTGGAAGCAGGCTCAACTCAAGCGACACGTCTCCCTCTAAACCCACATACTACAGCGCTGGCCATAGTCTGGCCATGTGACCTGCGAAGCCCTCTGTTTAATAAGTTAACTTTTTCTTGACGCATTTTTATTTAAACAAATACTTATCGCATTTTTTTGCAATTCTCTATCTTTTCCGTTAATAATTATTTTTCTCTATCTTATTGTAGTTCTTGAGAATAAAGGCAATGTTGTGGACCCTAAATCGGGGACCTGAAAAAATTCAAATGAGACTTTAAACTTAAAAAATAAAAATAAATTGATTTTCAAAAAAAATGGATTTTTGCCACATGATTTTAAGATTTATTTCATGTTCCAAAAAAAGAAAGGAAAAATATTCATAAAAATCTGAAATTTTTCTTTATTTTTTGATTTTTCACACAATCAAATTTTTTTCGATTTTCTACACAAAAAAAAGTAATTTCTTGCAAAATTTAAATGCATTATCATTTTATTTTGTGCAAAATAACACGGGATAGTGTCCGATAACCTATAATGTTACTTGATACGATTTACTTTTGACCACCCTGGTTTAAAAAGTCGGACACAAAAAAGCGTCGCGACGTGTCCCTTCACTAAATTTCTTTGTTATTTTTTTGTCGCACAAACTTGATTAAAGGACTTTCTGCCGTTGTAATAGAAGCGAAAAAAATATCCCAAAGGTCGTCATACGGCGGCAATTATCCAGGCGTATTTTTCTATATTTTATATGCATGAGAAACTGATTTTCATTACCGTTTTCTTCAATTTGAAGGTTTTAGAACCAAATCATCATTTTACAATATCCTCTAGTAGAAAAATTATCGTAAAAAACGAAAAAATATATTTTCATTTTTTTTTTTATATAACATAATTTGTTGAAGCCTCGAATTAAATAGTTGGTATTTTCGCTAACGGATACTTGCATAAAAATATGATTTTTTTTAAAGTTCAGGTGCCAAATATGGCCACCGCCTGAGTACGTCACTGTTTTTGAACCTTCGAGTATTGGGTTGAAGGGGGTGGCGTGGTATTTTTGAGAAGGTTCTTTATATGAATTAATTTATGCATACATTTATATAGATTATGACTAAGTTTACCCAAAGAATTTCGATGGTGGCAAATTATTTTTATCAACACAATCTAGAACAAAATCTAGTAATTTTAAAAAACTCGAATATTGTTTTGCGCTTTAACTAGCATTAAACCGGTATTTCCACTGTGATTTGATGAACATTTTTTATTGGTGAATATATCGAAAACCTGCCTAGTTTAATTTTGTATGTCAATCCGTCTATGTTTTTATGTCGTATGACATAAAAATTACACTAGGGCAGTGATCTTCGATATGACCCGCCCTAAAACGATGCATGAAATTAAAATTATCGAATTTGACGCTGATTTGGTTCAAAATTCGATCAGCTGTAAGCAGTAGGGAAAGAAAATTTTTTTGATCAGTGAACTCTCAGCTATCAAGTTGGTGTACTGTGTTTGATCAGACGATTTTTTCCGAACTTTTCATTTCCGGTTCACTTAAAATCAAATTCTAAAATTCCTAAGATAAAATTAAAAAATCCGAGCCAAACATATTGACCACACTATAATTATCGACCTTAGTCGAATAAAACGGATTACTTAACATTCCGTCTAAAAGAAGTATCAGTTTGAAGACGAAAAATTGTAAAAATCGGCGTTGTATGTGGACGCGTTGTATCATACAACTTGTATGTGGGGCCTAATAGAAGTATAACTTTGAAAAAAGCTTGGGTGTTCCAGAACTGACTCAGCACCTGGTGCTGTGGTGTTAAAATTTTGAGTATGAGATATGGAAATGTTAGACGAAGGCTAGACCTCAAATTCTTCACAACTGTCCTAGAATTATTCTGAGGCGGGATTGAAAGGTACCAGATTACGACGTCCACCCCTTAAGTTGAAAAATTACCGGTAAAAACATATGAAATTTTACATATTTATTTGTTTCTCTTTTTTATCGCTCTGAAAACCATCAGAATAACCCACAAAAGAGTGTATTGATCTCCACTACGTATGCGATCAGGAAACCCAATTCAAATGATGGTTAATGCATCGAAATGATTGACCAGGTGAACTCTGTTTTGTTTCCGCATATACGTTTTAACTAATCAGCTAGACTACATCATTCCCGCTTAATTTAGCAACACTGCAACGGGCTTCCCGACCGCATTCGGGTGAATATCCATATAATATACTGTATATTGCAAAACTGTCAGTATTGACTTTGGCGGTGATCAGAATTAATTACTTTCGACGATTTATTATTCTATCAATATTAATGTACGCAGTGGGAGTTTTATTCCCATATATAGCATAAATACAAAATAAAAAATATAAATAATCAGAAAAATGCTACTTTTTTGTGATAAATCGCCCCAATCATTTATCAAGAAGACTAACATCACTGAGAGGTTTTTGATCTTTATTCTTATTTGCAATAAAATCTTTATTTGAAAACAAAACAATATTATTTTACCTCACTCGTTTTGACCTAAATTGACCTTTTACCGTAAAATATCCATTTTTTTCATAAAAATTGCCATTACATCGACGTTACTTTTAAGTGAAAGCATTATGCAGCATAATTTATGCTATAACATTTTATTTTAAAAATAGGCACATTTGTAAAATTCTTTTTACCGCCAGAAGTTTTTTTTTAATTTATGAGATTTTTTTCCCTAAGGGTCAACGGTTATTTATGCTGAAATTCATTTTTCATAAAATCTCAATTTATATGAAATAATTTGAGGCATGTCGCGAAACAGGGAATAACCCTCATCTTGGAAACCGTTATTTGCGCAAAAGACGCGTAGAAAAATCAGCCAATCAGCGGAACTTTCAAGCCAAATAGATAGTCAGGTGCAATCGAAACCCCGCAAAAATAACGGTTTTCAAGATTAGTATTTTAGTAGAAAAAACTAAGAACTCATTTTAATCAACACACACGAGTATAAATAGTTGTTTCGAATGATTGATTGATGACAATTTAATAACGTTGCTTCAAACGAGTTCTTGATGTATTATGTGACAGTTCTGTCATTAAATATTTCAGTGTTATATTGAGTTTGGCATCCTGGATATAATAGGATTCTACTTTTTCTGAACCTCATTCTCTCGGGAAATATCTTATGATTGCAATATTATTTTGTGAAAGGAAATTCACATGCTAATTATTGCCAAAAACTAATAAAGATAACTTTAAATTCGATATAATATAAACTGGAGAAGTTGTCTGGTTTGCATTTTTGCCAACTTTTTCAGAACAAAATGCTTAGTTTGCAAGAATTATACACTATAATTTAGAGCACTGGAAGCTCTGAAAAGCGACGCATTTAAACGTTGCATATCCTTTTCTTAACCCAAGTCCATCTTAAAAATGCTTACTATCTATAAAGCGCGTGTTCGAGTACCACTAATGTTGTCTCAGTGCTAAATCTCAGTCCCTGACCCCTTAAAGCGCATTTTAATTTTTCAAAATCTGTCGCTTTAAAGGGTCAGAGGGGATTGAAGGCGCTTTAAGGGGTCGGTGCATTTTTTCTAGTGAAAAACAACTTTTTTATAGATTTTTTGTCAAGTTTTGTAATCAGCCGACGATTTGCTTTAAGATTCGACAGAGTGTAGTTAACATTTTTAAGATGGACTTAAATATAAGTTGGGAAAAGGATGCATGTATATTCTTTTCTATTAGGAAAAAAAATATAATCTATCGGAGCGTATTCTTTATATTATATACTACTCAGTAGTATTAAAATAGTTAGTATATAAATATAATTTATATATAATATTTTCTATTTATATGGTAGTTTTTACCGTGATGTATAATGTTTATTTTTGCAATATTCTGATACAGTGAGTCAATTATTTAGAGACTCAAAATAAACAAAATTATAGTTTGTAACAAAATTTGTCACTGAAATCACTAAATGCACAATTTGGAGCAATTTTTGAATAATAAACAACTTTTTTGATGAAGAAATGATATATATTTTTGATATGTAAATTTAAATTGCTTTTAACCCTTGGAAGCTCCAAAATATTTTTTTTGGCAGACGCTCCTGCACCACTTAAGTGAGGCGACTTTGAGCCCTCATTACGGATAAACTACATTTCAAAAAAAGCCGTGAATTATTTCATTTTTGTGAAGATAGCCCAACTTAGCGAGGTAATCAATCAGATTTGAAAATTTTTATTTAAATCGGGCGAAACTTAGCAGCAAAGATTAGGCTTTGATCACTTACTTTTCATTGAAAATAGGAATATTTTCAAAACCATTTCTTTCTCTATTCGCACTCATTAAGACCTTGGCTTTCACATTTTTTTTTTAATTTTTAATCTATCTTCCCGTTTTCTCATAATTAGTCGATTAGAAGCGCGATTGATCGAAAAACGCGAAAAAAGTTGCAGTTTGTAAAATTTTTTTTGAGAATGAACAAAATGTATCCGCTTATTACCGTAAAACCACATTTTAGAAAAAAATTGTCTCATTTGAGAACAAAAGACTCAAATTAAAAAAATAATCAGATTTGTGAATTTTTCATAAATTCTTGTCGAAACCGAGCAGCAAAAATTTGGGTTTAATCAAACATAAAGATTAACATAATTACTTCTTTATCTATTCTCATTTTCTGACTGGGCTTCGCAATTTGTACCTGATAGATTTGGCAAAAATGAGATTTTAATAACGCGCTCGAAGAGTTAAATTCATGGAAGAAATCTTGAAAAACAGCAAGGCAGAACATTTTGAATTTCGATTTTCGCATTTTCAAGCTGTTTTAACCCGTGTTTTCTTTGTTATTTAACTTTAACTCGGTGAGATTCAAGATAATTTTCTGAGGATCATTTTGCAAAAAAAAATTCTACGATCCGATGAAAACTCAGGGAGGAGATGTGATTTTAGTTTGACGAACTTTGAAGGCGCCGCCTGGCCGAACTTGATTTTTAAAATTAAAAATAATATTTCCATTGTCATTCTTTTACCCGAATTAGTTGGGTCTTAAATTTTAAGAAAATTCTGTGAACCGAACTGTACCCCCTTAAGGGGGTGGGTGTCGCTGATTTAAGCCTCTTCCAAGGTCATTTCCCGTCAAACTAGCAAAGGTGATATTCCAAAAACATTTGTAACTAACAAAAC